>VZRQ01006287.1:993242-1104944 GCA_013397975.1 Machaerirhynchus nigripectus
CGGGTCGGGTCGGGTCGGGTCGGGTCGGGTCGGGTGGGCGCGGAGCGGTGCGATCCGGAGCGGTGCGATCCGGAGCGGTGCAGCACGCTCGGGCCTCTCCGCCGCCGCCGCCGGTCGCGCTGCCAGCGCCGCTCAAAACAAAGGGGCTGGCGGGGCATGTGACCTCCGAGCCACCGCACATGATGTCACCGGCTCCGCGCGGCCCTGGGAGCTGTAGTTCTGCCGCCCCGCCCGGAGACGGCCCCGCTGCCTGGCGGCCGCCAGCGTCCCGGGAGGAGCCGGGGACAAACGGCGGGAACGGGAGAGCCTCTCTGGCAGCATGGATGGACGGCAGGGCCTTCCGTCGCTGCGAGCTCTTGCCATCGCCGTCCCTTTGCCGGGGCCGGGACAACACAGCCCCGGGATGCCGGGGCCGGCGGGAGCACACCCCGCGTACCCCTCGAGTATACCCGACCCGACGCGCCCCGTGAGCAGAAGCTTCAGGCGCATCGAAGCAAGCGGTGCGTCGGGGATGGCACCTTCCACCCGGACAGTCCCTTGTGCCAGCTCTGGGGAGCCCTACCGAAGCCCTCCACCAAGATCCGTCTCCTAGACTGAAAACAACACCCTGTCTTGGGGTAGGTGTTCAGCCTACATGACCAAAACAAAAGCTAATACATGAAAAAAATTAACCAAGATAGAATCTTTGTCTACCTGAGCTACAGCTCCACCCAATTAATTCAGAATTTCCAGTTCCTCTTCAACAATAACACAAAACAGAGTGTCCCTGTCCCTAATGACCACGGAAAGCCAAGGTCATCTTTAAGCTGGGACGCAGAGAGCTCTGCTGTCACAGCTGGGGGTCGCAGTGGTGGCAGCCAGTCAACAGCAAATATAAAAGCAGGACCCTGGTGTCATCGCCCTGTAATTTCATGAGCAGGTCTGAGCCTGTCCTGGAGCCCAAATTCACTTCATATCCAAAGTATTTGGACACTGGCCCATGCTCCAACCAGGCTGATGGAACATGCCTGGGAGTATGGAAATTTATTTTTATTCTGCCCTTTAGCATAAGCAAACTTGCAAGCCCATAATGCAGAGTAGCAAGGGCAGGGACATGCATGCTTAAATTAAGATCATTACCTGGTACTAAATGAGGCCTTATGCAACGTTGTGGAGCTGATGCAGGCAGGTAACTGGCTGTGTTCCCCTTCCTAGAAAGATGACCTCCCCCTCTGGCCCCTTACTGCCAAGGGAAAGGAAGAAATACAAGTTCTTCTGTTAGCTCCCCTCTACTTTGCTCTCCTAAATGTTGGATATCAATCCCAGCAATAATATATCTTTACCTTTTGGTGAACCTCCCCAGTCTTCTGACCCCAGGATATTCCCCCTTGGGCCCTTCCCGGGAAGTGTACCCAGTCGTGTGCTCTTGGCAGTAGCTGACTGTGCTTTGTCACTGAAACTTGAAGAGGAGCAGTGTGTGCTCAGGACACCGACCCCCTCCGAAGCAAACTAGGCTCAGATTTTCATAGGCTAAATGAGCTCTGCTTTCTCCTGGGGTCAGGTAAATTGCAGCTTTGCAAAACAGTTAGAATTATTAATTAAAAATTAAAAGGCTAAGTTCTGAAAATAGGCTGAAAGTGTCAATTGACTTCATTATGTAAATTGTTTTCACATAGATCTTAAACCTTCAACCATTTTCCTGCGAGCTAAAACTCAGAAGTGCTTAACAGACTTCATTAGAAGTGAGACCGTTCAGTCCACTTCTCATCCTCTGCCTGGAAAAGCAAGAAGGAACCCAAACAACATAAACAGCAAAGAGAAAATCAGCAGCAAGTTCACCTTGTAGAATACAGGTCTGTTCCAATAATGTATTTCACTCACTGAATTTAGGAAATATTAATAACCTGAAGTCTTACTTGTTACAAAGATATTAAATTTAAAAGTATATTACCTAAGAAAAATGTTTTGCTTGAAATAGATTTCTTATCCTGTATTTCCTCTTGTCTGCCCCAGTTCTTTGAGTCTGTAACTCTTGGGGTCAATATGAATATGTAGAGTTCACTTGAGAAAACATAACCGGGATTAAAGGTATGAGTCAGAGGAAGGAAAAAATCAAAACAGGATCAAGATACCTCTGAACTGGCTTGAAGGAGCTATCTGAAGGGACTATGCTTACTCCAATAAAAACTGCACGTGGCAAAAATATCTTGAGTGAAGAGGGTAAATGGAGCATTTAAAAAGAAAATACTAATTAAAAATACTCATTGAGCAATCAATCATTTCATAATGTGCTCATGTATGCATGTGGTCACATCCAGGCACTTCCAGTTCTGAGAGCCAACGTCACCAAGGATGTCTGAAATTAAGGATACTTGAGTTGCCACTACATCCTATTGCTCTTCATTCCTCTGCTAGCAGGGGCATTGGCTGTTCTTTCTCAAGCTGCGCCAAGCATTTCTCTCAAAATAAGCAGTTGCACGCTGCCTGAGAACCTGAAACCAATTATTAAAGATTACTCATTTCTATAAAGCTTTGTTAATACTTTTTTAACAGTGTAAAGTACTTGTAAAGCATTTAGGCCAATGTTTTCCAAACAGGTCGCTGATTTTGGAGATTTTGAAGGCTTCTTCAGGGCAGTGGAAAGGTTAAAACCTAAAATTAGAAGCCTGCGTGAAGGTTTTGGCATGCATCCACCAATGTTCATGTGTTTTTCTGGTGGTATTGGATTTGAATACCACTGCTGGCCACTTTTCAGACGCATTGCTCCGATGCACTGGGCCACCTAAATGGTCTGTGCATTCCTCCAGGTAAAGGTATTAGCTGTTTTGGGAAGTGTGTGCCTGGGAACTTTCCCCTGCTGTGGGGAGCATGGTAGCTCCTTACCAGATTTTCTAAAATTAAGGAAAACCCAAAGGTTTTCAAGTAGTTCATACACAGAGAAAAACCCAAAGGAAGTCCATGATTACTGCTGATGGACACTTAGGGAAAACAGTCTGGGGAAGGGCTGAGATCTGAACGAGGGAAGAGGTGAAGGTGAGCCGCAACAACCAGAGGAGGAGGCTGAAGAAGAATAGGAAGGGAGAGGACAGTCTAAGCACCACATCCCTTACCCTGATCACTGATCAGAGAGAAGAGAGCAACATTAAACTGTGGACAACATAAAAAACCCTGAATGCAACACGGGGAGGGTATCACTGGGTAAAGGGGAGGATTTAGACATTTGAGTTAAGACAAAGATGAGTACAGACTGACAACTAATAACCAACACAAGGAATGTTATGAAGAGCTGTGCAACAAATTGAGTGGAGGTGAAACAAATCCTTCAGTACAAGGAGGGAGAACAGATTCTGACATTTCTATGGAAAGTTTTAGTGGTCAGAAAGCTTAAAGAAAAAAAGAGATGTTGTTGGGTGACATCACTGCAGAGTCTGATGCAAGTACACACAAAATGTAATGGCAGAAGTCATTCATCAGGATTACAAATAGTGCTGAGCAAAAAGAAAGGTTACTAGGAATTTGTGAGGAAAAGCAGAAGAGTGAGTTCAGTAACTATTGCAGAATCTGCTTTCTGAGTGCCAAAAAAAGCACGAAAGTGCAGCAAGTCAAAGGGAAGAGGTGTATGGAAATAGCATTAAAAAAAAAAAAAGACTGGATGAAATGAAGATGAAAGTACTGCTAAGTCTCTTCATGTGATAAGGGGATGACTCTCCCGCTCTACTCTGCTGTTGTGTGACCCCACCTGGAGTACTGAACACAGCTGTGGTGCCCCCAGCATGAGAAGGATATGGAACTGTTGGAGGAAGTCTGGAGGAGGCCACAAAATTGATAAGGGGATTAGAGTACCTTCCCTATGAAGACAGGCTGAGAAAGTTGGGGCTGTTCAGCCCAGAGAAGAAAAGGCTGCGTGGAGAACTCATGGCAGACTTCCAGTACTTTAAGGGCCTACTGGGAAGCCAGAGAGGAACTCTTGATCAGGAACTGTAGTGATAGGACAAGGAGTAATGGGTTCAAAGTGAAAGAGGGGAAATTTAGGTTAGATATACAGAAGAAATTCTTTACTGTGAGGTGGCTGAGGCCCTGGAACAGGTTTCCCATAGAAGCTGTGGCTGCCCCATCCCTGGCAATGTTGCAGGGGGCCCTGAGCAACCTGGTCAAGTGGAAGGTGTCCCAGCCCAGCACAGGGGGCTTGGAATGAGATGATCTTTAAGGTCCTTTCCAACACAAACCATTCTATGATTCCATTATTCTATTATTCTAGTATTCTATGACAAAAGACATCTCACAGAAATAGAAAGAACACACCAAAATTTTCTAAAATCCTTCCCATGACTCTGGACTCTTTTACTATCCTGCCAAAAGTCCTGTGGGTCATGTTGACTTGAGCTTGTCTGCTGGGATAATCAGCAGGTACACCCATTTAGGCTGGAAGGCATTTTTCCAGGACCAGTCCCTTTCAGCCTCTCCTCTTCCATCACCTGTTTGAAATGGCACCTGCACCAGGAAATGCCATCTGCAGCATGGGTTGCCGTGCTGGCACTTGCATAGGAAGGGCCCTGGCAAAAAAATACTCCCCCTCCCCCAATATTTTTTCCATTTTCACTGCCTCCTGGCTGACTCTGTAGATCCCTGTTTCCTTTGGACACTTATGCTGCACCTCCTAGCCCTTTGCTCAGGCTGGCAGTGCTTCCCTGGTTGTCTCTACTGCAGCGAGGCAGGAGGATGGGGAAGGAATGGGACATTCTCCAGAGCCAGGTGTGTGCTCAGCCCTGCATGCCCCGTGCCCAGCTGGGTGCTGTCCCACTGCCTGCACGCTCAGTGCTCACTCCTGCTCAGCCGGGGAGGCTCCGAGATTACAGGCAGTTACTTCCAGTACACACAAGAGCCACCGTGTAAAACATCAGTAATGTGTTTACACATTCAGCTCTGCAATTAGTATTGCCTATCTCCCTGTACACCCTGGTCCTAGGCCAGCCCGTGTTCCTATCCCATGCAAATCCCCTGTCTTCCCACTCATCCCAGTGATTCCCACTCATTCACTGCTGTAAGCACCTCAAAACAAGGCCCATGCCAACAGTCCTCCTGTGCAGAAAGTATGTGTCTAATTTTTTCCACCCAGTATGTCCCATGTTCCAAACTTGGGAGATGACTATGGGAGTGTAATTGCAGAGCTGAGAAGAATGAACATTGCATCACTGCTGCCATAAACACTGAACTATTTCTTTTGTACAGCACAGAGTATCGAGACACCATGAAACCAATAGCTCTAGCCTTAGCTGGGGAGATAGAGTCTGTTGTGCTGGTGTTTGTCTGGTTCCTCTCTTTGGGGAGAAGAAACAAAGAAATGAAAGATGTTTGAGTTCTTGTTGGTCACACAGGTGATGACTTGAAGGGAGTTGTTCTTGTGGAATGGCAGACAGACACATGCAATCACTAACCCAGCAAGAGAGTAGTGGGTACCTACAAAAACAGTTCCCTGAGCCCATGTGGTGTTATCGCTGTGTTCCCACCCAGCCCTGTAACCTCAAGCCCAACCACAGCCCCACAACTGTTTGCATTAAATATTCTCTCACAAGAGTACTTTTTCATACATCCCTACGCCACAGGCCTTCCCTTTATGCCATGCTGCCACAGAACACCCTACAGCAGAACTCTGGCTCTGCCCTTCAGCCACACTAAATAGCACCTCAAACCATTTGCCAATGCCAGGACCAATTAATAGGCAGGAGCATTGCACCTCTCCACCTCCAAGACCTTCGGGCATTTCACAAGTTAAATAAATCGTTTCTCCAGCCCAAGTAACCATGAAAAGCTTTGTCTGACAGCGAAGAAAACAGACAGGTTTCAAATAAACAGTATTTTGAATGGGCATATGCATGCCAGTTTCCCAGAATAGAGAATCTCAGACTTTCAAAGCTATCAGTGACCTCCAGGCTTAAAGATCCCTGCCACCACCTGCTTCCGGTGCCCCTCTGGCAATAGGCTGAGGAATAGAAAGTTTAGAAATTGGATAGCTTGGACTAATATCCTTGCTACCACTAACAGTGACGGTGGACAGCATGTTTCCAGTTGTAGGGCCAGCCATTCTGTGTGCCAAGGTCCTCACACTGGTCTGGGCTGCTGTGCCTTTGGGGTGGTTCTTGGGCAAATATCTAGATGACTTTTGCTATCTTATATTTTTTTCCTACCCCTTCACGTTGTTCATCAACAAAGCTTCATCAGTAAAGTTAATCCAGAAGAGTTATTTCACCAGGAGCTCTGTGATTTCTTTCTTCTCTGCTTGCAGCCAAAGCTGCTGAATGGCTCAGCACCTGCATTCTAATACACACTGAGCTGCTCCTCGGTTACTGGCACAGGGGTGCAAAGCAATCTCTCTCCAGGCTGACTTGGCTCTCCAAGGATGGAGGGAAATGGATGCCAGAAGGACAACTGACAATTCTGTCCTCAAGTCCCATGCTTCCTGCTTCCTGCACCCCGGAGAGCAGCACAGTAAAAAGCCCCCAGCTACCCAGAAATCACTGGCTGGACTCACCAGCCCAGCATTCCCAGCCTGAAAGCTGCTGCTTGTCTAAAAGTGGCGGCTGCCTTGGGCATGGACAGCTGGGGAGGGATGCGGAATAGCTGCTGTGCCCATACATCTGCTTTGGAGCAGCACTCAAAATCCCAGCTCAGAGCAACACTCTTGTCACCCCCTCCTTTGTAAACAAGCTTTTGAGCACCTGTTCTGAGATCTAAAACGGGACTGTTTCTGGACCTGGAATAATCGTATGGAAAAGAGTTGTGTGCTTCTCTAAACAAAGCTCTCAGCTCTGTTAAAATGCTCAGCCAGACTAAAGCAACTTCAGATCACTGGTCTTGGACAAAGATTTGTTACACCAAGACAGGAAAGAAAATGTTAGCCAAAGTAATCCCAGGAAAAACACATGTAATTGCAGATTCCAATGCAGCAGCTAAATCAACACCTTGCTTTGCCAAGGAAACATTGTGAAATCTGTGGTTTACTCTTTGATCCTAAGCCTTCCCTACCCATCTTTTCATAAGCAGTATCATTAGACAGAAATGATTGTAAAACTAAGTTGGTTTGTCAGTGAGCTTCTGATAAAAAACAAATTGACTTGTCACATCACGGATAGCTGCTAGACTATGCTGGCATACATTAACATGGTACTGAACCTTGAAGAAAAAATGGATTATGTAAAATATTGCATATGGTATGATAAGCTTTCTTGGACTTTTTAATTAACACTCTTGTGTATATGATACAATATTTTGTAATTTTAAAAGGGGAGGAGACTGAAATGAGGAACAAATGATTACCATAAGCAGGAAGCAATACAAGGCAAATATGTCTTATTTCTTTAGATGTATGCTATATTTATATTATTCATATTTTTCCTCTAAAATTAAATAAACCTAATAATGCCCTTTAACTCAGAAACATAGTAATAAGAGTGTGAAGTTCTGAAGAACTTCTGTCTTTCCCCCAGGGCAGATATTATGGAAATAGCACTGGAATATTAAAATTCTCCATTCTCTTTTTAAGAGAAAATTTTAAGAGAAAAATTAAATTTTTCTTAATATTGATCGGCAGAAAAATTACAGTAGCACTTCTGAAGCTAAAGCTCTATAATTCGAAGTGGCAAACTTTTAAAAGTTGCCTGCTTTCTCCAGTCTAAGGTGGCTTTGGTCTCCTCTTTCTCCAATGTCACACCTCCAAAATTTCACAGTCAGCTGGCCTTGGGCTCCCTCCCTCATGCTCAGTAGCGCCCAGCTCCGAGCTGGGCTCCACCTCCTGGCCCAGCCAGCACAAAATCTGTCACAGTTTCCACACTCGAGGCGTTGCGGTGTTCCAGAGCTGCGCGCCTGGCCTAGTGCGGCTGTCCCAATGCCCTACATTCCAGACAGCTTCCCTGATGGATCGCAGAGCCCTGACAGCCTCCAAGGGGCCCTCGGCGGGCCCCTGGCTGTGCCAGCGCCAAGGCCGGCACTGACCCCGGAGGCTCTCGGGGAATGTCAGCACTGCAGAGCGGCAGCCCAGCGGCTCCTGTAAGGACACCTCGCCCCCTGCTCGTGGAGTACGCTCCCACGAGGAAAACCGGAGCTCCCGGGCAGCGTGGCACGGCCAGCGCCGGCCCCATGGCTCCCTGCTGAAAGGTGGCACCGCGGCGTGCCCGAGTCCCGCTGTGCCCCGCGGGGAGCGTCGGGCCCCGCTCAGGCGCCCACCGCAGGCTGGGCAGCGGGAGCGGGCTGGGCAGCCCTCGGTCCCCGGGAGCCTGCAGAGAGCGGGGCCTGGGCACACGTCCTGCCCGGCCTGCACTGCACAGGAGGAGGAGGGCTGGCTCTGGAAACTGTTATGTGCTGGCAATCTGGTGTTCAGAGGCAGGCAGTGACGCTGTGTTGAGCTAAGTTGACTCTGGTCAGCTTAAGAACCAAACTAGCAAAGGCACAGACAGGCTCCTAACTGCAGAACTCCTTCAAATTTGGTACACAGGTAGTTAAAGCACACTGAGATAATTCCCTTCCTCAACAGGAAGTAGTACAACTTTTTCAGCACTTCCTCTTTTTATATTTGAAATCTTTGCACTTCACGCAATACCTTTATTTGCATATGGATGGTAACAGCTCACCTACACTATTTCTAACTTTAGGTCATTCATAATTCATTTACGTAAAAGGCAATTAACGGTTTTTGCTACTGGTAATAATTAGCAAAATGTACATTTCCACAGCATAATCTCTGCTCAGATAAATATTTTCCCACCTGCTCAGCTACTTAGCTAACAATCTGCCAACTCAATTTTTCCATATGCTGCATGTAGCTGGAAGCTGTGAAGCAGGGCTTATCCACATTTCCAAGCTCCCTGGCTCACACCATATGATTCTAGTGGACAGTGTCTCTGTCCATGGCAGGGGGTAGGAACAAGATGGTCTTTAAGGTCCCTTCCAACCCAAATCATTCGATGATTCTGTTATTCATACAGAGTTAAGATTAAAGACCCTTCCTCTATAAGTAATGTTGAATTCTCTTGAAAGTTATCTAACAACTCTGCCTAAAGACCAGTTTCACACAAGTTTAAATTTCTTTCAAAAGAGAGAGTTAAGACACCCTGCTGAAAAACTGCAGAGGTTCCATTTTTGTAACAGTGTTTTAAAACTTGGTGAAGCTTCAGTTGCTGTAATGGCGTGGAACTAACTGAGAACTATAGTCTGTTTTTTTAAACTAACATTCAGGTTCACCAGGTGTTCACCATTCTTCCCACCATTAAACTGCAAGTTTAAATGTCAGGTTTGAACTAAAAAAAGTAGCTGTGGATGAAAAGAGTCAAGTGGAAAAACAGAGGGATGTATGGACATAGGTAGTGGTTTTGTACAGGAGAGCACTTGTGTGTGGATGTATTAAGTCAAATTGCACTTTGACCAAAAGTTATGTGTTTATTTATTGAAAACACCTAGATTGCTGCTTCTTTTCAGTTTGCTTCTTTCCCCTAGATCAAGCAAGGCTCAGCTTTCAGCAGTGAACTGTCAGTGAACCAACTGATTCCCCCCTACATTATGTCAAAATAGGAAACATGAGAATTAATTACAGAAACTTTGGGATAAGTTTCCCAAGGATAAACTTCCAGGGATAAACATATGTTCCAAGAGTAGCAATATTTGCCAATGTCACCCTTATTTTTTGAATAATTAGAGAAGCTAGTAAACGACCCCATGTCAGCCAGCAGTGGAAACTGTACCACATGATGGCCAAAAGGAATGACTGACGCTGTGATCTGCGGAGTGCACCACACAGAGTGTCACTCCCTCTTGCAAAGAGTCCCGCTCCCTTCTCCTGTTACCATCTCCAGAAAAACTTTCATTTGGCTTCAGAAAGTTTAGATTGGACTTCATTATTTTGCTTTGGGTCCAGAAACGTGGGTTTCTGGTCTGATAGATGCAGTCCTGCAGGGAAGCAAACAAAGCAGCCTGATGTGAATCAGCAAGTGGTGAGGATACAGGGCACACAGACCATTGCATTGGCTTCTCCACTTGTGGTCTTCCCAAGTAAGAGGCCAAGAGGCTTTACAAGGCAAGAAGGAGATCTGTGTTGCAAACTAGCAGAACTGCACCACAAGGGAGGTAAGGAAGGACCACACTGATTTTGGGGCCAGCATTTCTAAGCTTCACACAGTTGGAAAACCGAAGCAAAATTCAGTCACAGCTCTGGAGCATCACTCAGAGTGTGAACTCATCAGTTAGGTATGTGTGCACAGAACTGGCTGAGATTGACAAGCCTTACGAGAAATAGAAGTCGGCGTTGCTTTAGACATCAATCAGAGACTGGGCTTATTTCCCACGGTTTGGGGTCACACTGTGAGCTTTTTGCAGGTCCACTCAGCAAATACTATGAATAGACTCAGGAACTCAAGTTTTAGTCTAACCAGTGTCCCATTAACACCAAACAGGCCCTAAAGCACAGACCTCCAGATAATTCACTACAATGGCAGTTTCCTCCATTTCCCAGCTCCTGGCAAGCAGAACAGCTCTCCTTCATTTCAAGAGCTCCCTCCTTTGTAGGTCAGGTTTTGTTAAGCTGTGGAACAAGTGTCTCAGCTGTAGCACTGCTACTCTTGCCAAGGCTGTGTTCCTTACCTTGTGTGCCGGATGCCAGAGCCTGGCGGCAGCAGAAGATGGAGGTGCACAAAGAATACAAGATCAAAATATCTGAGGACAACAGGCGTCTACTTCTAGTATGGACCTGGTTCCTGCTGTCCAATTATGGACATCAAAGGTATAATTTACTTAGAGGAAGAATTATTTGTGCATAAACAGCCAGTAGCTAATAATACAGAGAAGATGCTAATAAATTCTAATGGGTGGCAGAGCAGACAGCACTAGACAAGTGACCTGAGCATCTTGTTACATAAACTGAGGCAAGAGGGAGTCTGATGCTCATGACAAAGCCTTTTTGTGAGTAACACCGGCAAAATCTTTTAGAGAACAACTCAACTATAAGTTAAAAGAAAGTGGGGCTCTTCTTTCCCAGTAGAAACTAACTTTAGGAACTTCTTTCCCTCTTCATATACAACAAGAAATGGAAGTAACTGCTGCTATTTTGTTTCAAAGACTGATTATCTTGAGACAGAAATGGGGAACACTCTTGTTGTAGAAAACCTGCAGTAGTGTAAGGTGTCAACGAAAGGACATCCTTCTTCCGGGGAGAAGGAAAGGACTGTTCTGACTGGGGAAGGCTTGTTACAGCTCTCCTCAACTGCCATGGCTGGCACCTACTGCATTTCTTTTGGTTCTTACCTACGGCCACATTCCCAGGCCTCAGCCCTTCCAATTTCATTTGGATGCATCTCATCTTGGGCTATAAAATCTTAAAATACAGTGCTAAGTGATGTCTCAGCTTGTTCTGCCTGCCGCTTTGGGAGTGACCATACTGCACCCCCAGACTGCAATTCAGCTGCTTCAAATAGAACAAACACTTATTTAAATAGCAGCCTTCCTCCACCACTCCCTCAAAAGCTAATGAGCAGGGGATCAAAGATTCTCAAGCTCAACTGGCCCATCCGCACGTCAGTAGTAGGGTAACACGCATGTTACCATAGCCAGTAACACGCTCCCATGTGCAATGTAACAACCAGACTTCAAATACTGAACCCAAATAATTTGGCATGTACAGCTTGGTCAGCTGGGACCTTTCTTTTATACAAGGTGAAAGCATGGTTTGGAGTCACTCATCTGGGTTGTTAGCACAATGCCTCACTATCCCGAAGAAAACAATACATGGAAGCAGAAGTTTTTCTAGAAGCATCCTAGTGACTTAAAATACATGCAAAAACACTCGGAGAGCAAAATATGGACAGGTAATAAACGCAACAGAGCAGGGTAACACTGTAATCCTCTCTAAATAAGAGGCAATTTTCAAGAGTGAGGGGGTGAGACAGGCCAGCTTCACAAAATCACCATTGTTTGCTGACTTTGAACGACTGCAGCTGCCCAGAGGGAGGGCTATGAGAAGGCTCAAGCAGTAGTTTTTGAAATGGAAGGTGGTGCTGGTTCAGCAGAGGAAGTAAACTGCAATGAAACAAAGATTCCAGTTTGCAGTTTATAGAAAATCTGACCCAAAAGTTCTGTATGTATTTTCAAAAACTAAAATCACATTTGTCTCCCCATAGCTAAATTAAGAACGTGCTATTTTAAGCTAGTGAACATTATCCCAATGTACTGAAAACACAGACAAAAATCCAGCAACTTTCCAGGGTTGACAGGATTATCTCAGGCCTCAGCTATCTTGCTTTGCACTGTGCTAGAAAACAGCTGATGGTAAGATGAGCCCTGATACGTGTCCAGCTGCAGTCCCCACCCCTGCTCCTGCACCAAGGAACTGTCTCCGCTCCCCAGCAGGGTCCTCTGCATTGTGAGGTGTTTTCTGCAGTGCTTATTGGGATGCACAGTGGAAGGAATTGCAGTGTTGTTCTCCTTGAAGAAGTCAAAACCTTGCCAAGACCTTTCTTCTGCTGTTGTGTCCTTCCCCTCTTGGAGGCCAGCACCTTTAAACAGGCTCTGTCAGATGGAGGAACACTGCCTGCCACAGCCATCAGGAAGCATGTTGAGGCCTGGAGACGTAGCTGTCAACATGTTGGGTGGCTTCAGCTTTGAAAGCTATCTGGAGTCTAAGAAGTATAAGGTGGAATAGCCTGGAACAGAAGCCACTTGGTCACAGAACAGAATAGGAAGCTTCCAGATCCTACTGAGATACCAGGATGGCTGAGCATCTTCTTTCTCACTCCAGAAAACCTCCTGCCAGTCTTTACCTGGCCTCTTCCTTGAGACAGCCACACACTCCCGTGTTTCATAGCTGGTTCCTCTTAGACTCCTCTGGTCCCTAAGGGCTCTGTTAGCTAAAGTACAAGGACGTGGGAAGAAAAACAAGTAAAAAGAACTGTCAGAAATAGGTTCCTATGTTTCTGCCTTTGTTTAAAGAATGCCTCAGCTCCTTGCTCTTGATCCATTGTTGGTGGGTGTCCCAGGTGTGATTTCTTCTGTCCCTCCTCTTAGCCATGGCCCCAAGTCCATGACTTTTTCCTGGGACCACCTGAATCTTTCACTTTACAAGATGGGAACCAGGACTCCTGGCTAGTCTGGGTAGATTCATCTGTCGTGGTCAAACTTTACAGTGCTGAAATGCCACAGTGATGAGATCCTGGATTCAGGAACAGACAGTTGAAAATGGGCTGGTGTTGGCTACAGATCAACATTTAAACAGGGAGCATGGTCTAGGGGGAGGAGAAGACTCAGAGGTAAGGAAGTCAGGGCAGGATGGAAAGCAGCCTCTGAACTCAGCTTAAATGTACTGTACCAGCAGTACAGATTCATAGGTACCTGCAGCAGCCTGTGATCTTACAGAGCTCTGTAAACTTGATATGATACAAGTGATGGATGTACATTATTTACACAGTAATTCCAGCCAGTTAGCCAGTTCTCTCAAGCTGATTCAGAGTATACATAGGTCAGCTCAGTATTCGTAAGGTAAAGACAATAGACAAACAAGTCATAAACAGACAAGCCTTCAGCTCTTACCAGTTCAGTGTTCATTTAGCTAGCAGGTAATTCTTTACTGAAAACAGTGTAAGAGTGCAGACAGAACAAGTCTCTAAAGGCCAAATAGAAGAATGTATCTGGAAGCTTCTACCATGAAGTAACAAGCTGGATTTGTCCCAGGATTAAATAACACTGTGCTACTGCAGTCTTGGGCACCTCAAGAGAGCAGTGCCTGATTGCTGGGTTTGTTGTTCCCTTGTACCTGCAAAGACACAACACTCACCTCAGAACTAGCTACTACATTTGCAGAATAATCCCTGAGCAAGGGATTCTCCCAATACAAGGCAGCCCAGTGTGGGGCACAAAGGGCACAGATTTTCATTGGGATGTACTACACTGAATTTATAGCTGTTATTGCAGTTTAGCTAGTAATGAGCAGGCTGCTGTGCCTGCCATGGGGCTCACTTGCCTGCCTGTAAATTACATTCTGGTGCTCACTGGTGGTTGCTGCTGCTGTGCTGCTGATCACCTCACTGTATTGTGCCTGGGAGCACTTTGGTGACAGCCGTGGCGATGGGCCTGGGTTGGCAGGTGGCCAGGGCATCGCTGCTGTGTCTGTGCCGCTGCACCGGGCAGGCTGGAACTCCAGTGGGAACTGGGGTGGGAAGGGACTGTGACCTGCGGAGGAGTCCACGACAGAGCAGAGATCCCCCTTCAGCCTGTGGAGAACCCCATGCCGGAGCAGGGGGGTTCCTGAAGGAGGATGTGACCCCATAGGAAGCCTGTGCTGGAGCAGATTTGCTGGCAGGACCTGTGACCCCATGGGGGACCCACGCTGGAGCAGCTTGTGAACTGCAGCCCATGGGAAGGACCCATGTTGGAGAGGTTCAAGGACTGTCTCCTGTGGGTGGTACCCCATGCTGGAACAGGGGAGGCAGGGATTCCCCTGCAGCCCGTGGTGAAGGCCATGGTGAATCAGCTGTGCCCCTGGAGCCCATGGAGGACTGTGATGTAGACTATGCCAACAGTGGACCATAACAGGAACCCCTTGTTTCAGCCAGGCTGGGGACACGGGGAGGAGTTCATTGCAATGCTAAGCCCTGTAACCTGGCCCAGAAAGACCTGGGGTGGAGATTGTAATGGCTACACCTTTATTGTAAGCCCTGATTTGAGTTGTATGTTACAAGAATTACTATAACAGGATCCACCCAAATCAATGGAGGAGAAGCCTCCCAAGAAGCAGCTGCAGTGCAGAAGTGACCCGACCTAAGATGGCCTTGGTGCCCAGGAACTCCACCTTACACAGTGCCTTTCCTGTCCCAAGTAGCCACCAGAACAGATGGAGCCCAAAGTCACAAACTAAATTAACTCAAAGGACATTTTGTGGACATTTGTGGACATTTTGTGACATTTGTGAACATTTTGTGGGCATTTTGCAAGGGTGGTCCATAGACTAAGAGAATGACATCCGTGTACTATATCCAAGGGTGGGAGGTGGCGTGGTGGTGAATGAGGTTGTGCTTTAGTAGTGTGGGACCTGAGCATGGTCTGAATGATACGGATGGGGTGGAATGTGTTTGTCTGGGGTAGGGTTGATTTTTCTTCACAGTGGCTAGTGTGGGGCTTTGTTTTGGATTTGTGGTGGACACAGGGTTGATAATATAGAGGTGTCTTTGTTATTGCTGAGCAGGGCTTACACAGAGCCAAGGCCTTTTCTGCTTTTTGTTCCACCCCAGCAGTGGGAAGGCTGGGAGTGCACGGCAAGTTTAGAGGAGACAAAGCCAGGACAGGGGACCCAAACTGATCAAAGGGATGTTCCAGGCTGTACGACATCATGCTCAGTATGTAATGTGTGGGGAAGAAGGTGGAAGGGGGGATGTTGGGAGTGATGGGGTTTGTCTTCCCAAGTAACCATCATGTGTGATGGGCCCTGCTCTCCTGGAGGTGCTGAACACCCGCCTGCCCATGGGAAGCAGTGAATGGAGTCCTTGCTTTGCTTTGCTTGTGTGTGTGGCTTTTGCTTTGCCTATTAAACTGTCTTTATCTCAAGCCAGGAGTTTTCCATCTTTTGTCCTCCCAGTTCTCTCCCTGGTGTCACTGGTGGGGGAGTGAGCGAGCGGCTGCCTGGGGCTGGGCTGCTGGCTGGGGTTAAACCACAACACCATGGCAACAGAAGAAAGGAAGGGAGCTGCTTGTCCGGAAAAAAACAATTTTAGGGGTTAAAAATACACCATATGTGTTGGCAATGGCACAGAAGGAGACAGACTGTGGATAATGATCACTGCTACTAATAGTCAGTCAACAGTTCCTTGAGCTGCTGAGGTGGTTCCTGCCATGCAGTTACTGCATAGCACACTGACAATACCACAGCCATCGACCGACCTAGTTACTGCAGGGTTTCCGTTCCCAGCACTCACAGCCAACACAGACTTACTTCAATTTCATGATTATTAATGCTTTGCTTAAAGCTTCAGGAACTGCAATCAAGTGATTGCTGCGGAATCTCAGCTTTCGCTTAAACAGATAAGGACAATGTGAAGCTTCTCACCGTCAGAGAAAAGTCTGATAAGATGAATTCCCAAAGGTCGTAAGTCATGATGATAAACAAAGAGAACCCAGCCCAAGATAGGGTTAAGGTATTCTCATTTTTAACGCACACCTAGTACTTTTGAGGGGTTTCCCTAATTTTCTTGTTGTATTCCTACAGGAGTACTTAGGAAAAAAGGGACTGGCTTTAGAAAAGGAAGCATTCATTAGCAAAAGTTAGCACAAAAGGCAGCAGGAACACATTTACATCAACTGGGAAAAGAAAAAGCCAAGGGGCTACACAGACTACACAAAACGAAGAAAACCCCATTACGAGGAGGTAGAGGAAAGCAAGAAGGAGATTTTTTGCTTTCCTTCCTCTTCATTTGCCAATCTGTGTCTCTCAGACCCTGCTTTCACCTCCTTCTAGAAGAAGGGGAAGCCAAGCTTCCCATAACACTGTGAGCTCAGCTACACAAGCTGGAAACAAAAGAGGAAACCAAACACACAATAAGAACCTGTGGATTGGCCAGACAAGGATTCCTAGAAGTAATTATCACAAAAGCAAGGTTGGTTAGTACTCAAGCTGCTAAGGTGAGGAGTTGGCCCTACATTCCTCTCAGGGGAAGATAGAGGTATGCTTTTCCACTTCCCAGTGTGAGAGTTTCTTAAGCTAGCCAGGGATTTGCTCTGTTACTGTCAGTAGGCTGTGTGGCTTATTAATTCAGCTTGGATCAGCTTCTCATTTAGGTGATGTCCAAGTAGATCTGGTCCACCCTTAGATGAAAGCAAAACCTTCAGCTCTGTGCTCTGCGTGCTCCTGTCATGCTGGAGGGTCAGCCCCAGAGCTCCCCTGCGGTGTCTCCACTGCCAGGTGCGCAGCCCTTGGTCCTGCCACCGTCCTGGGGACAAGTCAGATGCAGCTGTGACTCAAGCTACACCCAGCAGTGAGGATGGTAGGGATGAGCATGGGTACACTGCTCCCCAGGCTCTCTCCCTTAGCTTTCACTGCTGTCAGAGCTGATGGCATGGCACTGGCTGTACGGACCACATCCCTGTGCCCAGCAGTGTAGCCTGAAGACCATCGGCTGTGAGATCTGTGATGCTGCTCCATGTCCTTGAAAGAGTTGTGCCCATTTAGCCTAAAAGAAAAGCCATGCAATGTTTGCCAGCTAACAAGTCATGAGGGACAGAAACATCCATTTGGAGGGCTTTCTGAATATGCAAGCATATTATTAAGAAACAAAACCAAACCCCAAATCAGCTCAGTCATTAATAACCACATACCTGGAGAAAGAAATACAAAATATTATGCGTTTTCCCCTAGCAACCCAGTCCACCAGGAGTGGCTTTATAGGCATGTGGTGTACCTATCAATACAACCAGCAGACCCAGATAACAGTGAGGGACTGGCTTAAGGGTGGGAAGCAGGCTGTTCCTGCCACTTGTAATCTCACATCCAGAGGCATCTTAAGGCCTTTCTAAACACATTGATACTGCCTGAAAATCACTGAAAAAAACCCACCCTTTGTTTGTGTTAACAGGATGAGAAAGTGCAAGGCTTCCTGTTATGTGTGTGTGACAGCTACAGATAAGCAGAGACCTCTGGACAGGAAATCCGCCCAACTTCTGCAGTGTGATTCGCCCGAAGCTGAGGAGCTCTTTTTAGATCGAAGCACCAGCAGAATGAGACGGGGCTGGCCAGAAAATGGGGGACACGCTGGAGAAGAGCTCTGAGGAGCCCGAGATCTCTTTGGACAATGAGTGCTCGATGAAAATGGGGGACCTGGTGGAAGTCTCAAGTGGTGAAAAGGTCAAGTTTGACGATACGGGTCTCTCTCTGGTGCTCCAGAATGGCCTGGAGAACCTTCGGCTTGAAAATTCCCTTACAGATGTCGTCCTGTGCGTGGACAGCAGGGAATTCTCCTGTCACCGAGTGGTCCTTGCTGCAGCAAGCAATTATTTCAGGTAAGGTTTGTAACAAACAAAACCAATAAACTTATTTTACTTCTTAGACTTGAACTGTAGGTCTCCAAGGAGTGCAAAATGGGTGCTAAAGTCCGCAAATTTGCAGTGAGCCTCTAATTCCTTACATCTTTCAGCTTGTTTTTCTAAAGTTCTAGACTTAAATGAGGCAGGTGCCAAGTTGTGGATTTGCTGGAGTTCCGATACCAGCACTCACAAAGTCTGCTGGAGGCATGCAAAGGAAGACAGAATATTGGCAGACAAGTGCATGAGAAAAGGGTGTTTTAACTAAGTATCTTTAGCCACTTGTCTTGTCCCTTTGGGACCTGGGCAAATAGGAATACCCATTCAGATAACAGGCTATTTTTATTGAAATAGGGGTGGGTTTCTGGAACTTGCTGATTTTTCCTATTACCATTCTGGGGTAAAAATATTGCATTTAATATTGCAATAAATAAAATATTGCATTAAGTTGTTGAGGAGGAAAGAGCAGGAATTTTCTGTCTGTCCTAGAGTCACTGGGAATCTGATGCAGTGGGAAATATCTCCTTGGAAGCAATTTTGCCACTTCACCATCTCCTTTTGGTCCGCTTGAATTTTTCATTCTTTCAGTACAATAGATATTCTGTCTGAGACTACTGGCCAACAAGAACAAATTTTAGACACACAGAGGAACTCGGTATCAGTTTTAGCACAGATTTTCCATTATCATTTAGACAACATCATTTAGACCATCACATTTGCATGGCTGGGATTTTTTTCTTTCTTTCTTTTACTGCTAAAGTGGTCAGATGACTGAGCAGCTACAGGGGAAACACGAGAAAAAAGAACTTACGACCACTTGTGACATGAGCAGAAAGCTAATTTTAATGGAGTCTGGTAAGCTTTGCTGGTAGTGCCTGGAAGAGCAGTTCTGCTTTTCTAATCTAGAATAGATATGGTGTCTGTGAATATTTGGAGACAGGTATTATTTCTACAGACAGACTATATTTATTGCATATCAGAAAATGTACAGCTAAAAGCAGAGATGCCCAAATATTTCTTACCAGCATTGTGCGGAGAATGGACAGCAGACGCACAAATTGAAATCAAAATTATCATAATGATACATCCACAAAAAACCCCAATTCCACTATAAGGAAAGGCACTGCAATCAGAAGGACTTCGCAGTTAAAATCAGGCAAGATAGTTTTATGACAACAGCTGTTGGCCAGCTTTGCACGGAGCCCTGAGCTACAGCCTGTCCCTTGGAAGGAGGGGGGATACCTGGCTGGAGGTCATCTCATCCCAAGGCAATTGCACACATGTGCAGGGTCTGCCCCTCTGGGTGCTTCTCTTTGGCTTGGCTTGGCTTCCCACAGAGCTGAGATTTATTACATCTCACTGTCGGCCTCCCTGCCAAGGCATCTTGTCATGGCTCTTCGGGTTAGTTTCAGTCACATTTGGCACAGGATGAAAATTTCAAACCTGAAGTTCCGGTGAGTTTGATGGAAATCTGCAGCTAGGAGAGGAGAGATGCTGGACTGGCACCCCTGGCACTCCACAGGGTAATGAGCAGGGTGTCCTGGCCAGCCAGCACACACAGTGCCCAGAACAACCACACTGCCCTGCTCTGCTGGGCACAGCCAGCACGGAGCTGAGCATCCTGGGAGGGACCCCGAAATATGTGTGACAGGAATAACGAGGGAGAATGGAGGGCTCAGGAAGGGGAAGCTGAGGTTACTGTGAGGAGGGAAAGGAGGACTCAAGTCTGCAGGGAACTGAGCTTCACTGCTTCTGCTCCTCACAAGGAGGCTTCATTCATTCTTGCCGTAATTCACTAGAAGCTGCAGGGCCCCAGAGAAAGAAGGAATTCTTAAATCACACTGTTCCTGTGAGTACTTTCCACGCTATTGCAGGACCTCTAACAGCCATGCACAGGAGCAAAGCAAAGGGACCCAGTGACTCATGGGCTTCATTCCCCTGCAAGAGCAAGTTACACAACCCCCTTCCTGAGCGTTGGTTGCCACAGTGCAGGCAGTCCACAGCAGCTGACTGGAACACTATTAAACAAAGCTAACCACTTCTAGTCCTTCTTCAGCACTGCTTGAGAGTAGATAGACTAGTTCTTGTGACATCCTGCACCCGTGGACATAAAAACATTAATTCTTCATTTGCCTGCGTGGTGGTAACAAAGCAGAGAAGAGAAATACCAGCTGATTAAGGTGGAACAGTAGTTCTTTAATCCTGCACTGCCCAAGGTAGTGGGAGAATGGGGCTGGGAGAGGTTGAAGCCATTTTCCAGAGCATCCTGGAGCTCCAGCATGGTTGTTTGAAGTAAGGTTCATAATTCCAAGCACAAGAATTCCAGTGTGAGAGGGTGCTTAAAAAGTGCTTCACAAACTGCAACCCCTCATTTATTTTATTGAGATTTCTCTAATTTTAAATTAGAAAAAAATTGGAATATTTTCTAAATTTATCCATTTTTGAGTATCTAAATTTGGCACTGGGCCCTCACTTCAGCTGTGCATTTCTTAGAGTACATGTTGGTTCAAAGGTGCAGTTTAGAATTACACAGGGACAAGAACCAGGGAAACGGACAATGGAATTAGTAGCCACATCTGGAAGATTTAGAGCCTCCTGAGGGTAAGTTCAGAAAGATTCAGAGGCAGCTTTTTAATCCCTAGGAGAGAAGCTCAGCCTGATCAGCCTGAATGGTGTCAGGTGTTGTCTCTGGCCAGCACACAGGGTGGGAATGAGAACCACTCCATCTGAGCAGAAGGAAAGCCACAGGAGTCAGCTCTCCTGTACAGCAGTGCCCTATTCAGCCCTGCCACGATCTAGAGCAGAGTACTGATGGGAGAGCACGGTGCTTTAGATGTGTGATTTCTGCAGCTCACAGCCATGTTACATGAATCCACACCCTACAAAACGGGGCATAGATGGCAGCTCTAAACCAATTACAAAGATTAGGAGACACATAGGCCAAAGCACTTTGACCAGACCCCTGTGCAAAGCCACCACCAGAATCCTGAGGCTGGTTTCTGAGCAGCCTTGCAAAAGTGTAACACTGGGTATCTCTGAGTGACCCCATCAAACACTCCGGTTTGTGGGACGGAAGTGAGACTTCGCCTCCCCAACAGGGATGGTTCAATACAAGACCGGAGTCACCAGCTTAAGAGATGAAAGGAAGAAGAGCAGACAACACCTGCACCCTCCATGGGCCTGCTTCTCATTCAGATGAAGCATCCGGCACTCGTCAATCCCGCATGACTGAAACAGCTGTTCTGTGCCAACCTCCCTCTCCGTGCTGAAGCCCATTGCCAGGGAGGAGTGGGAACTGTGGGCTGCTGTTTTCAAATGGCCACCTGCCCACACATCCCCTCATACGTCACTTGACACTGCCAGAGGGAGAGAAGCTAAATGAATCCCAGTCTTGTGGTCACTGAAGTTAAGGAGCATTTGTCTAAATGCCTTTGAAATATTCTGATTTCAGTAGTAGCAGAAGCTGGACAATGAAGAAAAAACCTCTAATGAGCTGAGGTGAGTGAAAGGAAAAATGGGAATTTTGGCTGAACAACTTTTCCAACAAGTTTGAATTGAGATTGAATTAACTTCTCTGCCCAAATTTCCTGCTCAAAAGTTAGGCCTCTCTATCCAAAGGCAGTTTTGCACACTGAGGTAACTAAGACCTCGCTATAAAATTTCTGCTGAGGTAAGGAACAGGTAGTTCTCAGAGCAAGTAGCAGCTGGTATCTTCCATCTATTTGCCATTCATCGTGCCTAACTGCTTTGCAATAAAATCTGTTTACATCTTGGTTCCAGTAAGATGTGTCAATCAGACAGCTTTATTCAGGCACTTCTTTTACAAGAAAAGCATGGCCCAAGACTTGGGACCTCTAGCCATTTCCCAGGTTGCATTGTCCTGTCAACATTTTTATGACTAATAAAGAAAGGCTTGGAAGCAGGGTAAAGAGTGCTTCTAATTACACTTTAGTTCTGCACATGTTTTTCACCAATGCAGTTACAAGTGGACTCATGTAATTCTGATCTGTTGAGACAGATTCCAAACGATGTGACATCTCGTTCTCTGAATGCAATGAACAAGAAGGGGCTGATCAAAATCCTAAGTAAAAGCAAAAAGCTTGGGAAGAAATACTTAAATCTATTAACTGAAAATGCAGAGGAAGATGTGTGTGTTTGTCTTGCAGCTGTCACAATGCAAAATGGATTTAAATAGCCCTTAGAGAATTTCTGATTTATACCCCACATGAAATATCTGCCTAGTGCCAAACGTGTGTGTGGTGGTCACCTTTCAAATGCAGTATTATCCACCAAGGAAGAGTTGCTATCAACATGTATGAAATCATTGCACTTTCTGCCTAACAGTGGTTCAAAGTCATGCATGTTCAATTGCTTCTCTAGCCAAGAGGTACCAACTCCACAATCCCAAAATTCAGCAGAGGAAAAGTCGGACTCTTAATTAGAAGAAAATCCATAAGCCATTTTCCCCTGGCCCACCGCTGGTATTAATGTGGTCAAAGATATGTTGGGAGGCTGAGAAGTGAGGCTCTCAGACAGGTGGATCTGGTCTGGCGGCGGGGTTCAGTCCCAGCAGTGTCCTACAGCTTGGAAGCAGGGGGGTAGTGACCTGCCAAGGGGTACCAAGTACCTGTGCTAAGTGTTAACGAGGTTTGGAGAATGCCAGGCCTTAACGAGCTGCAGCTGGACTAGAAACAGACTGAGTAAGAGGCCAGCAGGTGAGGCACCACAACTGCTCCACGGCAGCAGTCCAGACACGGGGACAAGTCCCACGCAGGCAAGGTGCCAGCTGCCTTTTTCTGCCATGGAGCCCTCACTCTGCTGTAGAGAACAGCCTGGAGGTATCCTTCATGTGTGTATGCCTTATCAAACTCATGAGTACAGAGGTAGAAGAGCAACAAAAAGACTTTTCTTGTTTCTTTTCAACAGGAGTAATTGCATAAAATATGAAGCAATCAGAGTATTCTGTGTTGAAATCTAAATAGCCCAATGTTTTCAGAATGCCTCATCCTGACTGGAATGCAGTAAGAGATAAATGTCTTACTTTCCAGGGCCATGTTCTGCAATGATTTAAGAGAGAAATATGAGGAGAAGATCATACTAAAAGGAGTTGATGCAGAAACCATGAATATACTCTTGGACTACACCTACACCAGCAAGATGCTCATCACAAAGCAAAATGTACAGAAAGTCTTGGAAGCTGCCAGCCTCTTTCAGGTACAGATAACTCAAATGCACTGACCCAGTCTCACTGCTCTGGCAATACCATGTCTTACCCTCGTTAGCACACTGCAAACTTCTCTGATTTCATGGGTTCTGGAAGCATTTTGCTTCGTATTTACTTACATTAAGGTAAAAAATGGCAGTGGCAGCCATGTACTGGAATTTTGCTGTGCTGGGTGCCATGCAAACAGGAGAAGAGCCAGGCTCTGCCTCCAAGAGCTGCTCCCACATGCTGCCTGCCTGGCAGTGCTCCCAAAATTCAGGTCAGCCTGTCAAGACCACTCAGAAGTGTTAGTGGGCAGCAGCTGGCATGGCTGGCCAGAGCAGGAAGCTACTTTGCCTCTCTGTCTCCCCTGCCTTGAGATGGAGGCTTGCCAGCCAAAGTTAGCATCCTCCCTTGTAGAACTTGTGATGTAATGGGTTTTAGTCATGACCTGGGACTTGTGGGAAGTTGGACTTGGGCAGTGTTACTCAGCCTTTGGTCCATGAGGTATTCACGTGTCCTGTAAATCACCTGTGAGGTCTACCAAATTGCAGTGTCTGGTACCACGCTGCAAATTGCTAACAAATTGTAACCAACATAACCTGCCAAGTGCCAATGTGTGTGTGTGTCCAGGCCTCTCATTAATGAAGTCAAGAAACACCGAACTCCATGATCATCGTGGTTCATGAAGGAATTCAGATTCTTGAATCTTACATGGGAATTTTGCTCTGGAGTTCTGGAACTCTGCTTTCTAGAATATGCATCATATGGGGAACAGCTGAGGGAGCTGGGGGTGTTCAGTCTGGAGAAAAGGAGGAGAAAATAGGGGGAACCCTATTGTTCTCTTCAACTCCCTGACAGGAGGTTGTAGCCAGGTGGGGGTCAGCCTCTTCTCCCAGGTAAAAAGTGATAGGACAAGAGGAAATTATCTCAACTCGTTCCAAGGGAGGTTTAGATTGGATATTAGGACAAACTTCACAGAGTGCTCCCTAAGGTAACTTCAATGTCACCTGGGCCCGCAGTGCAGTAAGTCACTGACATTTTCAGCACACCAACACTACCAACTGGTAGCATGCATTTCCAGGACACTTTTCTGTCTTGTTTTTGTTTTCTTTTGAACCTTTTTTTCCTTAGGATCATTTCTCAGCTTTTTGGTTTTATTTTTCCTTCTGGAACTATCAAAAGAATAAACTTATGGTTTTTTCATGTATTTTCCCTATTTTTCATCAAAATTAAGATTAAATTTGATTCCCAAGGCTGGTGCTTTAAGAAAACCATCAAACTCTGTTAGGATAAGGATAAAATTGTGAGGGTACCATAAGTAAGAATAGTAAACTAGAAAAAAATAGATAAACCTAGAACACCAGGAATGTTCAGCTAAAACAGTGATTGTCTTGGACACTATCAAGATTTATAAGGCCCTAAACCCTCACATTATAAATATGAGGGTTTGGGCTGAATATGTGTTTTGTGCAAAAAAGATTTAATAACTAAATCAAGCTGACAGAACTAGAACTAGAGTTCTGCCAGCTTGTCCGTGCTATTTATGCTGAAGAACAGAGTTGAAACAGCCAAATTTGGATATATCAAGAGCTAGAAAGATTATTTCTGCAATTTATTGTAACTTTTTTGTTTGATAAATTCTTTCAAATTAGTGACAGGTTAGATATCCAAATTCAAAATAGAATCTTTTTATCTGACTAGCAAAAACCTGCAGCAGTGCCTCTTTTTAATCTTGCAGACTTGGCAAAGAACCAAAGAAGAAATACCTTGCACAGTTCTAGGTATTGCAGTATAGATAATCCAGTATAAATTATCTGCTTTTCTCTAGAAACTGTTTTTTGAAAAGGTTTTACATAATTATGCCTTCCTTTACTCCCTTCTAGTAAGTTTTGACCAAATGCAGTCAAAACTGACGGCAGGAAGAGGTGGAGGGCTATTTGGAGAGAACAGACATCCCTGCCACAGTGTGCTTTCCTCCTGGGGGAAGCAGGTGAAGGGTTTGGAACAGGGAGCTGCTGAACAGCTAAGCCTCACCCTCAAGTGACCCAGACAAATTTTTTCCACCTAAAGCACAGTTGCAACATGAGTTCAACAGTCACCTCCTCTGTCTTGGCTGCTGGCTGCCCAGCCACTGCACTTGCAAGGTTGGTGCCCACCCTGGATCCCGCCCAGCACCCTCTGCCACCCACACTGCCTGCAGAGCTGCTCATCCTTTCAGCTCTGGGAAGGGTCAAGATCCCAGCTGCTTCCCAGGGCCACGGCAGGGAGCCCTGCTTCCCTCACCACAACTCAGCGACAACCTTCAGACCTGTCATTGCTGCTCCTACCCCGGCAGGAACCTCTGTATTACCCATTCCCTCACCAGGGTTTGGGTGAGGGACCACACCAACTGCTCTGGTGGAAGCAAAAAAATGGTGAGAGGGAAGCAGGCTTCTGAGGAGATGAAAAAGAAACAGCATTGTCACCAAAGGCTGAGATGCCCACTGCCATGGAAACGTGCAGTGGAACAGTGCAGGATGCCCCGAGCTGCCCCCTCTGAGCAGAGCAGGGCTGCTCTGCCCTCAGGGCATGGCTGAAGCACCACCAGCCTGACGGCCTGGCTGACCCCCAAAGCACCCCTCCTCCCTATGTTAATCCACTTTCCATGAACAAGACACTCTAAGGGAAATACCGCTCTGATACCGGCAACCATCCCGAGGCCACTGAGCAGGGAGGAGGCAGGGTGGATGCCGCAGGGTGGATGCCGCAGGCCGGTGCCACCGCGCAGAGCCGGCCGTGCCTGACAGGAGGGCACGATCTGCTGCCGAAGGCCTTCAGGGCAGCTGCCGGTGGGAGAAGGGCTCGCGGGCTCAGAGGGCCGCCCGGCCCCCGGAGAGCAGCCCTGCGAGGGTGGCTGTGCCCCTCAGCCGCCCGGCTGGCTCCGGCCGCGGCTCCCTCGGGGCGCAGGTGTCACTGCTGAGCCGGGACTGTCAGCACTGAGCGTGCTGTCCCTGCAGCCACAGCAGAGCCGGTGGCCGAGGGCCACCAGCTGCAGGGTGCAGGATCCCACCCCGAAGTGTGCTGCATACAGAGAGGGATTATGAATGAGAGCCCTTTCAGTCACCATTCCCTTCCCTTCCTGGAGGTTCTAGCCGGAGGCAGGGCTGCTGGCAGTGCTTACAGTAGACTATTGAATCGAAGCTGGGACAAGAGAGGACTTCTATGGGGAGAATAAATTTTATTATTCAGAGTGAAGGCCAACTGGAGGCCAACTAAGCATATAGGATGTCTCTAGCAAGTGAGAACCTGGATTCAAATGGGTATTAGGAGAAGGACTAACTTACTGAAGAAACTGTTCTCAGGGAACAGGGCTTTTATAGTGCCTGGAGTGGCATTAGGAGGGGTACTCACAGTGGGCAAGCAGAAAACTCAGACCTCTGCCAGAATAATCAGAGCAGATGAAGCAGAGGCTCAGGGGTGTCCTCCTTCTGATGCTGTCTTCAGTCACCCACCTGCTCTCCTGGGACTGACTGACATGCCCAGCAAGTTTTGGGGGAGTTTTGGGGGGAATTTAGTCTCTAAATGAAGGCAGTGGTGGGGAGACAGTGCAGCGCAGAGATGAGGAGCAGAACCAGGGAAAGTCCTGCCTTGATTTGCTCGCAAGCAGCCCAGCCTCTCTGGTGAAGCCCTCAGCGTTTCTCACACCCACACCTCGCAGTTTTGCATTCGCTTGGCCACAAAGAGCTACCCAGTGAGGTAGTGGGGCCTGCTGGCCGTGAGACCAGTGTGCACCGCCTGGGAGAAAACCTCTGCTGTCACCTCATCAGTATCACTCTTAACAAGCCATGTATAAATAATTACAGAACTCTACAGAGGTTTGCTGCAGGCTGGTGAGAACAGTGGTTTTGGGGTCTATTCCCAGACTCACAGATGACTCAATGAATGACCTTGGCAAATCCTAGGTTTGTTTTTTTGTGTGTCTCATTACTGACAAGTTTGAATGCTTATGCTTAATAAGCTTAATAAGGCTGATGCTTAACCTGCCTCAGGTCTGAAGCCTACCTGATGTCAAAGCCCTTTCAGATCCTCAAGGAAGTGCCCTGGTGAATTCAGCGTGCTTGCCTTGTGCTAGCCCTGAGAGCAGGCAGGGTGTCCGTGGCAGGTACCGAGGAGTCACTGAGCTGTGCCGTGGTGCCACCGCGGGCCACTGACATATTTGTATCACAATGGCGGCAACATATTCTGAGACCTCACATAGCCTCGTTCATCAGTCAGTTGCATTTCTCTAAACTTTTGACCACATCTAAATGTAAAACAGGAACCAGGCAGTCTGTACACAACGTCTACGATCGCTCAGCTCTGATAAACAGTCTAAATATGTCAACACGACACCGACGGGTCTGGAAGATTCTACCCTAATTACTGAAACAAATCCACATACTACAGTGTTTAAAAATGTTTCGCTTCCTCTTTGCCCCTCAATTACTGTTGTGCAACTTTCCCCACTGAGACAGCATGAGTTAAAACGGTTTGCTTGCTGACTCTGGATGGAAAAACGACCCAAAAAGCACAGATGGCAATGCACAACATTAGCTCTGATCCATATTTATTGCACTGTTCAGTGGCAATATCCATATCTGAAATCACAGAGGTGATGGAAAACCCATTAGGATGAAGCACTGTAACTGATCAATTCTACCCAAAACTGGTTCCCAGTTCCTGAATAATCATCAGCAATCCAGCTCAGATCATAGTTTTTGAAAATACCCTGCAGACACCTGTTGCCCAGAGTATGTGCATTTGGGACCCTCAGGTGGGGTTATTTTGCCAAGGAAATTTATGAGAATAGTTGTGATGACTTATTGAATGCAAACACAGCCAGTTCTCCGGTTAACGAGACTCTGTGTGTAAAACGCATATCAATATTTTTTTCAGCCAGTGGTGATGACAAAGGTCACTAGATCCTCTGAAGGCCTCCCTCACAACAGACTCTTCCCAGAAAACCCTGTCTGTCAGGAAGCTCAAAAGAATTCCTGATGGCCAATCTCTTCCTACCACTTACCCCAGTCTAGGACTGCTGCCCATACCTTCTGGGGCAGCACGTTGGTCCAAACCTCCCAGACCTCAGCGCTCATTTTCCACCACTCTCACAAGGCCTCAGATACACTTGGAGTTTGGTTGTGGGGAGCATAAATGCAGACAGTGGAGCCACGTTCGCTCCGAGTCAACCAGACTCTGTTCTAGTTGGTCTGAGCTGACATGCAAGATGAAGCAGGGTAAGCAGATCAGAAACCTGGGGTCCTTATCTGTGCTTTGTAACTCCATGATTGCTAGTGCTTTGAGATCTCATGGAGGAAAAAGAAATGGTAGGAAACTCTTCTGTGAAACAAATAAAATTCATGACTGTCACAGGTCTTCTGCATCCTGCAATGGAAAAGGAGCAATTGGATGCAGAGGAATAAAAACAGTGGGAGGAAGAAATTCTCATTTCAGACTGCGGATCTTGGGAGATACCTGTCCTCAGGTATCTCCCTAACCCTAATTCTTGTCTCCCCAGGCTCTTTGCTGTATTGGGCATGGCTGGTTGCTCTGTAGCTCTCCTGTGATACAGTCACTGAGTAACCCCTCTGTGCTTATACAAGCTTTTTCTGCCCACAGTTCCTTCGCATGGTAGATGCTTGTGCCAGTTTTCTCACCGAAGCGCTCCAGCCAGAGAACTGCGTTGGCATCCTGAGGCTGGCTGATGCCCACTCCCTGCACAGCCTGAAACAACAAGTGCAGAACTACATTATCCAGAACTTCACCCAGGTCCTAAACTATGAGGAGTTCCTGGAGCTGCCAGCGGACATCCTGTGCAGCACGCTGAAGAGTGATGACCTCTATGTCACGGAAGAGGCACAGGTGTTCGAAACTGTGATGAACTGGGTCCGTTACAAGGAGTCAGAAAGGTTTTCTCTCCTGCCATACGTGCTGGAGAATGTCCGGCTGCCCCTCTTGGACCCTTGGTATTTTGTAGAGACTGTTGAAGCCGATCAACTCATTAGACAGTGTCCAGATGTCTTTCCTTTGCTCCAAGAAGCAAGAATGTACCATCTGTCAGGCAACGAGGTGAGTAAACCAGGAAGATATTAGCCACTCTTTGTAAAAGTCTCATGCTTCAGCTCAAAAATCGCTTTGGAAGGAGCAGTGCCGTGGGGCAGAAAAAGGTACTCACACTGAAGTTACAATAACTGGTGCTACTGAAAAGTCAAAATGGGCCTCAGGATTTATTCTGCTGTCCTAGAGAGTTCAGAAGCTTTTGGTGGGTTGTTTTAAAACAAAGTGTACGGCTTCCTGTTTATGAACATCTGAGCTTGACCCTTCATACTCACTCTTGTTCACTCTTACTAAATGAAGACCCCAGGTAGCGTCCCTAGTAAAAAGGCAAATGGTGTTAGCCCTGTCACCTCACCCTCTCAGCTGTTATTTCAAGCCTAAGAAAAGAGGAATAATTTTCCCACCAAACTGTGCTACAACCTGTAATGACTTTCAAATGTGAATATGTAACATCTTCCCCTGTTACTTATGGGGGAAAATGTTTCATAAAGGGAAACATTCTTCCTTCTGTGAAGAAAATGGTCTCTTTCCAGAGGAGAGGACTGCCCATCTGCCATTTGCAGAGGTCCCTGCACCCAAAGAGACAGATTAATCCTGACATCCAGTCGAGTCCTGTTCTGCCTGCTCAGTGCAGGATCTCCAGTTCTTCAATTGCCTGTCCCCTTTGGAAAGTTAGGCATCAGTCACATCAAAATATCACATCAAAATATGGGGGAGAGGGGAGAGCGACCAAGAGGTCAGATTTCACAACAGGAGCAAAGTACGTGATCGTGTGAAGAAACGTGTACCTCCTCAGTCAGAGTCACAGGAGGGCAGGAGCATGTTGTGGGCCCATCACTCACAGCGGGTGTGTCACCAGCGCGGCGGGGAGGGGAGACAACGAGTGCTCCTTGTGCTGGTGACTTTGTAAGACACTGCCCGGTGACCTGGGGCAGTGCCGGCCAGTCTGGTGGGAACTCCCTGAGGAAGCCTCGGGCCAGTGAGCAGTGCTGTCAGGTGCATGCGGGGTAGATAAAGGGAGTGTTGCCCCGGGCTGAACACGCATTACACTCATCTTCAAAGGGACAGCCGCAAGAGGCAGCGCTGCCAGCTGCCCTCCCCCGGGGCTGACGCCTGGCAGTGGTGGCAGACAGGTTAAAACAGAGTCCTGGAAGCTGGCAAGTTCTGGGTCTCATGTTCTGTAAAAATGTGCCTAATCATTTTCTAGACATAGTCAAAATGCAAGATTCATGTCTGTGTAGATAATAATTTTTTAACAGAATTAGAATTAGAAACATGTTAAAGCAGAAAGAGAAGTAAAACTTTAAGCAAGATGCCTCCTGACACAGCATTTAACCTGTGGGTCTTGTTTGCAAGCATTTCCTCGAAGCAGAGCACGAGTTTCCAAGCACCCCTTGCATTCTTTGCTCCTGGTGAACATCTACCTGGCAAGTGACCTTTTCCAGTGTCCCTGAAACAAAGACCTGGTCAATAAACTGAGCCAACAAGCAGTAAATTAGAGCTAACCACGTTTCAGAGCCTGTTGCTGGCTTTAGGTAACTCTTCTAATTTTGGCTTGAAATAAGAGCTTATACACAAAGAAACAAATGAAAATAACCCCTCCACAGTTGGGAACTGTTATTGTTCTGACACTAACATATCTCTTCAGGATAAATAATGAGAGCACTTATTTTCTGCTGGCACTAACTGCAGTCTTGCTCTCTCCAAGCTCCCCAAGGCATACACAAACCTTGGGGCCCCCTACATTGCCCTCACTCTGTCAGCCCAAATAAAACCTGTCCTTTTCAGCTACCTGACATGCACCTAGCCTTGTCACTACTGCTCACCTGCATAGCTCTTGGTGCCATCCTGGTAATTCCTAAAAGTATCTGAAAGGATCCTAGTAGGCAGGCAAAAGCAACTAAGTTCACAGTTGGAAAAATCCTGCTGAAAGAAGGACACAGCAACCTCTACTGAATGCTTCTAGGATGATTCTCAGGCTTTCAACTTAGAAAGCATTGGCTAATTGGTTCAGTTGATGTAAGCCTGCTGTGATTTGAAAAACAGGTAATCAAAAAAAGGTCACCTGGCCTTTCTGTTATTGTAGGTGTAAGTGCCCTGTGTACTCACTCTGTCTCGCTTGCATTTAGATTATTACAGAAAGGACCAAGCCCAGGATGCACGAGTTCCAGTCTGAGGTGTTTATGATCATAGGGGGCTGTACAAAAGATGAGAAGTTTGTAGCAGAAGTGACTTGCCTGGATCCTTTGAGGCGAAGCCGTCTGGAAGTAGCAAAATTACCAATCACAGAGCAGGAGCCGGAGAATGAGAATAAAAAATGGGTGGAGTTTGCATGCATTACTCTAAAAAACGAAGTCTACATATCGGGTAAGGAACAAGACATTGGGAGTGCAAGAGGGGAGCAAAGGGTTCTCACAATTATTTCCAGCTTTTATCAAGACCATGCTTGAGGCAGATTTAGAAAAATTAAGCACTACAGGTATTTTAATGCTTTGGCTCTGGCCACGCTGCAGAAAACACTGGGTGTGTAAGGACACTGCCTAGCTCTGATATGAGCACAGGATTCCTTTTTAAACAATATTAATCTATACGCATGGGTACTTGTGACCAAGGTCACAGAAGGGTTTTTGGGAACAGTTTACCGAACAAAATATGACAAATTGCTTCAGCATCTTCTCATGATAAGTCCATTTGAAGCGCCACATACATAAGCAAAATCCTGCTAGAATCTGAGTCATTCTGCAAAAGTCAGTCAAGAACCTGCAGGGAAATGTCACCGACGTTTGGCTGCCCCCTGAAAGCTGCCATCACAGAGGACTCTTAGAAGAGCCCACCTGCAGTTACTAACTTGGCAGTATAAACTGTCAAAGCCAGATGAAATCCCATGGTCCAGACATCCAGTGTGGGGCTGAACAACTCCTGTGCTGATCATCATCCCAAGAGCTTCAGGAGGTATATTTAACTTCCCACACAAATATAGTTGAGCTTCACACAGGGGTTTGATCTCAGAGCTACAGAGATTTTACTGTGACAATCAAAAAGCTTAAAATCAAGCTTGTTAGCCAGTTTGACAGTTGCTTTTGATGGCCTGTCAAGGCCATCAAAAAACAAGTTTGAGGATCTTTTTCTGCTTCCAGAGGAAAAGTGACAACAAGCTTTCCATCACTGTCACACAGACCATGATACAGAGCAGGGCCTTCATAGGTAGAATACTTTCTTTTCTGCAAAACTGGCCACCAAATTCTATACTCCTTTAAAACAGAAGAGTAGAAAGGAGGAGCAGAGGCCAAAGTGTGAATGCTTTGCTTAAGTGTGAATAGTGGTCCACTGCCTTTATTCAAATATCTTCCATAGCATTCTTTCTTTTGGGAATCCACATATTTTTGATACTTCATTCCAATTTAACATTTATTAAAGCTTTATCTTGGGATAAGGATTAGATAACTCCTCCTGTAACTGCAAATAAAGAAGGTTTTTCCTTTCAGCCCACCATAGGGAATTTCTGGCATCAGTCCCTCTGTTAAAAGTTATCTGTAGAGAGGAATCTAAGTCAAATATTCCAGCTAGGGAATATTCCCCTCACCTACACATCCTTGAGTTGAGAGGTCTTTTTTCCATTTGCCTTCAATTTGTTACCCTTCCCTCTCTTTCAAGGCTTTTTGCATTCTTTTATGTCTGACATCTTTTCCAATGTCTCTTCTCCACTTTTATTTTACTGTCTATCCAGGCTACCTCCAGTCCAGGCTAACACATTCTCTGCTGTGGTGAGTCTAAGCTGGCTTTCCCTTTGCTTCTGTTCTCACAGGTTCTCTTTCTCCCTTCTCTGCTTGCTTGCATATCTATGAGTCCCTATCTCCATTTCCTGTTTGCCTTTCACCTTTTTGCCCCTTGCACACAAATAAAAAGCTGAGTGGACCAAAGCCATTAGTGTTTTTTCCCCCAGCTAAACCAATTATTAGTGTCTCAATCCTGATTGAACATCTGCTTCCTCCTGCATGTCCTTCTACTTTTGTTTTCTTTCTTTAGCTCCTGTAATTTGCTTCTTCTCTAACTTGACTTTCATTTTTCCTAACTTGATCTCCCCTTCCATGTGCTCTTCCCCCACCCCCGCCATCCTCTGGAGTACAGTCTGGAGTCTGCCCTGGTCATTTACCATCTGAAAAACAGGAAAGTCCTTTGCACAAGATTATGACTACTTTTAGATCATGATTTCCTTAAAACAGTTTAAATGCTTTGACTGGATGGCCTGAAACACTACATTTGTAGCATAACTAAAAATGACATGAATTATCATTCACCATTCTGATACTTTTACTAATTTAGGTACAATTTCTCTTCAAATTAGGAAGAATTGTTGTCCAGAGGAAAAACAGAAACAAAATAAACCTCCAGCTCTCTCAAAAATCTCTCCCTGTCCCCTGATACGAAGCAAATTCACCCCCTGGTCCAGCTCAGGTTACTACATGAGTTTCAGCTTGTGGAGGAAAGCAAAAGCTCATGTCAAAGGGAAATTTCAAGGGAGAGTAAGGGGAACACCTGCAGTCTCTCAGCCCCATTGTAGCCATGAATGCTGCATTCAGGCCCTTTGGCCACTTCAGCTATTTGAGTGCAAATAAAATTCAACACATACATGTGAAAAATACTGGGACAAAAGCATTACAAACGACTCTTTCTAGCATGCTAATTATCTCCCATTCAATCTGCAATTTGGCCCAGAGATAGGCTTCATCAGTTTGCAGTGATCTGGCTGCAGTACAGAATACCAATGAAGGCAGACATTTTCTCAATGGAATATGAATTCTCTTTTCAGTATATTCACCAGTGAAGCAAATGTTTAATCAGGTTGCAGATGACGGAATAAGCTACTCAGTCTGTAAATGTGGTTTCAGGCTTAACTAGATCCGTTTGCATTACAGTTACATCAGAAACCACGCAAACAGCAGCGCTTGTTTAAAACACTGCTCTCTGCTTTAGCACAAGCAAAGATTCACTTGCAAGTCAGCTCTAGCATGAGTTTACAGGGTCCACTTTTGATCTTCAAGCTATAAATATGAAGCACTCCCAAGTCTGTAGAGAAAGAGACCAGAAGGAGAGGCAAGAAAATGAGATCCCAGCCATATGGTTCCAAGGTTGAATAGTAAAACTTCCAAGCTGTCCAGGACTATTACTGGTAGGAGTTCAGTCAGGCCTATTGCTTTATGATGCAAACTATAGGGCTGGCTGGATCTGCCCTGCACAACCTGGCAGTTCTCCAGTGCAGGCCTGTCTTCAGAGGATTTGGCACTATCAGCTGCAGCATCCTCTACTATCTTACTTGTGTAAGATGTAAAATAATCATGTTTGTTTATTTGTCCCTTTGCAGCAGTTCTGCAAAGCCCTGGTGGTGCACAAAAATCTCCTGCATATCACCCTGCTGTGTGGTTGGTCATGCACTCAGTATTGAAATGAAAGCGGTTGTGGTCTGGTAAAGGGAGGAACAGTGATTTCTTCACTGAATATTTGGCTGTAGAAATTGTTCAATTTCCTTCACTATTAAGTAAACTAAATGCAGAAGTTTTCTTCTTTTGTAACAGGAGCAGTTAACAATCAGTAATAATGATTTGCTTTCCATTGTGAGAGAACACACTTAAATTTAAACATATTGGAGTTTTTAAGTAAAGATGAGCTGTGCTATCATATTTACACATGTCATGTACACCACAGGTGGCAAAGAAACAAAGCATGATGTCTGGAAATACAACGCCTCCATCAACAAATGGATACAAATTGAGTATCTCAACGTTGGCCGCTGGAGACATAAAATGGCAGTGTTGGGTGGCAAAGTGTATGTCATTGGTGGGTTTGATGGCATGCAGAGAATCAACAGCGTGGAAGCATATGATCCCTTTCATAACTGCTGGTCAGAGGTAAGAGGCTGTATCATGTAATGTTTTAATCATTTGGAACATTTTAATCAGAAAATCTTAGGGCTTGGATTCATAAAAATGACCTTGTATAATTCTTTGAAGTATTTCTCGTCTTTAAAAACCCTAAATTTTTTTTTTCTCTAGAAGTACCTACACTTTGGAAGGTAAAAATCCCTGGATTGCCAGCCAGTAATTTCCTGTGAGACATCTAATGCCTAGCTTTCCTTTTCTTAGGTGGCTTTTAAAACTAGAAGTCCATAAATCAAGCAATAAGAATATAGCATACATGAGCCAGAGCATAGGTTGAAAACTACTGCTCTGACACATTTTATACGTATATAAAATGTGTATATCATGCTGTGCATTATATAGGGTATGGGTTATACATTTAAGTTGAAGTACAGGTTTGAAGGTAAACAGGATAAACCCCCCCGAGTTCTACTCACTGTACTTCGAGCAATGAGAGGAGAGAATTAGGCAACCAATTAATCCATGACAGTAATGAGATTAGGCATCATAACAGCAGATACAACCCATTGTCTCTAGATTATACAAAGCAATGTGGATGACTAACAATCACAGCTGCCAAGTAGAAAGATCAGTATGAACAAATTTCTTGTGGTTTTTTGTAGTGTATGTAAGTATGTAAAGGAGATTTTTGGCATTTCTGTCATTTCCTAGCTTTTGAATTATTGATAAAGTAATTTTAATTTCAGCATTTGAACAGAGCATATTTTTATGAAATTTTATTAAATTTTATTAGGTTTTTGCAGTCTTAAGAAAAAGCTGAAACATATTTGTCCCTTATCCTTAGAAACATCATCTTCTGAACCCTGCTTAAAAAGGGATGTCTGACTTAAAATTCCCTAGGCTCCCTCCCCACAGGCATCAGTGTGAGTGCTTCAGATGGTTACCGATGATTATTTTTGGTCCACAGGCTGCTCCCCTCATGGTCAATGTGAGCTCCTTTGCCGCAGCCAGCTACAAGAAGAGGCTGTACGTGATTGGGGGAGGCCCCAACGGGAAGCTGGCGACGGACAAGACGCAGTGCTACGACCCTGCCACCAACGCGTGGAGCCTTAAGGCTGCCATGCCCGTGGAGGCCAAGTGCATCAACGCCGCCAGCTTCCGGGACCACATTTATGTGGTGGGTAAGTGAAGCTCCAGTGGCTCTCCTTATCTACACCCAGCAGGGCTTGTCCCTGTGCTTCTGCATTAGTGTTACTCACATGCTCCATGGAGTTTAATCATGGACTGAGATGGCTCTTCCCATTGAGCTTAGCGAGGGATGAGAATCCAGGACATTCACAAACAGTAGGGAAAGCTCACCGAGTCAAAATCCCTGTTAGTATGGTAGCTATCTTGGAAAGCTGGAGCTGGTCCAGAGACAGCTTAAAGCCATCCAAAGATGTGTTCATAGTGGCAAGGGCATGATATCATGGCTACATCATGTCCTCTCGCCTCTCTAGGGGCATTACACATCCCACTGCATACAGGATTTAGGCAGGGATAAGCGTACTAGGAGCAGGTCATAGGAGCAGAGACCCTGATACCCAAAGACTCTTCACCAGATTGCACTTGGGGTTAATTCAGTCAGTCATCAGAACTGGAAGAAAAAATGGAAGAACAAGAGTTTGGTGGTGGTGAGCTGAGCTATGGGAGGAGGAGGGAGCCTGCACATATCTCCAGATGGTGCTGGAAAAACCAAAAGAAAAGAACATTTGTTTCCAAAATAGGAGTTCTGAAAAGTTTCCCCTCCCTCTCTCAGCCTTGATGCAGGGAATTTCCTGCTTGCAATATAATCAGTATGGCGCTGAGAGCTAGCATAGAGCTGGAGTGTTCACCAGATCATTAATGGTGCTCTGGAGGGAGATTTATAATCTGCATATATGTGCGCATACCTATATATATATATATATATATCCCTTTAGTGTACATAAATATCTCATGCTTGTCCTCAGCACAAGGAGTTGACCTCACCCTGTTTGTACAGGATGACAGAGAGAGAGGCACATGAATTACAGGCTAGCTGATATAACTCCTGATAAGATGGACGTGTCACAGTGATACTGTGTGATACTCCAGTGTGTGATACTCCAGTCACATTCATTCAGCATCTTGCAGCCAGAAACCTCCACGAGTAAATCTCTTGTTTACCTATCTGGGAAACAAATCTACTTCAACTGTATAGAAATCAGCCCCTTCAGAAGTTTAAAAGATAAAAGAGCATTGGTTACTGCATCCAAAGCAATCAATTTACCCAGACTGATGAATTTCAAACTGCCAGGTGAATCACTACTACTAGCAATGTCTGTTTTCAGTCGGTTCCAATTAAGTCACCTCTCAGTGACTTGATCACCCCTCAGGTACTGGACAGGTATTGTCCAACTGAGCATCTATTATAACTACCACAGATAAATGCTCACTTTGCCAGCAGGGAAGATCCCAGGCATTGTTGCACCTCATCAATAAGACCATGGCTTCATATTTTCATAGCCTTTCTTGAGAACTGAGGTATTGACCATTTGTTCAAGAGAAAAGGACACTGCAAGATTGAAAAGGTGCACTAAAAGTTTCATGAATTATTTCAGTTTTGGGAAACATAGAGAAACTGAAGGTCACTTTCTGTTTAACGAACACATAGGAAGATTATTGATTCAGTCTGACAAACCCTAAACAAGGAAGGGTTTTTGAAAGCAGCCACCTCCAGGAAGAAGGAGGTTTGATGGACAGATGGACAATGAAGTTAGAGGAGTGAGTGGAAAAATCCTGTACCCATTTCTAACAGGTATGGTTTACCACAGCTGGTACTCCATGATCTAAGCTCTTTTAAACAAGATCGTATTTTTCTGAAGCTGTGTCCTTAGCTGGAGCAGCAGGTATGAGAAAGGTCTGTTCCTAGGTGCACTGTGGTCACACTGAATGATCACAGCAGTTTGTTCTGGCCTTAAATTCCACAGCCTTATGAACAGTAAGTGGCCCTCTGCACATCAGGCTTTCAAATCAATAAAGTATCCTGTGACCTTGTTTTTTCTTGGCTTTGGGGCAGAAATCATTCTTAAAAATGTCAGAAATGTTCTTAAAAATGGAACAGAGTCTTGTTGAAGTGGATGATTTAATAAAATTCCTTCAGGAATAGCCAGTTCAAACCAATATCCATTTCCTTCCCAGGTGGGGCAATGAAAGCACTCTACTCCTACAGCCCCCAGGAGGACACATGGTGCCTGGTGACTCAGTTCACCCACGAGAGAGCCAGTTGTGGCATTTCTCCTTGCAACAACAAGCTGTTTATCACCGGGGGCCGAGATGAAAAGAATGAAGTCATTGCAACAGTACTCTGCTGGGACCCTGAAACTCAGAAGCTGACAGAAGAGTGTGTCCTGCCCCGGGGGGTGTCTCACCACGGGAGCGTTACCCTCAGGAAGTCTTACACGCACATCCGTAAGATTGTGCCCGGGGCAGTTTCTGTCTGACCACAGAGAAACCTGGTGCCTTCGTGCCCCCGTGGCACAGACTGCAGTGAGGGTGGGTTTTAGTTTCAGGTAGCAATGAATGGAAACACCACCACAGGTCCTCTGGGAGTATCTGTATATATGCTCAGTCCTTGCATTTCCTCTGTACAGTATATCCTTAAATTATCTTAATTCCTTCCCTCCACAGAAAAACAAAGGGACCAGCTGTAGTTTAGTCCTGCCAACACAATACCTCGAATCAGGCAAAGAAATGTAGGTGGGAAATTTACTTCCCGGCTGTATCTACCCTGAAATGTGCTTGAACTGGCTCAGTCTGGTCCCAAAGTTTGGTCAACTATTTATTGTGTTAAGTTGGATTTGCAATACCTACTACTGAAAAAAGAGAAGTTGCTTTTGGAATTAAGTATTTGTAACTTCGGTGGAACATAACATTCTGTCTTCCAAAGCTGTGCTTTTTCCCCCCCAGTGTTTGGCACATTAGATTGAGTTTGAACCAGTTTGTTTGTTTGTTTGAAGATACTTCGTTGGTTTTTCAGTTCTGCATGACCAAAAAGAATCCATCTCAGTTTGCAAACCTTGCTGTCATTCCCAAGAAAGAGACTGCACAGGCTGCAAATGTAAATGAACGCTAATTTGTTTCCACTGAACATTCACTGCGGCTGTTTTCTAAATAAAACAGACCAAAACCTAGTTTCCCCTTTCTTTGTTCTGTGTCGGGTGACTGTTCCGCCTGGAAGGGCTTTTCCTCTCCCAGTTGCTGTACCCAGGCAGAGTAGCGGAGCCCGACTGCTCCCTCCCTGCCTCCATCCCCACTGGGTGGCAGTGCGCTCCCAGCATTTTTCTCACGGGTTTTTGATTTCCTGGAACGCAGTCGGACAAAACAGTCTGCTGGAGAGAAAAACAGTTCCAGGTACTGTTCCCAGCCTGGTTCCTGAGATTATCACATGCTGTACCAGAAGGGGCAAATGTTCAACAGGCCAGGAGGGCTCAAGTCTCAAGTCCTAGCATCTGGGTCAATTGTAGGGAAAGAAAAACAAACACTGAAGAGGTCACGCCCGGGGCGCCCTGGGACACTCTTGGCCAAAGACTGGGAACATATTCCCGTCCCTCCTCCCCTGCCTAGTTGCTGGAAAGAGCCAACTCATTATTAAATCAAGACAGAAAACACTGTGCAAAACAAATCTCTCCAAGCAGAGATCAGTGACTCCTTCCAGCCTTCCCTCCCCGTCTGTAATGTCCCCTTTTGCCTTATACAGTATTAAAAATAATATTTCTGTCATGTTAGGCTGAGAAAAAAACATGGGTTCCTGAACTTGAGCAAACTAATGCCAGAGTGCTCAGTGGTGTGGCAGGGCCTGCAGGCAGTCCTGGTGCAGGCTGAGCAGGGCAGACACAGCCCGTGGAGCGGGTGCAGCCCTCCAACAGGTCTCCGCTGCATCCTTCTCTCAGAGAGACTATCAGAAATCCTGTTTCTTCTTCAATTTGCCCCATGTCTTAAAGTCAGCTCTGTAATTCCAGCCAATCCCCATATTTTCTCACTCTAATTTTCCCACAGGCCTTCCATTTACAACTACTTTTTAATTGCTCCCCTTCCTTCTTTACGTTCCTGTCATTTTGCAGGGCCAGCATGTCTCACACTTCCATGCTGGCCCACACTCTTCCATCCCACTCTGCTTTTCAGAGGGCATGAAGAAATACCCTCCAAACAGAGTATTTTATTTCAAAAGGTTTTTGTGAAGAACAGTTACCACCTCTGACTTGGCTGGTGGCATTGGCTGGTCTAGAGGGAAAGAGAAGGTGGATGAGTGGGGGGTCTCCCTCTCCCTTGAGAAGCTGCATTTCTGTATCTTTACCTGTTGGAAAAACTAATTCTAGCAGCTGCTGAAGCTGACTAGTTCTTCCTACTGGCAATCATCCTAAAAAACAGCAGCCCTCAGGAACTGGTTGCTGGTTTTTTTTCCTGTAATGTCTGTAGCAAAAACTTGTATATTTTTTCTTGAGAAAGATAAACTGCTGAATTGGAAAAAAGTTGTCCAAATAAACTTCCTAATACAAATTCTTAACTCCACATCTCAGAGCAGAAAACAGCCTCTTACCTCTCCTAAGGTGGTTTCCTAGTCACATGTGCAAACCTTGGGCGATCTTAAGCCAAAGCAGCCCTCACTGACAAACACAAGACAGCACAACCACAGCTTGGCTCCTTTCCCTCTCCTAACTCATGAATCGCTCAAAATTTCAGACGTTTTAATAGCAGTGCATGAAGAGTTGAGTTTATCTGCCTCTCTGCTCTTCGTAGCTTCTGGATTCATGTTGCAATCTGAAGGACTTGAAGTATATTGAAAAACAAAAACATTCAAAATCAGTAGTTTCATGCAGACTCCAAAAATCACAAGGTTTGTGAAGAAATGGCAAGACCCAGCCGTGCTGGTCACTCATTTGCCAGCAGCGAGGTGGGGGTGGAGACAGGAGACAACAGAAATCAAGTTTCAAAGAACCTTGCAATTTCCTTTTCCTATCACAGGCTCTTTGTCATCTGCCGTGCATACCCCCTCCGGTAGGGAACGACCACAGTCACAGTTTCTGCCCAAGGAACACAGAGTATCTCGATGTACAAAACAGTGACCAGCGAAGCCAAGAGCGGATTCTCCCTGCAGGAGCTGCCTGAGCTGTCTCGGGGCAGCTGGTGCTGTTCCCCAGCACTGAGACACAGCCCCGGCGCTCTCGGGGCTGCCCCCAGTGCAACCAGGCAAGTGCCACTTTCCTTCTGCCCTATTCCTGTATTACACTTCCAGTAGAAAATGACACAGCCAACTGATGGAGCAGAAGTAGACACTCCAGTAGTAATTACTAAAACCACAGGAGATTAATTAGTTTTACTCAAATGCTTGCAATGAACTGTACCTCAAATCCAAAGCTGTGTGCTTGTTTACCTGCATGGAGATCCTCTGTATCTCCTGGCAGCAAAACGGATCTCATTTGAGGCACAGACCTATCTCTGATGTAATTATGTCTGCAGTGATGTACGGCACAGCCCCAGCCCCTGGAATGCAGGTCTGACTCCCTTCAGTCTGCAGGTTACAGACAGCAAACTGCACTGTAAATCCAACTGGGAGAAGGAAGAGAGCAGTGGTAAATGTTGTGACAACGTTGGCACAAGAAAAGAGGGGAAAAACTGACCAGGAATATATTTAGGCTATAAATTAGAATACCTTTAGTGATTCAGGCTATTGCAATTCATTAAGGGATTACTGCCCCCAGCTGCCAAATCACATGTTAAAGCCAACTGCTCTCCATTTCACTTCAAATTAAAATGCGGGGCAGCCACAGTGACGTCCAAGAAGTTCACTTATGTGACCTGGGAGAGGTCGATTACTGGGCTCTGGTAAACAGTCTCAGTTTGAATTTCCAGAGCTTATGTGGAGACATCCTTACAAGGCTGGTGATCACTACACCCATGAGGTTCTGGAAAATGCAGAAGCCTAACACTCCTTAACACAAAACTTACGACATTTATGAAAAGCATTATAGGAACCTAGTGCTTGTGACGTGTCCCTGGGTGAGCCCTTTGATCCTATTCAGATAGATTGGGGAAATCCCAAAGGCAAATGGTTCAGGCACATGGTGTGTTTCTTGTATGCATGCTGTAACCTTCTGCTTTGTACCAAACAGGACAGTAACATTCCATGGGACGAAGTGGTTTACAAGCAGTCACTTAGGGAAAATGTACTTATCTAATGTTAAACCACTTTAAAGAGAACTATTATCAGCTTGCAATGATCTTTCTTAGAAGATTGTCTCCACAGAGCAGTGTTTTGTTTGCCTGGTCCTTGTGATGTTACTGTGGACAGGCTTTATACATAGGTAAACTTGCCACAGATCATTGATTCACTTGCTCTGTCTTTCAGCATCCTTCTTTATGTTACCAAACTTCAAGTTGTATCTAAATATATTCAGGGGATGTGTATGTAAGAGAGAGTTACAGAACTGGCAACAGAATCCTGTCTGGGAGACTATGCATTCATAAATGTCAGAGGTGAGCAGGAAGACCAAGTACTGTTAACCTGCTGTTACACAAACTCACCTATGGCTTCATATAGAATTACCTTACTTTATGCTATTTACACAGTTATCTTTACTACTTACCATGAAAATTTCCAGTAGCGGTAAACATGAATGGACCTTGCATGGAGAAAACAACCTGGGAGTTACCAGCATCCTTGTCATTGGGCACTGGCATAAAAATTTGCCCCAGGATATGAAAGCCTGGGGATTCATAAGTGCTTCTTCCATTCTTGATTTTCCAACATGCCAAAGGGGTTCAGTGGAAAGAACCTGATCCTGTATGCAGACATTTTCCCCATCCTTCCTGGTGTCATGGAAGACCCCTGTCACAGGCTGAATATAAAGTATACAAGAATAGTTTCTGTGACAGACGTCTATGGTACATTAATCTTGGAGAAAAATAAAAGCAGCCAGTAAAAAGCAACTTCTTGGTCCTTTTATTGAAGAGGATTGAGAAGCACAGAACCATGGTTAAAGCAAATGTGCATCTCACAATTTATTGACTTGCAACAATTTTACCCTAGAGATACTTCTCACACAAGAAGTGTCCCTTAGCAGCAAAGCCTCTAAGATGCCCCTGCTCATTCCCCCCACCTCTGAACTGGAATTTGTTACACCCTCAGTTGTGCTGATACACCTGTTTTCAGAACATCCGATAAAACAGATCGCTGGGATAATCTCAGTTAAAATGAAAACACCACTTCTCTTCAAAAAGATATTTTTAACCTGCAACCCCAGAAGCAGTTGCATCAGCAAACAGAAGAGAGCAGGCACTGCAATGTGAGGAGAGTAACAAGCAGTTTGGGAATGAGGAGAGGATCAGCAGGAACTGCTCAAACTGGCTTCGCTGCCAAAAACATTTCATGCAACCAGACACTGATCTGCTCCTGGCTCACACTTAGTGGAATTCTTCAGATGAGTGTGAAATAGCCGAAAGCCACATCCAGCAATTTCTGTGTATATTGCTTTAAGCAAACAGAAGGTGGAGAGAGTCTGCACAAGAAAAATACTGCACAGAGTGAAATCAAGGACCTTTTTTTACAGTCCCACGTATTTTTACATAAAATATAACAAATTCTAAAAATATTATCCTTAGAAATACAGAACTCTTTTCTCAAGTCCAAGGAACAGAATAGCAATTTAAATTTCCCACACTAATATTTATATCAAATGAAATTTTGGTTTCTTCAAAGGTCAAAAATATGTTTCACTTGTCTTCTATAGGTAGGTGGCTGATCTGGAAAACCTAAAAGGCTTTTACAGGATCTCATTTTTCTTGCCCCGATACACCAACCAGCTCTGCAGCCTCTCCTCCTGACCTTTCTAAGGCTCTGGTGGCAGATACCCAGCAGCAGCTCTGACACGGTGTAGCTGTAAACTGAGATCAGGCTGCTGGAGAAGATTTTTGTGAGGCAGAACTGGGAGCTGCCTTGGCAGAGACTCAGAAGTAGTGTTTATGCTTAGTCCCTCACCCCGGGTCCTGTCTGAGCCACGGTGTGGGTACCCCTGCACCCAGCCTGGCACCTCTCTGCTTCTGCCCTGCTGCCCCAGCTGCTGGGCTCAGCCTTGGCTGGGTCACCTCAGCACAGCCCCAGCAGGGACTCAGCACTCTGGGCTGCCCCAGGCTCCCGCAGCACCCACTCTGCAGGCACAGCAGTTCTGCACCCAGCAGGGAGGGAATGCCACCTGCTACCCCCTGCTCGTCCTCCCTCACCCAGCAGCACATCCACCTCTGTAACACCCTGGCAGTGTCATATGCCGGGCTGCCCAGCAGACACTGATCAAAGCTGGCTTCCCATCAGATGGAGATTTTGTCAAACATCAGTGTTTTGCAGATCATCAGACAGACTGCATAAGGCAGTGAATACACCAGCACACAGCACAAGTTGAGGAATGGTGTTTCAGCAAGTGCAGCAGTTTCCAGAGGCACCTCTCAGTGCATGTTTTAAAGAACAGGGCTTTGGCTGCCAAACTTGTAAGAAAGTGTGAGAGAAAGTTGTGTGTGCAAGAAATAGTTCTTGTTTTCACAGCACATTTGGTTAAGGATCCTCTGCTGTAGGTGGTGCTGTCACAAGACCTGTGGTTACTCCTTTGCTTTGCATTATCTATTTTAAATTTTCTTTTCTTCCAGAAAGGCATCTGCAACAGGTGGGTGAAAATGACCTTAATTCAATATCTCGTCCAAAAGGTCCTGCCTTTCACATCAGAACAAAGCTTGGAGCTTCATCCAGGGTAGCATTCACTATATTCTCAGCTGTGTCATGATGAAAGATCTGTGGCCTTTTGGCACGAAGGAGGCAGTGATGAACCCATGTCTTCTTACCATGGGTTGATCACTTCTCCACTTCAGAAGCTGGGTGATTTCCATCAGTCTTGCACGATAACAAGGTAAGGACAGCTCCTCTGCTGTGGCTGTGCTCTCTGTTGCCTCAGGATGGTGGTGGAGCAGGTGACACTAGGCGAAGCTGCTTCCTCCTGAGAATGGATTTGAGAGAGGCTGAGATCTCTCTGTATCGAAGCCCATACAGAAAAGGGAACAAAACTTTAGGAAGAATCATGAGGACATTGCAGACTGTCAGGGAGACCAAGATTCCTGTCTGCAGTTTGATGACAACATTAACACACAAGAATGATTCTACAAAAAGGGCCAAGAGTGGAAAGAAGTAAAAAAATAACACAGTGTTGTGCATTAAGAATGTTACACTGGCTCTGGAGCAGATGCTCTCCCATATACCCGACTGTTTGGTTTTAAAATACAGAATAGCATAGCAACAAAATATTACAGACAGGCAGAGAAAGATAACTGTGGTAGAAAGCCAGAAACAGAGTTTCACAGCATCAGTCCCATTCAGAGTTAATATTAGTATTACTGGAACTGAGCACGTTTCCAGGACACAGGGCACAAAACTGTGGGTAGTCCATAGCACCAAGAAGAAAATCCCAGGGAAAGCTCCGGAACACATCCATAGTAATACAATGATTTTTTTAGTTCGTGAAGGAGGCAAAATAACAATGTAGCGCAAAGGAAACAAAACAGCTACGTACGTGTCCAAGACTATTGCAACAGCTGTGAACAGTCCTCCACAGTAAGCCACTGCCAGCAAAAATAAGAGGAGGACACAAACTTCCTTTGGGAGGTGTAGATGTGCTGCATTGAGAGCAGCTGACAGGGTGTAGAACAACAGGTAGATCAGATCAGAAAGCAGAGCGTTTCCCAGGAGCATGTACCTTGTTTCCTGACGGATGTCAAACCGAGAGAAGATCACAAATAAGATGGTAGGGATGATGAGGACACCTGCCACAAGGCAGACAACTGGAGAGATTAAAAACATCTTCATGTTTGTGCCTGATGGGGTGAGAGACCATTCCTCCAGCAAAAAGAACAAAGTTGTGTCATCCAAATTTGAGGAACTGTTGAACTTTGTCTCCCTGAGGTGATACAAAGTTCCATTCGCTCTCCTTACTGAGGCACAGCCAAGGAAGTCCATTTCCTCAGGATTTTGGGATGACTGACTTGGAGAAAGCAAAATCTTCTATGCCGATTCGTTAGAAAGACAAATGAAGCAGAGGATGCAAAAAGCCCATGGAAGCCAAGTGATTTCTGTAGCCAATTCTACCAGCTCTCCTCAAGGACAGAAAGTTCAGACTTGCAAGTGAATTCTGTGGTGCCAAAAGATGGTTTTGCCTAAAAAGGAGATTTTATTTTCTTTCTGCAAAATCTAATATTTATAAAAGAGAATGAATCTCTGGGTGGCTTAAAAAAGACTAAATCCCTCAGCTAGCTCTTTGAACAGAAGTGAATGGGTTGATCATTTTCAGTAATTTGTTTTTTCTCATCACATTATCACTCCAATGAGGCAGATGAAATATTAGCCTGATTAAACAAATATGCGATGATACAGATCAACATTCCACGTGTACTGATGTAGAAGAGTCATAAATGTGATTGGGTGGTTTTGTACCAATTTGAATGCAACAACACAATTGATTTGAAGTGATCAATAAAAAAGGCTCTCAATCCTGTCGTAAAATTGTAGCACTATCTAGTGAACGAAATTATCTTAGTTGTAGATGAAAACCATTTTTGGTTCAGTGAATCAATCCATGTTATTCATGAATGATAAACCTTCCCCTGCCTTTTTTCATGCATGATGTACAAATACTGAATTCTCATCTCTTGCAGCCTTCCAGTCAATCTGTGCCTTGTGTGGGATGAGTGACATACACTGTCACGTACCAGCATACCCCACGGCAGACTTGGCACTTCCAGTGTCCATTTGGAGGCCAATTCCTGGTTTCCTGGCCCGCTCACTGTTGCTGCACTGTGCTGCTTTTAATGCCAGATCTCAGTATCAGAGCTGGGTGTGCAAGAGAGAATTGTGAAGGATCTGGACTGCAGAGAAGGAACATTTCAAGTTCTTCCAGGCATGGTGTGATCAAAAGAAAAGCTGTTGTTTGTTTTTTTTTTTAACAGGCCCATTTAACCTGGCATTATTGTATTCATTTCCTTCCCAGCGCTACCAGCACACAGCAGTGCAGCTTCCCTACGCAGGAGAAAGGGCACAGCTCTCCACGCAGAAAGTCAGAAAGTCCTGCTGTGCCATGGACATGCTGCCTCAGGGCATGCCAAAAAACGAAGCAGACAGCTCATGAAACTCAGCATCAGTTATCAAATCTTGTGCACATTTCATTTCCTGTCACACTGATAGCTGGCATCCATGGAGCTGGAAATTAAGACAGTTGACAGGGTGGACCATATGGAACAAAAAGATAGAAGGAAAAACCAATGATAATTTTAAGCACAGCATTTCAGTTGCTATGGTGTCTGGGGTAGGCAAAACAGAAGGTGATTATTTTTGCTCGCTCAATCCTGCATCCACTGAAAAGTGTGTGAGCAATATTGATGCAATTACACATTTGGCTTCAGGGTCATGCCCTGCATCTATGACTGAGTCACGACACAGTTAATACCTTAAGCAGACAGTAGCACTCAAAACTGTTGAATTATACTTTTGTTGCAAAATGGAAGGGAAGGAATGAAAACTCAGGTGCCTAAATCACCTCCAACTGTAATTTCAGATCTCTGTTAATAGTGGAGGTGTTTGCTGCCTCCCAGCTCCTGGCACTCCAAGGATGTCCTGTTAATGGGCAGACTCTCTAATTTCCATATAAAATCACAACTGCATTTTCCACCAACTGCTAAGGATTCAATGTGAAAAAACAGTAGTTTGTTGCCATATCAACTGCACACTTTTGGCTGATAGAATAATAAATCATAGAATGGTTTGGGTAGGAAGGGAACTTAAAGTTCATCCAGTTTTAGATGAGTGACTGAAGGCTCACTGAGTTGACGTCCTCATGACAAAGGGAAGATATCTCATGACTCTCTCGTTCAGCCCACATACGAAGAGTACCACAGAGCCCACAAGGCAGCACAGGTGCACAGCTCTGTGTCCTGTGCTCAGCTATTCCTCTGCTACAGCTGGCAGCGTAAGCCCTATGTCATGAGCTTGTTCAGTTCTAACTGTGCTCCTGTAAAAGTCTTAGGAATGCAGGAGGACTTTAGTTTTACAAAAATGGACAACAGCAAATAACTGGAAGACAGATTCAACCCCATCAGACCTGGGCAGGTCCAGCCAAAGCCACTCCCCTCAGATTTCTGCAGGGGCTTTTAACTGCTCAGTATAGTTGTGCTAGATTTAGAAATGTGAAAGGTTGGTGTCTTGGCACACTGATATAACCCAGAACAGGCGGCTCTGAAGAATATCTGTTTGTTGTCTCCTTTCATTTTCTTGACCTTAGGATGTGTTTCCACATCTGGACATTTGCAAGGGGCTGGCAGCTCTGAGAACCACTCCTGAGGATTCTGAACTTAGCTACTTTTGCCATTGCATCTCAGTGTTCAATAGTTTGTGGTGCCAACCTGAATGATCCTCTTGAAATTTCCTGTAAACCTGGCCTTAATGCTCTGTTTATTGATTTTTTAAAATGCTCTGTAGTAAATTTATGTTAGGTGGACGCACTTTTTACGTATCTTGCTGATGCAGACACACAGTATTAGCAGCCTCTCTTCTGGCTCTTATTCTGCCTCAATAGAGTCTGTATTGATTTTCAAGCTGAACCACTCACTGCTAATTACTTTACTCATTCCTGCTTCAATAAGCATCCTGCTGAAAGCTTAGTTATATTATCTGATAGGTTTGGGAGATCTCAGAAAGGATGCAGCCAGCCATACTGAGCACTGTAACTCCTGCAAAGACTGCACTGCATTGTATTCTGTTACTGACTATAAACAGGTATTGTCAAACTGAGCAGAAAAGGTTAGAAATATTACTGTCTTACAGCATTTGGCATGGACCTAACTGCATACACACACAGAGAAGCTTCCTACTTCACAGAGTTTACCTGATTCAACAAGTCAACAGGTACACTGCTGCCTGACAGGGAGCACCAGACAAGAAAGGGAAGCAAACAGAATAATGCTAAGATTTCCCCAGCCCTTAATCCCAAGAGACTGTGTTAGAAGGGGATACCCAGAGGAATGCTCACATTCACCTCTGAGGCTCCCTGGGTGCCATCACGTCACTGTCTCAGTATGATCACAGAGTCTTTGACGTGGCTGCCTATTCCAGCACCACACACCATGTCACACCCTAAAAAATGTATCCTGTGCTGTGTGCCTGCCCCACAGACTGCTGCTCCTGGCCAGGAGCCTGGGGAGAGCGGGGTAGAAAGGCTGCCTCAGACTCCATCACATCTCCTCAAACAGAAGTGTTTTGGATGAGACAGTTGGGTCCAACAAATAAATATTTTTACTGGGATATTGTTTCATGGGTATATTTCCAGCCATGTTTAGTAACAGAGCCTTGGCCTCAGGAGCCTTCATGTGCTGTTAGAGATTCTTNGTAGGGCCAGAAGGCACCTCCCTTGTTGGTGAAGCTTTCCCAATCATGAATAACCAAGTGCCCATGAACAGGCCAGCTCCTCCCAGAAGGGCAGGAACAACCAGGTTTCCTGCCTGTGTCTGTATTCTCACCCCGGGGAAATGAGCTGCTGCTGTCAGTGAGGAAAGTAATGAGAGCAGTTTAGTTGTGGTGTTTTTCTGGTTGAGCCTTCCCTTTTTCTTCTCCTTTAAACAGAAAGTCAGTTAGAAGACAACTTTTTTCTAAACCTTTAAGATTCCCTCTAAACTTTTCTGCAAGCCACAGGGAGAGCTACAACTTGTCCATGCCTCAGGCATCTGTCCCCACGTGGCTCCAGAAGGATTGCTCAGTGCCCTGCTTGTTATTTGCTGTAGATAAGAGACATACACACTGCTCTTGCCACTGTACAAAGTTCACAAATCAGGCAGAGCAATTACTAAAGTTAAGGAAGTAAAGAAATGGGTGTGAAAACTAAGATCAGATTACAATGCTTTGAAAGGTCAAAGGGAACCTGGAAAAAAAGAAAACAGGGATTAGAAAGTGCTAGTTTGAAGACATTTTAATGAGGCTCCCAAACAAAAGAGGACATTGAGAGAGACTGGGAGGACTCAGCATTAAATCCCTACATCACTTTTTCTAATTCCAAATATCATCAAGCCACGGTGATCACAAAGTCAAAATAAATTTTGTACCGAATTGGCCTTGCAGGTGCAATATTGATAAATAAGCTGGATGTCAGAAGAACAGAATTCTGAAATATTTGACAAATATTTCAACAAAAGTTTTGAGAAGTAATAGTGTAAGTCCCAGACACCTCCCTGCTTTCTCGCAGGTCTCTGCATGGCCCTGACTGCTGCAAGCTGCAGAAGTCACCCATTTTTATTCCCCGAGCCTGGCAAGGCAAAGAAAGACAGGTTTTCCTCTTTTGTGCTGAAAGGACACACTAACATGTTTTCCCATGATGAGCTGCAGATGTGACCAAAGATTTATAGCAAACAACTGCTACTTTACATGGTCATTTATGGACAGACTCACAGGACTCCAAGAGAAGCCATCCTAGACTGTTCCTTCAATTTAATGATCTCTCCTGCTTGCCTACTTTTCATAACAATGCATCTGTGAAATAGGACAAATAGGCTACTAAATAAGGCCTATTTATAAAATATTATCTTCTTTCCTGAAGCAGTTTTATTTATAAGGAGAAATCTTGCTTAACTTTTGAACACTATAAACAACACTGGTGCTAAGAGGAGTTACCTGCAGAAATCTAAGTCCTTTAGATAAAGAACAATAACATCATTCTTATCTGAGTATTTAGCAGCTATCAGAAGAGATTAAACCAATATTCAATACCACACAGAGTGATGAGTAGAACTAGAAATACACATCTGAATTTGTGACTCCTTGGCTCCTCCTTCAAGACAGGAGAAAGCTCCTTCTCCTGAGAGAAGGCTTCTCAAATAGCGGAGATACATTCACCGAACTCCTTAGAGCACCCATCAGGCTGCAGTCTTTCTGGTGGTGGCTGGCACCAGCAGTTTTATGTTCCTGTCCTGTCTCACCTGCAATGATCTCTGACATCGCCTGGGAAGGGCTGCTGCAGGCAGGCAAAACCAGAAGTTATCTGGCTCTGTCCCTGCCTTACTATATTTTGTCTCACATAAAAAGCCAGGCAGTACAGAGGAGGTGTATGATAGTTCCTTGAAGGATGGCTTGCTGAGAAGGGATACAGATGGCTGCAGAGTGTTAAGTGCAAGGTAAAATGAAATACCAAAACAGTGCTCGAATTAGAAAGGGTAGAGGAAACAGGATGGCATATACAGGCTGACAGGCAGGGGCTTTAATGGTGATGCAGCAGCCAGGAGGACCCCAGCCACAGCTGCACACTGTCACAGCTCCTCCCTGAGAGCCAGGAAGTGCTCACTTGACCGTACAACCTGGGGGCAAAGACAACATAGGAATCAAGATGGGAGGAAACACTAGAAGTGGAGTTGAAACAGAAGAGGGAAGAAAAACAGAGTGTGAAAGAAAATACATGTTATGTCTTCCTATTCATGCCTTTTGATGACAGCTGTGAGTGAATGGATACAGTCTGTCTGTGGCACAAGGCACAGCACCATCCCGGGGGGGGGAAGGAGCCTCACTGCCAAAGTTAAGATGCTCCTTCCCAGTTCCCAGAGCTGCACCTAGGAATGGCAGTGGTTCCTGGGTGGCAAATACACTGAAGCAACATTGATTCTCTGCAATACCTCTGCCCACAGGGAGATGCTGACCTTATCTCACACTGATGGAAGCAGGTGCCAGGCACAGCTGCCATATGGCAAAGAGATTAACTGCCAGCATGTGCTGAATACGAGTCACAGTCTCTTATTAGGCAAGCAGGGAACATGCCGTGGGCCGCATACACAGTGCCATTCACAAGCTCTGTTGTCCCTTCCCAGCAGCTCCTTTGTTACTTATCCAGCACAGGTGCTTAAAAATTAGATTTTCTCCACATGAGGCCTGGCTCTGCCTTGTTCTTCTAACAATGGCTTTGTACTGCTCCCACTCATTTCCACAGCAATACCCTGTCCTCTCACACCCGAGGTTCAGACTTCATGATAGGAAAGCACTGTTAGGGTGGGAGTACGAACACCAATGTTTCAAGCTTGTAAAGAAAAGAGAATTATATTTTTTGAGGGGCAAGAGCAAGATGTTGCTTTACTACTGTTATGTAAGCCCACATTAGTCTTACTCTCCTGGTGACCTCCACAGGTACAAGGCGGAGGGCACATCACCCCCTGGTATGTCCAGAACTTCTCACCAAACTGGCAGTTACAGCTCACAACAAGGGAGAGATCAAGCCATGGACAGAACAGTCAAGCTGAAATCTCCACTAAACACTGTTAATTTCATTTCTAGTTTAATTATTTGTTTCTTTCTTCTCCAGTCCAAATTCCAGCTCATTAAATGATATTCATGAGAAGCACCAGAGGAGATATATCCTGTCTGTTCCGTTACTATTATCCTCTGCAGCACCCAGAGCCAAAAGCAGCTCCCAACTGCCTCCAGGTAGCTCAGAGACAGCTCAGCTGTCGACAGGCAAATGCCTGTCTTGTAGGAGTTAATTACATTTACAGCTACTGGCATTACTAGAAACCAAACTATTTTTCTAACCCATTCTTAGCATTTTCTCAGGAATTCCTAAGTCCTTTTAATTGAGTTGTTTTTTCCTCCCATAAAGCAGCAGTTTCTTGCTCCAAAGAAAACATTTCAATGCCAGCCCAGCACAATGGATAGCAACTAAGGGAAATATAAGGATGCACAAAACTGCTATAGGTCACGAAAGCTTCGAGACAACATATACAGGAATAAAACTTAAATGAATTAGCAACCCTTATTAATAAGCCATTTTAACAAGCTGTGAGTTGAACCAGATCAGAACTGCCCCAGTCTCTTACCAAAGTCCCACAGAGGGGCAGTCCCGTGCTCTGGGGCATTTCAGAGGCACACACTCTTGTGCAGTTCCCATTCCTGGAAGCACTACCACCACCAGCTGTTCTGGTGGTCACCCCAATACCATCTGCCCCAGGACTCCTCGCCCTTTCAAACACCTGGGAAGCCAAAAATATTCTCATGATTTTGGATCTTGTATTCAAACCAGTGCAGTGACATCAGTGCCAGCTACAGCTCCAGCACGGCAGCTGTGGAATTATGTGTGCCATCCCCCAGGACACCACCTCAACCCCTGCCACTTGTGTCTCTTCATTTCCTGCCAAGTATTGTGCCAATTTCTTCCACATCAATTTCTAAGCTGAGACTGCTTCTCTACTTATTTCTCTCTCCTGCCTGCTATTGGAGATTGGAATGATGGTGAAAATGAGACACATGGCACCACTTTTCATCCCCAGCTCTCTGTCCTGACAGTCTCCTACAATGCCTATTTATGAACCTACTCAGCTGCTGTCAAGATCCTCTGTGAGGCAGTTTCTGATGTGCAGCACTGAGCTTTTAGTTGAATCCATCACATATCTAAGGCTGTTTCAGCTCTTGGCAGCCTGGCAAGCTGAGGAGTAACCCCCTCAGCTGTAAGAGGAACCCCCCTGCTCCCATGGCCTCAAATCTGCACCACCAGTCTCACAGAATCAAAGAATAATTTGGATTGGAAGGGACCTTATAGACCATTTAACCACCCTGCCATGGGCAGAGACACCTTCCACTAGACCAGGTTGCTTAGGGTCCTGTCCTGCACATCATTGTCCAAAATCCGTCTTTGAGCTCCTCTGGATGCTGGAAGGTTTTATAGGGTCTTCCCAGACCCTTCTGTTCTCCAGGCTGAACAACCCCAATTCTTTCAGCTTGTCTTCATCAGAGAGCAATACAGGCTTTTCACACAAGTCAAAAGTTCTTGAAGCCCTGCTGTCTGCTTGGGCTGACAAAGGAGCTGCCTTCCACGTGGTCTGCACATGGTTTCACAGCCAGTGTCTCACCTTGACACTGCTAAAAGCATTGCAGAAACAGCGACCTCAGCCCTGAAGGGAGAGAAAGGCATGAAAGGACAGACCAGAGGAAGGCAGGGACCCTTGAGGCTACACCCCAAGCTGTTTACTGGCAAGATTCCAGGCCCACTCTTTCTGTTCCCAAAATAGAGAGAAGTCTGTCCCATTATAAACCATCAATAAACACCAGCTTGGGGACTTTTCCCCCCACCAAGCAAAGCCTTTCAGTCTCTTGGGGAACAGCTTGCAGTGGGTTAATGCCCTCTTTGTCAGACTCAGGATGGGGTCCTTGGAGCCTCACAGGGTGTCTGCAGGGATACAGAATTATAAAAAGGTATTTGTTTTTGTAAATGAACTGGAAGAGAGTCAGCTCCTCCTACTCACCCTTCATGCTGTCCTTTCTGGTTCTAGCATGCTGTAAATGACCAGCTTCTCTGATAATTTATGCATAATTGGGACTGATTTCAGCAAGTGGCCTGACAAAAGCTGCTCTGAACTACTAAGTAATTTTCTGATTTTGTTTTCAATTAATATAGTAGCCTTAGGAACAAGCAGCCTGTGTTCCTCTCTTAAGCACAAGAAGATATCTAGCCTAATGGAGAGACACCCGGAGTTTAAGCAGCACCTCATCAGCTCAACAGTGTGAAGAAGTATGTTCCTACACTCATGTACCTTATTTATTTTTCAGAAGACCTCTCCTAATTTGGAAATTTTTGTCCATTTTCATCTGCTCTGGAATTTCCCTTTTTCTGCCTCCAGACTATTCCTTTCCTCTTCTCATGGAAATACCATTCCCACTCTGATCTTTTCCTTGGTTAGGTGTTGGGGTGTTTTTTGGGTGGAGGAGGTGGTGAAGGGAAGGGTTTTTCTGTTTGAATCCGTCCTAGGAGCTGATCAGGCCAGGCCTCCTGTGTCTCCATGGAGTCCAACAAAGACAGCAACAAATGCAATACCCCAATGTACTGTGCCTTGGAATCTGTGCAGGAATTGGGCCAGCCATGAGAGGATGCACAGAGGAGGAGAGAGAGATTATGGCTGTCTAATTCAGTGTGCTCTGAGCAGGCAGAGCGTGGAAGGCACCTCCATCTGATCCACTTACATTTCTGCTCTCTGATCCCTTGTGGGGACTGGACATGAGTGGATCATGGCTGCTGTGAGTGGCACAGAAAAGCCACTCTCGCCTGCCCCCTGCTCCGTGCATTTCCCCCTCCAGGCCAGAGCACACAGGTTCTTACTACTGGACCCCCCAGCAGAGCTGCGGCTGGCACCTCCAAGGCCCCCTTGGAGTGCTGAGGTGCACTTGGAACCATCTGCCTTGAAACACTGAAAGGGATGGGCCAGCCTGGCTTGGACTGGGCACAATTTTGTCTTCTGTTTAACAGACCTGGCCTGGGTTTGGTGCTGCTACAGTGTGAGTGTGATGACAAGGCAAGACTGTGTACAAGTACCCTTTTGCGCAGACACAACTCCCATAATTACAAATGTTGGTTTAACCTGAAAGCTTGCCTTTTCCTTCACAAATTCACACCAGTAGTGGTGCTTCGTATTATTCTATCTGCAATTCACATGCCCACATCTATTCTCAGCTTCTGTTTCCAGCCTTGAGGTTGTCCAGATTGTCCCTTTGTCCTTTTAAGGCCTCTGCACTAACCACACTAATCCTCAGTAAGCAATCAAATCTCCCCATCTGTGCTTTTACTCTTTCCCTTGGCACCATGGTATGACTTCTCTATTTTAATTAACTTGAGCCGGATGCCTTGTCAAGACTTAGCTGCTCTGATTTCTCATTATGTTATCATAATACCATTTAGCAACACCACCCTTCTCAGCAAGGAAAACTAATTCCAGCCCCTTGAAGGCAATGCAGTGAAACACAGAGCACTCACCAGGGCCCACAGCAGTATTCGGTCTCGTTCTCGTTAACCTGCTGCATTTCCCTCCCAGTGAATGCACCAGTTCTGCCCACTCACAAAAGCACACTTTAGGATATGTTTTCTTCTTTTTTTTTTGATACTCATGATCACCTAATTTCAACTTTTAACCCCTCTGAGCACTGCTTGAATGCCAACCACACGTACCTTATTAAGGGCAGTTTTAATTTACTCATTGCCAGCCGCAGCTGGTAGCACCCCACACCACTGTTTGCCCTTTTCCTGCATAGCAACTCATTACTTCAAATTGTTCTGAATCTATTTCGTGTCTTGCAGCCATTTAAGACCTGAAGTCCATGGGTCACTTCACACATGAGAAAGAAGACTTTTGCTTTCATATCCTTCCAAACCTGCAACACCTCAGTCTCTGTCCCTTCCTCAGGCCTGTTTTCATCTCTTAAATTGCTGTGTGATTGCTGCAGGTGCTGTGAGTTGCCGTTTGTGCACAAAGCACCAAATCAGCACCACGGACCTGTTTCACATGAACTCCTTGCCAGCTCCTTAGTGAAACTCCCTTTGGTAAGCACCTGCACAGCGGCAGAATTAGACAGTCTGTGCTACACATCCCCCATCAGGCTCATATATCCAGCTTTGTAGTGGTTGTGTGACCCTAATGGGCCATGAGTTGTCCTCTGGGAATAAGGAGCACTGAAAAGGCTACACGGAGCTCACGGCAGGAAGATGAGACTTGTGTCAAGCATCCAGCAATTCAATGCTAGGCAGCATCAGCAAAATGCAAGGAAGGTGTAATTTGGACAAACAGCAGTGACTTGGAGGAATAAACACAAGGGAGTATTCTCTGTCACACTCCAAGGAAGACGCCTCCAAAAATGGCCTCCTGTGGACTTGTCATAGGCTGAATAATCAGAAGGGATCTCTTGCAAAATTCCTCGACCAAAATCAACACTGAAGTTACTTATTGCAGTTCTTTTAATGTTAATAATAATGTTAGTTTATATCCTCTGAAAGTGTTCTGTGTTTTTCCACCCTCTGGAAACCCTGCCAGATGTAAATATTTTAAGCAGAACAGGTGCAAGAAGCCAACTGAGCAGCATGTAATATCACTGCTCTCTCTTTTGTCAGTGAACATGCATGAGAGTCTCACAGCCTAAAGTCTCAGGTCTCAATTTGTTATTTATGAATGAAAAGCATATTTAACAGCCTGTTTTATAGCTCCCACATATAGGAAGGCATGATTTTAAGCATATGTATTCAGGGTACAGGATGACAGTAAAAAAAGACAAGGTTTTTTATGTAGGAAGGCTGCCCAGTTTCAGGACTTTAGATGACTTGAGCTTGCCCTACGTGATTTGTCGAAAAGAGGGTTTGTTGACAAAGCTCACAGTGAAATTCAGAGCCAAGGAATTGTTTCCGTGTTCTCCTGGACACACATCCAATGTTGGATGTGCAGGGCCATCTAGTGGGAAGTCTCTGTGTGCAACAACAGCCCAAATACAGGCAGCGTTTCACAACAGCCCGAACAAAGACATCTTTGGCTGTTACATCTCAGAAATGCATTTTATGAGTTCTTCTCTCCAGATGGAAAGCTTCCCTGCTGAGACAGTACAGTATCCCCAGGAGAGCCTGTGGAACAAGGAATCAAGCCTGTCTTGCTGCAGGATCCTGTGCTACAAAAGGGTGCATTTCCTAAAATTAATTTCTTCTGACCAATGACTTCGGGAAGCTTTTCTCAAAAAAAGGAAACAACATCAACAACAAGACCCCGCCAAACACCCATTTTCAGTGTTTGTTCTCATTAATACAAGTGCAAAACAGGCTCAGTGACACTATCAGGCAGCACTGTGTGATGGAGCAGAAAGGCATTAGTGTATGTGTAACACCCCATCTCTGGTATTGGATTGAATTAATCAGATAGTGGTGCTGGCTGGGACTCGGTAATTTTTCACAGAAATATCGAATGTTCTGAGTCAGATTCTCTGGTCAAATGACTGTGATAACCCAGGGAATACTGGCGTCCCTTCAGATTAATTCCCCCATCTGTGCAGTGAGGAGGGTGAGAAGTGGGGTTTACAGCACTTGCAGGGTTACCCCTATAAATTCCACACTGAATCTGGAAAACAACTAGGTTTTCCAAAAGCATGGGAAAATCGCTCATATTTAAGTTTTTACCATTTCCTCATGTTTTATTTACTACTACATTAAAGCTTATAAAAACATTGCTGCTTAACAAACAGCCCCCCCCCCACCCCAATTTACATATGAAGTAATAGTTCAAGCACTGAAAGAATGCCGTCTTTTCTAGGACCTTGTTAATCAACTGCTTTTGCTAAGATGTTTACCTGCCAGCAATGCAGCTTTTCTGATTTCTAATTAAATCAAAGTTTCTTTTCCAGCCTTTTTTCCCCCATGGAGCCCCTTACACAGCCTGTCTCTACTTAGTTTCATGAAACTTTAAATAAAGGCAGTATTTTCTGAGGCCTCTCTCACTATGTCAAGTGAGGCTAAGCCTGGCTAATAGGTGTAGAAGTTCTTCAAAGGGAGGGGCAAGTAGGCAGGTACAAAGAACAAGAGTTCATAAATCTTTCTGATCTGGAAATTAAGCTAAAAAGAAGCTACAATATTAAGATAAATGTTCCTTTTAAAAACTCTTTAAAGCTGTGCAACCAGTTATGTCATTCCATGAAAGCTGACACTATTTACTTCTTCCCTATTATTAAATTAAAGAACAATTATATTAAATAAGAATATGCAGAGTGTGAGAGTAGAGTTTAGACTGTTCTCTAACCAACCAGCATCTTTCTTATAAGTACAATAGTTAATATATTAGTACAAATTATGCCTAATTCACCCAGAAAATTGAAAAAGCCCAAAGAATTAATGGGAAGAATAAATCCTCACATCTGCCCAAACATTATTTTCTGCGTAGAAATATTTCAAATTAATTTTATAAAATGAGAGCTAATCTTCTGACTCCTTTTGCCTGCACTTTCCTCCTCTTCCTCTCTTACCCGTGCGCCCTGTGTATGCACTGCCCACAAAGCAGGGCGAGGTCCAGAGGGACCCCGGAGCTGCTCTGGGGCCTTTCACGGCGCACTTGCTGCAGCCCCAGCCCCAAGAGCACAGAGGCCCCAGCTGGAGGTGCAGGAGCTGCGCCCCCTCCCCCCTCCCCCTGCCTCCTGTCCTCCGTCACATCCCTGCAGAGCTGGGCTGTCACCAGCGTGTTCCCCGCAGCTCGGGATGGGGGCTGAGCACAGCCCATAATCCGCTGCTCGGGATGCTGAGAGCAGTGTCTTTGCTCCCTTTTGCTTCAGCAGTGGGCCTGGTGCCCCTCTCCTTACAGAAAGGGCTGATGACTGCCACAGTCTGACAGGCACATCACCTCCACCGAAGGCTTTTTTCCGCCTCTGAGCAGCCAAATGTGAGAACTCTGAAATAAAGCACACATTACTGATACGCTTGGACACTGAAGGGATGTGACAGGCCAGCACCTCAATAATCAGAACTACATCAGACATTTCACCTGGAAAACAGCAGCATGTATCAGGTAGATCAGGCAAAAAAATTCACAACTTCAAGTACCTGTTCAAGCGTTGAAAAAAGACCTTTATGGGATAGGGAAAACAATATTACTGTCAGTGAATCTAGAAGCCCTGATCAGAGTGTCTTGGGGGCACGGTGCCAGGCACACAGACTCACCTGGGAGCCGCTGCTGGGAAAGCAGGTGACTCCTGCCCACCTGGCTGCCCACTCCTCCCCTCAGTGCCACAGGCTGCGGCACTTGTGGGAAGAGGATCACAGGAGTTCAGAGTTGGCCTCCTCCCTGACTCACGCTTCTCTGCATATTACCTGGGCTCTTCCACTACTCAGGTATTGCAGCACCTTGTTATTTTAGGTAATTTCTAATTACTGGGGCAGTGCTTCCCAATCTGGAGCAGACTAACCTGGGTTTGATCCATGCTGGCATTAGGGAAAACATCTGTAAAAGGAAAGAGCCAAAGGCAGGGAAATCTGCCTCCTCCAGCCCCATCTGGCACTCCTGTGACTGATTTGCAGGGTGTCCACCACAGACCCCCTCCCCGCTGAGTGAGGGGATGCAGCAACATTTCTTGTACAGGGCTTCATACTAAAGAAACAAAGGAGGAAATCAAGGTCTGTCATCCTCATACCATTTCTGTGACAACACACATACCTACGCGTGAACCCAGACTTCATTCTTGACTGGGAAACTCATTTAATGAGCTGAGGAAGAAGTTAAGTCATTTTGTGGCTGGCTTCTGTCCACTTTGGGATACCACTCTGTCAGCTCTGAAAGAACCAGGCTCTTTGAGACATTGCCAAGCTCCAAATGACTTCACAGCTATAACTGTGCAGTCAGCAGCATTCCCCACTTCACTCTCATACAAGTCCCACTCAAACTCCAGAAACTTATCAGTCACCTGCTGCTTTTTTTTTTTCCCCACAGCAAAATCCCAACATATAAAGTGCTTTGAAGCCCCTTAAGCTTTCTGATTTTCAAGAAAACTTAGACTCCCTGTAACATGTTTCAAACCAGGTGCATAGAAACAGAGGTATTAAAAATAAACGACCTTTTTTCAAAGGTGCAGGGTCTGGAAGTGCATTTAGGGCAAGAAATTGCCATTTCGAAGACCAGGCTGGATCGGGCTTTGAGCAATCTGGTCTAGCGAAAGATGTCCCTGACCATGGCGGGGAGGTTGGAATAAGATGATCTTTAAGGTACCTTCCATCCCAAACCATTCTATGGTTCTATAATCTCTGTATTAAAGCTCAAGAATAATTTCTGAATCTCTTTCCCCAAATCAAAGTGTCCTATTTCACAGGTTTACCGCCCTCCTCAACACACAGCAGCAAAGAACAGAGCATCCAGCCCACACTAACATGGCCCCACTTGCATGGCCCCTCCGGGCTCAGCTCCAGGCTGTCTGTCCTCCCAGCCACTGTTCCCATCTCCCAGCCCTGCACTGGCACTCGGCTACTGGCTCAAAAATGGCTTCTGCACATTCGTAAGGGAAACGTGTAACAGATTAACGTGCTTGAGTCCTGCCTAGGCCTATCAGCTGGCTCAGAGACATTAATAACCCCCCTGTGAAAAATCAAACTGCTCTGAGAGATCATTTTATTGCAGTGATGGCAGCAGCCAAAAGCATGGAAGGATAAACCCAAAGAATAGTACTCAGCAAATCATCCCTCTCTAAATGGCCTGCCAGTTACAAGACACATAAAACATCATATTTTAAAACCTGCTGGTAATTAGTGTAACTGCAAACCAAATGATGACCTTGGCATTGTCAATACTCATGATTCATTAATGGAGCATTTAGTCAGATACTGAGTCCTTTCAGTTTAACTGCTTTAGTTACTGTTACTGCAAAAATATCTTAATAGTCATATTTCAGTACTGTAAGAGCCTTGCTTGTAATGCCATACTCTACTCTACCAGTTTGGTGATTTCAAAGAACACAGTCAGAGGTTTCACCTTCCAGTTGTGATGGCAGCTCAGGCAGCAGCAGGCAGGAAGCTTCGGGAGTTGGCCACTACCACCCAGGATGTGGGAGGCAGGAGAACAAGAGCAACTAAAACTGCCAAAATTATCTCTAGGTCTGCTAGCAAACTGCATTTTAAACTGTGTGTTTTATTCTCTTCTAAGATTTACAACTTGCTGCTTCAAAATGAAATCTGGCCGTGACCTTGCCACTAACAACATAAATCAAACACACAGATTTATTTCCAAAATGTATGTTCCACTGAGTAAATCAAGCAGAAGCATTGCTAACCATATTGTTACCAACTGCACTGCTGGCAATTTCAAAGGCTTCATCTCTCATCCATCTTCCAAATGTTCTTTTGTTTGCCTGCATTTAAATTCTGACTGCAGACCAGTGGGATTTTACATACAGCACAGGGCTACTTGTCGCAGTTCACAAACTGCCTGTAGTGCTCCTTTTCCTCGAGGACCAACCACCTACACTCAGCCAAGAGGTTTTTTTCCCTCAGAACAGGACTTGTGATTTGGTTCCTGGCCTCCATACCAGCCATGAGGACTCCTTAACAAGATCCTGTGACAGGTGTATCTTCTGCAGTGTGAGCAAGCCAGCTTTTGTACAACACACGATTGTTTATTTCACTGGGATATGAAATAAAAGTATACAAGCAGTGAAAGGGAGCAGTGAAGGTGAGCATTGAAAGGGAGCAGCAGCCTGTCCTGCTCACAACTCCGTGTGCCACTGTCCCTGCATTTAGACCTGAGCCTGCTGTGTTGCATTCACCCTCGCTCACTTCTCTCTTATTTAAGCCGTTTTGCTTTTAGGCCTCCTTTGATCCCAACTGTATAATTTGAAAGACTGTCCCATGAGAGCCACTGAAAGAGTTGCTGCCTTGCTGATGGACTGTATGTATTATTTGAAGCTGTGTATCTATGGCTACTTACACCTATATCTCTCTTTTTTCGGCTTCCTGACTGAGTCTTTAACAAAGTCTTCAGAGCATTTAATGTATTCAGGCAGAGAGCAATATCAAATTAAGCAGGGAAACCAAGTCACACAAAACAGTAATAAAATATTTCCTATAACCTTCCCTCAAGGCATCACTACAGCATCTTCCTCAGCAGAAGCTGAGCAAATTTTGCCTATAGGTTGCAATGGGATGGTTGTGGAAGAACACATTTTGCCATCCCCATGCTTTATGCTGAATAACTATTGTGCCTTTCAGGCAGCAGTGTCTGTTAATGAAGTTCAATAAACTGGAGGTATTCTTGCCTCATCTGGACAGATGTCTATGACACACTGCGGGAGTTATTACTCCACACAAGTCCGTTATCTCTATTTTTGCCTCTGTGTTGCTTTACCTTCGAGCCCGAACAGATGAGAAGACGCCTGCAGATGTTGCTTTAAGTTGTTTATTTCTTCTTATCTCTAGCTAGCTCTCAGCTCCTGCAGCAAGTCTGATGCCAGCCGTGTCTGAGTGGGAACTGCCCAGTCCTGGGCTGTCCCGTCCCTTTTGTACCCTTTCCATGATCCAACCATTCTTCACAACGTATTTATTATTTACCATTTTATACCAATTAATTTGTACCTATTCTAGACACGTAATTTCTACCTCTTTTTCATTCTACCAATCATTTTGTGCCACCATCACCAAAGAAGATGGAGGAGAAGAAGAAGAAGAAGAAGAACAGGGTAACGCCCAAAATCCTCCATCTTGAGTGTTTTATCTTTACTCTAAAAGTTTTAAAATCTCCCTTTTTACCTTGCAACACACTAAAACACTACTTGTTTTTACACTCTTGTGCTCTGCAATGTTTCTCGCAGTGTTGGTAATTTTTCCCATGGACTAAGATCGAAAACTCCTCTATTCTTGGCTTCTGGCCAGGGTCTGGGACCCCCTCGCAGGGGCTTCAGGGCTCCCCGACCTGCCAGAGGTACCAGAGGCATGCCTTGGACTCCAACAACACACAAGCATATCTGGAAGGAAAAAGCTTCTGAAAACATGCCTTGTATTTAAACATTTCCGTAGTCAGGTCCCTGAGGTTTCTTGTCCCTCCCAGGTGTTCTCTGGTCCCTAGAGCCCTGGAGTTTTTAATGATTGGCTGAAACAATTCTTTTGACATAGTTCTTCATAGCATATAATGCAGCTAATTTTTCCACATTGATTTTATAGACAAGTATTTATTACTCAAGAGCTTTTTTGTTTAAAGCAGAAAGTTTAAGGGCAGTCACTACAAAAAAAGCAGCTGGAGAAAATGTCTTCAGTACTTCTATTTTTTCCTCAAAAGCTCTTTACATTCTTTGGGGTAACAAGCAGTTCACAATCAGTCACCCACAGTGCCCAGGACAGCAATAATGAGACCGTCATCAGTCCCATTCCAGAGGTACTTGGCACTCCTTCCTGCCCCTGATGGCATCATTATTGCTGCTGGGAGGCCTGGCTGCCAGGCAGGACAGCCAAGCTTTTTAATGCCTTAATTTGCTCTTGTGACCCTACCCGCTGCACCTCCTTGTGCCCTTGGCTGCAAATATGGCAACATCAGTGCCTCACAGGGAAGACAAGCAGGAGACGTTGAGGCAGAGCACCCTTGCAGAAATCTGTGGATAAAAATCTTTTTATTTCCTTTGCTAAGTACTGATGTTATTAACAGCAATTCATGATTCTAAAATTTGCAGTGTACTCTAGCTCACCAAGCAACTGAGAAGAGAGTAGCAATTAACTTAATGACAGCCCTAGGAAGCAGTCAGACAAGTAGCAAGGATTGCTCCCTTCAACCTAGGGCAGTCTCCTGCTAGCAATCTGGAGAGAAAAAGCTCCATATCCCATTACCAATTCTCTTCGACATGCAAACCCAAGAAATACTGATAAGAATCCATGAATAATTAAGTTTAACCTAATGCTAGCTGAACCTGGATTGGGGATGTTAGACTCTTCATTAGTTCACTGGCAGGAAATAGCCTGGATCAAATTCATTCTGTAAGTAATTCCTTGGAATCAAATAGAGCTAGCTCAGCAAACACTTTTGTCCTGAGTCTCAGGGTTAAAGAATCTGCTACATTCTTCAAAGGCACAAAATTAAAAAATAGTATAGACTGCTTTTTGTGAGTTGCTTATGCTAATAGTTGTATTTAATCACTGAATTCAACCTTTTCCTACCCACCATGAGGAGACTCAGGCTTTCACGTGCTGGGAACTGGGCCTGCTTCATCTAAAAACTCCCTCCCTGTTTTTCCATACTGCCCCTCATGAGGGTTTTCCTCTTCCTTTCCCCAGTCCTCCTCATACCAAGGATCCCTGCCACCCTACTCTTCCCTCGCCAGGGACTGTGCATTCCTTAGTCCCTCTTCCCTCAAGGGCCCTCTTCCTACTCACCATGCCAAGGGCTGTGTGCATCTGCTAAATGGATGGCAGCTGTGCCACGTGCCCCTCATTTACAGGTTTTTGATTTCCCTTCCCTTTTATACCCACTGATGCCCCAAACAATTCTGGAGAGACTGAATTAAGCAGAATTAATCAGAAAGGATGATTAGGTTCTCCAATGGCCAACATTTTGAGCCAAGCTGATCAACAGCCATGGTGAAATAGCTTGAAATGAAGTGACAGCAGAAAAGGATAGTTGAGGGAACTGCAAGTTGGGGACTATTTAGGAAGTAAAAAAATCTCTACTGTAATGCATAAGGGCTACCATGGATCAGCTGCTATTCAACATACTGTGCATTTAACAGTGTGTGCAATGACACCGTGATTTGGTCGATGCAGGTTGTGGCCATGGATAGCTGTGGCCATGGATAGCTGTGGCCATGGGTAGCTTTGGACAGCTATGGCCATGGATAGCTGATGGATTTAAGCTACTTCCCATGAGGAAGGGAAATAAAAGGCTCTAAAGCTGGAAATTTCTGTCCATATGGGCATCCCAAAATAAACGTCCTAAGACCTGGAGTTCTCTCATCACAGAAGATGCTTTACCTGAATCCCCATGAACAGTTTTGGGTATCTCGACCAGGTCTAGAGGGATGCCCTCTGACTTCTCCAGCAAAGGGACGACAGGTGCCATTTGTTAGAAATGGGGACATTACACCAGAGCTTTCCCAGTTCCTGACAAGGAGCAACAGACTGTTCCAGAGACTGCATGTATGGAAACTGCCTGAAATGATGTTGGAGGTAAGAGCTCCTCCCTGTCCAGGTTATTTTCTCCAAATCTTTGTTTATTGAGCTTAATTTGAACATGAAGTAGGCTTTAAATGTAATTTTAAGTGCTCTCTGTTGCCTATATCCTTCTTCATGGCGTATTTGGGTATATAGTTTCTGATGCACCTTTACCTTTAATGCCTACACTTCAGAGTTCAGAAACTCAGCTCAGAAATTGTCTATATGAATAACTATCAAAAAGAAAATCTGAGCTCCTAGTTTTGTTCAGACAATACTAGCACCAGCCTGCAATCAACACCAGAATCACAGATTCATTAAGGCTGGAAAAGACCTGTAAGACCATCCAGACCCTCCGTTAACCCAGCACCACCACGATGCTCATGGCTAAACCGCGTCCCTAGGTACCACATCCGCACACTTTTTGAACATTTCCAGGGATGTGGGCTACACCACTGCCCTGGGCAGCCTGCTCCAATGCTTGACAACACTTTTAGTGAAGCAATTTTTCCTAATATCTAATCTGAACCCTTCCCTGACACAGCTGGCGGCCATTTCCTCCTCTCCTGTCCTGTCCCTTGTTACCTGGGGTCAGGGCCCAACCCCCACCTGGCTGCAGCCTCCTATCAGGGAGTTGTAGAGAGTGAGAAGTTCCCCCTGAGCCTCCTTTTCTCCAGGCTAAACACCCCCAGCTCCCTCAGCTACTCCTCATCAGACTTGTGCTCCAGCCCCTTCCCCAGCTCCATTCCCTTCTCTGAACACACTCCAGCCTCTCACCATTTTTCCTGAAGTGAGGGGCCCAAAACCAGTACTTGAGGTGTGGCCTCACCAGAGCCCAGCATGGGGATGGTCACTACCTTGGTCCTGCTGGCCACACTATTGCTGATACAAGCCAGGATGCCATTGGCCTTCTTGGCCACCTGGGCACAGGGGACAGCTGTGACCTCTGATTGATTCTCATGTCTATCAGTACTTCTAACAAGCCTTGGTGTTATTTTGAGCACAGAAGGACTTCAGCATTTTATAGGCCTCCCCTTTCCAAAACAAAGAAGAGGCTCTCAAAAGCGACATCACTGCAGAGCAATGAGGTACTACCTGAAAATTTGGTGGCTTCATATACCCCTCATGAAGAAAGGCTTCCTCCTATATTAACACAAATATCTCATGCAGAATAAAACCCATGAAATCTATTTCTAATTAATGTATTTCTTCTCACGACTGTTCTTAGTCTACTTGCCAGAACTACTAGGATTCACGCACAGCATATTCTTTCCTCCCACCAGTCTCCTGGTAAAGTTACACAAAGGCTTTTTTCTTGTTGCAGGTTGGATTTAACCCATTTTTTTTTTCCAAGGTGTAATTTTCTAGTCTCTACCATCAGGGCCACTTGAGTGGCTTACTGCTTGACACGCAGAGCCAGAGCAGTCTGTTCTGCCAGCTTTAAAGTTAACAGGCTGATTTTTCAGCCTTAGAAGCTTAGACAGCACAAAAGTTCAAGCTCCTTCCCTCCCCTGTCTCCAAGATTCAGCTAAAACACACAATGAAAAGGAAGATGAGAACAGGTAGCAGGTTAAGGCTTTTGTCCCTTTCTGCTGTGATGTGGGGGCAGAAGAGATTAGCTCTCTGGCTGATGTGCCTGCTCCAGTTGTGAGGGAATGCTCCTTTTCCATTCATGCAGAGCTGGAGATTCTCCAAATGCCTCCACGGATTGGACTTGTCTGAAGTTGCTCTGTCTCAGCAATCCAAGAGCTGCCTGTTTGCTGCCTCAGAGCAGCTATGAAGTAGCCCCTACATCAGGAGGGTAACTTCCCTGCAGATACAGCAGTCTGCAACAGCTGCTGTGTTATCCTGAGTGCAGCTCTAAGCTGCAGCTCACGGGAGAGCTACTGAAGTGGGTTAAGCCACTGCTTCGTGGCATACACTCTGGCTTTTAAGAGGCTCCTATCATGCCCCCAGCAGAGGTGTTTCAACAAACAGGAAGGAGAAGGCAGGGGGCTTGAGAGGCTGATGTAAAGGACTTAGATAGGAATTAATGGGACCATCAAGATACGATCAGGTTGGGAGCCTTCAGGGGAGAGGAGTGGGGGAAGGATGCCAGCTTTACACTTTTGTGAAATTAGAGCCCTGGTGTTTGTGATGGTAATAAACTCACCTATGTAACAAAGAATGACATTTTAACATCAGATGTTACCTTCACTGCACAGCGAAGCAGAAGTTAGACTGACCTTAAGGAGAATCTGGTAAATGATGTTATTGAAGGCGGTATGAGGTTAACACCAGGCACTCCAGCCTTGGGCAGCTGAAATAGTCACTCTTTCCCCTCACACCACTTTGCTCCCACATGAAATCCCTTCCAACTTCAGCTATAACACAAGCTCTACAAAGGGTGGCACAGTCCACTAGCCTGCATACACCGCCAGTGAAGCATCACACTAACCTAAAACACATTCAGACCACTTTTCCTGAATCCGGGTCTGAAACAAAACAACACAAGAGAGATGAAATTAATTTGGATGTATTCCTCCCTATTTAATAAGCAGCCATATAGAGAGGAACCAAAATGCTGGATCAGAAACTCCTGAGCTTATGTGCTGGGTTTTTATTCCTAAGGCAAGTGAGGCATTTCCATGGCATCAAGCAGATGGCTGAAATAAGCATCTTTCCTATATCAAGCTCCATGTGGAAGCTTAGGATCTATGTAAGGTACAAAAAAGCTACTAGCTAGAGGAATGAGGGGGTGGGGATGAAGGAAGAAGGAGGAGGAAAGACAGGGGGTGGAGAGTAACACTGGAGAGCAGCAGTGGTCCAGCCCCTCAGAATCTGAAAAGCATCACCGGAGCCTCTGGATAAAGACCAGCTTCAGGAGCAAGGCTAGGAGACAGAGGATTTCTGCTCAGTAATAAAACATGGTGAGTAGGATTTTTGTGATCTGCCTCGTTTGCTCTGGTGCAATGGCATTTCTTTTGCTCTGACACAGGGACTCTGAGTGACTATTATTTTGGGATGAGTGCTTGTTTTTGAAGCATTGCTTTTTACTTCTTTTTCTGTACATCTGACAAGTCTGTGCCTGTATTTATAAAAATGCACATCCTATCTTGTTTTCAAGCAATGAATTACTGAGGACAGCCAAAGCTGTCAGTGTTAACACTTTGCTGTCTGGTACCAACAGGCTGCTGGTCAGGGCAAGAAAAAAAGCCGTTTCCTTCTCAGGTATGCAGTGGAAATTTCTGCTCTGCTGCTTTCTCCTAGCAATACAGTGATGATTTGGAAGCTCCCTGCGCAGGAGTTAAAGCTGCCCTTTTACATGATGTAATTGGAGCATTTCAAGCAGTTACGTTTCTTTCAGCCTCAGGTATAGCAGAAAACCGAGTGAAGGGTGCAAAGGTTTTGTCAGAAAAGGAGCCTCCTTTTGTCATGGTCTCAGCCTCCTTCTGCCCTGCCACACACCCAATGCGTGGCTGGGGGAAGCTATGGGTGCCCCAGACGGGGCTGGGGGTAGCACTGGGTGCCCTGGATGGGGCTGGGAGAAGCACTGGGTGCTCCTGTGCCCTCAGGGCTCCCTCCTGACAGCACGCAGCAGGACAGTGGGCTGGGAGTAGAAACGTGGTTAATTTTACTATGAAAAATCCTGAGCTTTCACGAAACAGTTGTCAGGGCTTAGAGGAAGGTTCAGACTTCCCTATAGCACATTGCTAATAAGATTAAGCATTTAACTACACATCTTTCTAGTATTCTGCTAGGGAGTGTAAGATTTTACTTTGTGTGCTCAGTGGAATGAGGGTTGAATTAAAAACACACCAATGTGCTTTTTGCTGGTTCTTCATGAGAAAGCCATTGCCTGACCTAAATGTATATGCAAATAATTAGGCATCCTGGGTTACCCAAGAGAGATAAATGGTTAAGGGGAATGATACAATACAGCCACTAAGGATGATGAGAGGAGTACTCCTAAGGAGAGGCATGATCTCAATGCAGGTTTGTGTGTCACACAGACGTCTTTAAAAATAAACATTCCGCTGTTTTCTGAATCATGACTGTCCCTGATTACATCCTCCATCCTTTCCACCCTGTTCTTTTCTGCTTTCTAATGGAGATGAGATAGTAGCAGCGTAATCAGTTTAAGGGAGAAGACAAGCCCTGCTTTAAAATCCTCTTTGGTTTTTACCAGAAGAACTGTTATGTTTATTTGCTTACTAGAAACAGTGTTACAATAACTGCAGTGAGAATATCACTACCCTCTGGCAAGGAAGCCGTATTTTGCTTTGCAATTAAAAATCAAATTAGCAGAATGGAATATATGTTCATGATTATTAGCAGGTATTTCCATTATTAACTTTTGTCTTCTGAGATAAAGAGTTAATGTTTTTGCCTGTCAATAAACAGTCTTGTTCCAAAAATACCCCTCACATACACTTTACTGGGAGCACCGGATGTTTCTTATGCACTGCTAATTGATTAGATACTAAACAGTAAAAATTAGTGTTGTTCACTGACTTTAAAAGTACTATGGCTTTCACCACCTCATGCTTGCTTGTTTTTACATTTTAGGACGTCCAACTGGTGGCCAGTAAAAATCCTCCTGAGGTTAAGAATCGGAAGAGCCTCCCAGAGTGCTCTGTTTTTTTCCCCTTTCGCATTACACAATTTATCAAGAAATATTTTTAAAAAATTTTCATCTTAAAATGCATGGATTTGAAGTATAATGCATGTCCATATACCCAAACCACAGAGATACTTTCAGGAAATTTAATTATGCTACAATTTCTGATGGAAAAGCAGGGTAACATTTTGAAAGGTACCTCTGATACTCAGCATCTTAAGTCTGATTGATATGAAGCCACTTGGGGAAAAGGGATTTTGGACTCTCTCCAAACCTGTATCTGAAAACATAATAGCAGTACAAAGTGAGGTTTTCCCTTATTTTTGAATTACAAAGCCTACAAGACTATTCAGTGTTTATCAACTTTTTCATTTAATAAAAGGAAAATGCTTGGAGGGAGGTGAAATTCAGATGCCAAGTGATATGCAGAACTCTGCTTAACAAGAGACAGCAAGGCACCAACTCCACAACCTGCCAGTTGTAAGCATAATCTAAATGTAAAGAAATCTAAAGGTAAAGAAAGAACACTCCTATCTCCCCTTCAAAACCACTATATTCTGAATTTTACCTATTTCTATCTCCAAGAGAGATAATTATATATAAATTGCACATCAAACAAGCAAGTAAGAGAGGTCCAAGATGGATAGCTGAAAAGATTTTTAAATAAATGAACCTCAATTATATTTTTTCCTACTTGAGCAAAATGATTTTTGAATCAAACTTGCCAAAGCTGGAGACCTTATCTAAATTTCCTCTTTGTAATAGTGTTACATTTATCCATGCAACCTCACTGAAACAGATACTTCTACTTTCCCATTAGGATGATATTCCTAGAATTACATGCAAGAGGACTGATATTTTACCTTTTCTTTGAAGATAACCTAAACAAACCTTTCCACTGTGTTATAAGCTAGCAAGATACAACAACTTTGACCCTGCCCAAAACCCAAAGCAAGGTTCTCTCGCATCCCACCGCAGAGGGAAGCTTGTAGGTGGCTGGCAGAAAGTGTCGGGGCCCATAGGCAGAGGCAAATGTGACCCCTCTCTTTGGCTCACCTGACAGAGACAATATCTGGACAGTTTGAATCCTGCTTCCACCCACTTTCCTAATGAGTGTCTAGCTCAATTGCACCCGTCTTTGGCCCTTGTATGTTAGCCTGGACTTAGGTAGAATTTAGACCATCTGAATATGGTTCTAATTAACCAGAACAGTTACCTAACCCAGTCTTGTTCAGGTCCTCATAACCCAGAACCAGAAGCGATTGCTTTGACTGTCCTAAAATCAAGTCTCCTCAGCCCACAGGAATGTTATCTTTCCATTCTAAAACTTTAATTTACTTTTAGATTAATCACAGACACAGTAAAACCTGGTTTTATGGAAAGGCTGTCACACACCCTGCACAGATGGTATGTATTTGAGCGTGAAGTATCTCTGCATTTTATGAGCAATATTATTCAAATTTAAAAGAAAGCCTTATTTCCATTATAGTATAAGCCTCAAATCTGATTTTCTAATTGTCTGCTTAGACACCTGTGAAATCCTGAAAGTGAGCAGCTGGTCTGATCAAGCCAGATAAAAAGTACTGTTTACTGTGGGTGGGAAGCCTCAGTGCTGCCGCTGCACCTAATCTTATTGTAAAAGACAACTAAACTGTAGCCCAGTGTAAGATTCAAGGATATCCTCTATTTAAAATCATTCCAGAAGCAATTTTGCAGACAGTAAAAAAACTTAATTTGTTATTAATGAAGAAAACATTGAGACTCTCAGTACACTGACTGCTAGCTTCCACAGGTTTCTGTTCTTTACAGTGATTTTTAATTGCATATTGTATTTCCTCTGCAAAGGTGGAAATCAGGCCCTCATATACCTTTTATCCCTGTGGAAGAGGCAATACACTGCAACTCCAGGAGAAGAATAATTGAAAAGGAACAGAGACAGGCACTAGTGTAGCCAAGTGCATGGGTCAATGTATCCCAGAAAAATGTACTACTGTTCTAAATGCCTATAATAATTTTTCATAGAATTTTGATTAGTTTTACATAACCACTGGAGGGTAACTTTCCTTTACAGCACTTTAATCTGTTTCTAACTTCACTGGTGCAGCTTCTGGGGTTAGAGATAGAACTTGTGTCCCTGAAGAAACCGAAAAAAGAGGTATCATGGTATAATCCATTACAACCAAAAGGGCTAAAAGTATGAATAGATATAGAAATAGGGAATAATCACATTAATATTTCTGGTCTATTTTTGGAAAGAAATACATTGATAGTTTATGTCACATGGGTATGAAGAGGAACTCAGAGTATGGGAATTACAAAAGAGCATCTAAGATGAATGTTTTAAAAAATCTGCAGACTGTGGTAGTCTGCCCTGAAGAGCCCTCAAAGAGTTGACTGAGGAGGCCCTCCCTTTCTTTTTGTTCATTTTAAATAACATTTTTTATGGGGAAGTTTTATAAAGACGTGACAGTTTTAGAATACGCAGGATGACACAATGAACTAGATACTAAGTCTGGCATGAATCCCAAGGGAGTATTAGAGAAAAAATATATGGGAATAAATAGAGACATTATATAATTAGAATAAAAAGTTGGTGATTATATATATATATGTGTGTGTGTGTATATATAGTAGATATTTTAAAAAAACAACAAACCAAACCAAACCACAAAACCCCCACAAAACCAAAACAACAGCTAACACTTTTTTCCTCATCAGAAGAAGCTGAAAAGGTAACATAGGCTACCGGTGTATCTCACATTATTACACTACAGATATTCTCAGTAAAAATGTTACTTGGACCATTTTGGCTTTCATGTTAAAACTGTTCATCTAATCTATTAAAAAAAAAGACAGAAGAACAAGACTTGAATTTTCTGGACCCAGTTATCAAACCAGTCATCCATTGTGTTTTTTATCAAGGAAATACAATTCAGATCAAACATTACTTTATTCCAAAGATTATCTAAACAAATCCTAAATTATTAGCTTTAATACATTTCATACTTGACAGTAAATAAATCCATCCCTGAAAGCCTTTTTAATGCATCTGCAGGAAAGTTCCCAAGTATGCAATATCCTACAAAAGTGACCTTTGCTTAATATTCAGAATGGGCAGAAACAGCTGCAGGACTTCAAAGAGTCCTACATAACATTTTTCTAAGGCTGGCACTTGCCAGTGTCACAGACCTTAAGGAGCTTCTAGGCAGCATCAGCAGCTTCCCACAGGGACAGAGTACCTACTTCTACACTTGCAAAGGACTAAGATGTCAGACACTTTATCTCTGGGATATTAATAACTGGTCTTGCATCAGCTGTTTCTGATTGTTTTCTCCTGCTGGAGTTCTGCGCACTGAATTGCTTGTCGATCACACCTTGCTTTTCAGAAGAGGAGTGTAAATCATGTCCCAGTGACCTATTTCTAAATATGCAAAACAAGTTTCCCGCAGCATCAGTGAACTCCAGATACCTGTCAGTGTAGTAAAATGTTTACTGGCTTTCATTAAGAATGTTCCGTAACACTCACATGTAGTGCCAAGTGCAAATAAAAGTGCAAATAAACATCTCAATCACACTGATAGACGCCCATCTATCACTACCTACCACGTTTTCCACTGCATGTCAAATATTCACACTTTGCCCTTATGTTCTCTGCCTTTTGTCACTGACCTACATTTCGTTGTAAATATTGCTAATCACCTGCTAGTTTGCAGCTTCTGTAAGAAAGGGGCTGTCAGTGATCTGCCTGCTGGAGAAGTGCTCCCAAATACACAGTCCTGCATCTTGTGAGGTGCTGGTTGGAGTGTGGCTGTTCCAGCAAGGCCTGGCAACTGGAAAGCTTCTGGAGGCTAGAGACAGCTGTTATAGTTCAAAATAGACTGGAGACTGCTTTAAGTTCTATTTTAGGAGTACAAAGGCTAGGCTTGGTGCTGAATTTAAAATCTCCTGTTCAGTGTCTCCAATTGTTCAGTGATGTCTAATCAATTCAAAACATGATACATCATTAAATGAGGTTTCATTAAGGAGAGATCCAAGCACGTTCTTTCAAGCACAGGACTTGGAGTTATTGTGCTGCTTCCCACCAAGTAAAAATCTGGTTGCTCTTACAGCTTTTAGGTAGTGCTTGCTTTGTCCCTGACCCACCTTTATGTAACTCCACTGACTTACTCAATATTCAAGTTGATGCATTACAGGAAAGGATCAGAAGTTTCTACGAAAGAATGGCCAGAAAACTGAAAGTGACAAGCCTAAAATAATTAATGACTAATTCGATTTATGAAAACATAAACCAGGTTCAATACTAAATCATACAGGCAGAGCCTGAAACTGGCATTGATACAGGTACTAGAGTATTTTTAGAAACAGCTAATCAATGCACAGTGCAGATTCAATGTGGCAATGCCTCTGCGTGCTACACTGGTCTTTGTAAACTGGAGATGACACTTTTGTCATGACTAACAATGATTTTCCATACGGCATTTTTGATTTTTGACCCTAAAAGTAGCAGTGTAGAAAATGATACATTATGCTCAGGTGGAAGCAAAATCAGTAATTCAGTTTCCACGTGTTTCCAGGGTAGTACCGAGGTTTGTGGATTTTCTATTCACAGATAATAATTATTTTAATATAAAGTGAGCATCGTGTGTCAAAAGTTTGATCCATTTTCTCAGGATATTTCCCAGCTTGAGATCTTTTTCCTCCTCTAAGGTCCTCCTCTACGAACTGTTGCCTCCCTGATGCACACACTTGCATGTTGAAGTTTCTCAGGCAGTGCTTTTCATTGATGCCTCTTCTACCTTCAGAACAGAACCTTTACCTTGTTAAAAGCCATCCTGAAGTCGTAATCCTCAACGCAAATCTGCTTATTTCTAACAGACAAAATGTTCTCTGAGCCTCAGCTACCAACCCATTCTGTGCACTGTTTTCTCCCTGTTGGATCTTCCAGTCAACACACCTCTAGTTTCACTCAATCAGTTTCTCATGCAGTACTGTGACTCAATGATGGAAATGTCTGGTGACAGACAACCTCAGTTTTTTGATGCTTAATATCCCTTCCTTTGTTCTCCAGTTGCTTTCAAAATTTATAAGTGTTACCCACCAACCTCACAATAGTTGTGTTCTGCTGTTTTCTTTACAGAAACAGATGTGAGGAAGCAGTATGGAGCTCAAGAGAGGAAAGACTTTCATAAAATCCAGCGTGCAACATGAGAAAGTGCCACCAGTGCATACAGCTCCTACCAACAAAGATGAGATGGGCAAAGACAAAAAGACAGTCCTGGAGGGAAACCAAAGTGTGGCTGAAGTCCAACTGGCATGTTTGGCCACACACAAGAACTACAGATTTTCTACCAGAGCAGCAAGGAATGGAGCTGGTGATCAGAACTTGGAAAAATCATCTGGCTCCTCCTACAAGCTTGTAAGGAAGAGTAAAACCCATGACTGCGTTCCTGAGGCAGACAAAACGGAGCACTGCAGCCACAGCAGCAGGGCTTGCGAGGAGGGATTTTTTGGAAAGGGCAAGGGCCGACTTGTCAATAGCATCAGCTTTTCAGGGATGTCCAGCTCCAGCAGTAAGAAGGAGTGTGTGGTCAGCCCCAGCCAGTCTGCATGCAGCAGTCAGATGATAGATTACAGGAACTTTGTGCCACAGATGCCTTTTGTACCAGCTGTCGCAAAAACCATTCCAAGGAAGAGGATTTCCCTCAAGAGATCTAAGAAAGGGCTCAGAGATATATTTCACATAAGAAAAAATAAATCAGACAGCCTCTCATTTCTGGTGGAGAAGGACAAGAACCTGTCCTCTCCAGGCTGCAGGAGTGAGTTGCCTGGACGTCTTGCAAAGTATCTTTTTAAAACTGGAGAAACTTGTGCAGCTGATTGCTTGTCACAGGACTGCTCAGACAGTGAACTGCAATCTGACTCCTCCTATGACTACTGCAATGCCCTGTGTGAAGATGTTGCCTCCCTGAAGAGCTTTGACTCCCTCACCGGCTGTGGGGAAATCTTTGCTGATGAGAGCTCTGCTCATCTGGAGCTGGAGAACAGCAAAGACCTTCTGCTGAGGCGAAGCAAGCACAAAGACAGCCCTGGCATGGGCTCCTTCCAAGGCGGGGTGGAGCAGCTGGCCTCTCCTGGCCAGAATGAGACAGTGGAATTTGCAAAGTTTTGGGACAACATCAACAAATCAGTAAGGCTACATCAGAGTGCTCTGTTTGAAAAGAAGTTACTGAAGATAACTGGTTCTGACATAGCAAAGGATAGAAGTCAGGCTGCCGTACCAGTCACAGACCCCCAAGTGTCACCTGATAAAGAAGGTGACAATTCCAAAGACAGCTCCACAGAAACAGAAACACCGAAAAGTGAAAACCAGGAATGCACATCCACAAGTGATGAAGGCTACTATGATTCATTTTCTCCTGGACAAGATGATGAACTGAAGGAAGCTCAGACTCCTGGTGTCCCAGGTAGATTTCCAAGAGACAGCTACAGCGGAGATGCCCTTTATGAGCTCTTCTATGACCCAAATGAAGTCAAAGTAAACCCTATCCTTGATGATGACTTGTGTGCATCTGAAAGTGTTTCAGAGCAAGCCATTGAAATCCCTTTGTCCATTTACAGCTTTCATGTTGGAGCTGAGGAGAACATGGCTTCCCAACCAACTCTAGACATCATCAGCCAGGGTTTTTTCCACAGCACATGGAAAGGCAAAGAATGTTTGCTAAAGCTCTGTGATACTGAGCTTTCACTGACCATGGGGATAATAAACTGGCTACGAAAACACTCTGGACTCATTTCCTCCCCTGACTCTCTTCAGAGTCCTCAATCACAGCCAGAAAAGTCTAATGATTCATTGATCCTGCCCAGTCACAGTCCAGAGCAGAAAGGGAACAGAGAAGCTCAGCAGGAGACACCAGGCAAGGGTGAGTCTAATACATATAACGTATGTGTGCCTTTGGAGGAAAGCGAACATGCAACCCAGGCCTCGTCAGTGAACATCACTGGAAGAGACTGCAGCCTAGACTCCTGCCTGAACACATCCAATTGGGATTTCCAAGGAAGAGAAGGGAGTCACCACAAGGACTTATCTACAGCGCCTGGGACTGTGGAAACCACCAGATCATCAAGTTACACACCACAATCACAGGCTAACAGAGACAATCTGCAGACATCTTCAACTGAGAATGAGAAGGTAGCAATTTCACTGCGATGTGAGACATCCGAAGATAAAAACCCACTGCTGGAAAAGCTGAACAGGGAGAGTAGCTCCCAGAGCTCTGAAAATCCTTCATTAGATGATAATCACGAAGTAGAATCATGTTACTCGTACAAGACTGCTGCGACCTCACTCCGAGATCCCCTTGAGAGGGAAGACAGAAATAAACCAATGTATCACTCTCTCTCTATTTCCTGTGACAAACCACCGCAGTCTCTAACCCTCAATCACTTCCAGAGCTACATGAGCCCCACACCAACAGAGAGCAGCGCTAACATAGTGCAGCTCTTAGAACACTGTGTAACACAGGTGGCATCATTAAAAATTAGCTATGAAAACAAGCACCTGGAAGACAAATACATCGGGAATGAAATGAACAGTATCATTCATAAGATGTCTCAGTACAAAAACAAGTTATTGTTGCAAAATGAATGTAACTGCATTGCGCAAAATCCAGAACATCCCAGTGTTCCTAGCACAAATCAATACAACTATGAGACAAGTTTCCAATCTAGCAGTCTGTATCATTTGAAACAAAATGGGGAGCAAATTTGCTCTGAAGATCAGAAAAGTAGAGCAAAAATCCCAGATGAGGTTACTCAAAGCAAGATAAATTTTGAGTATGCCCAGCTGAATAATCATGCACTCTCCTATTTAAAGGACTTTGGTCTCAGTTCAAGTGACTCTGGCCCTGAGACATCTCTTAGTAGACCAACATTTTTACCTCTCCTTAACTCCGTCTGCCCAGACATAGCTGCTACCTTCTCACAAGCCTCACACAGCACGACTGTCTCTCTGTCTGACTCGCTGCAGCCCAAGGAGGCCAAGCAGTGCAGCCCAGGGCCCTGGAGCTATGCAGAGACCCCCTGCCATGGCCTGGCTGGAGGGAATGCTCTGTCCCCTCTCCTAGAGGCAGTGGTCCAGGATACAGTGACAGCCAGGAACCACCAGTGACACACCCGCATGGAGAAGGTGAGTGCTTAGGGGTACGATAAAATTAAATGTGAAACAAGTAACATCTGTTCCTCTTTCACAGAAGGACACTTAACAGCAGTGGAGCCTGAGGTACTCAGGGTCTGTCATTTATGCAGGGGTTGCATGAGAAAACGAGGATCTGCAATGTGAAATCACAGTGCAGATGTGCCCTGTCCTGGAGTTGCACACATATGGTGTGCTCTCAAGCACAAGGGAAAAGCCACAGTACTGTGCTGCTGCTCCTAAGAGCACCAAAATGATGGTGCTCCTTCATGTTCATGCTTGGAAAAGCCTGAAGTCTTTCTTTAGAAGCAGCAGTTGGTCTCTGGCCAAACTGTGCTGTGGCAGAGCAAGAGCTGAAGCCAAGGCATGCTCCACATGCAAGGCTTGACAGGCTTCTCAAGAGAGGGATTACAGGGTCTGTGCTGCAACTCAAGCATTTGAAAATCCTTCAGCCACACTCGCACAGTATAGGAAATCCAGAATCTGCCCTGCGACATGGGTAAGAAACACCTTTCTGCAAACCAGAAACAGCTGATGAAGCACATAGCGATTGTGCTGGTTCAGGTTTGCTTGTCCCATGAGACTTTAGGCCAGAGCAGGTATATCTGTACAGAGAGTTCCAGCTCTGTGCCAGCTGAGAAATCCTCTGGCCTCCAGCTGCTGAGAGGAATTTGTTGTAGAAGTATGAAACTTGGGTAAATTCTCTATCATGTGCCCTGCCAAACTGACAGATTGGCTGGACTCTGCCCAGCCTTGGCCTCTGAGATGGCCCCTTTGGAGGTGGTGGAAGACAAAGAGGAGGCTGCAGCATGGGCCAGGATAGAGAACTAAGGAACAGCTCACTATTGAACAGAAGGATACAGGGAACACAACATTTCTCTGGCTCTTGCTGCTCACAGCAGTGTGACTGCTTTCTGGTCATCTCTAAAGGCTTTCCAGGCAGCACAAACTAAAAAGGACAGTGTTTCTCTCTGCATGAGGCAAGAACACCCTTACATTTTCAAGTCTGGGTAGATTCAGCCACCTGCTTTTCTATTTACATCATTGTGAAAATGACCTTGCCCCTAACAAGTCTACCATTGTAGACAGGGATATTTTTCAGGGGTCTGCATAAAATTAAGGGCCAGAGACTGTCAGTCTTCCATACCCTGAACCAACAGATTGTTTAGTTATAATCTGTTCATCAGTAAATTAGGCCTTTCTCAGCTGAAAGAAGTGATCTTGTTTTTTTCCCATTTTTGTCGTAATCAATACTGCATTTGTGATGGTTCTGCTGATTAGCAAGTTACCTTTTTGTGTCACCAGAATTTTTAGTAGAACTTGCCATCCAAGGACACACCATAGTCCTTAGAACTACTCAACTCTTTTAGATACTTCTGAAATGATAAACTGAGTACAGATGAGGCAAAGTTTGTGCTTACAGCTAGTACATGTATGGAACCAGGACTATGCACAGCTTCTTGGGGTTAGAAGAATAGCTCAATATATGCATTGGCCTGATATTTTTATTTTGCTGTGAATATTAATCCACAGGCTACTGCTAGGAATATCCCTGCCTTTGCAGGCTAGGAATGCAAAGAGATTCTAATTTTGAGGAGTGGCTTTCTGGTAGAAACAGAGAAGGGAGCCATAGCTGTGCGACTGTCAGGAGTGCTAACAGACACTGTATCTTTACACTGAACAAGACATAACACAAGTAGACATTACTGGACTTGGGGCACATTCTTTGCATTGTATCAAGTGGCAGCTGCTGTGTGCCACCACATGCCAGCACTGATAATACCTGCCATGGAATGTGACCAGGTCACGCTTTCACCTGAGCCACAGAGAAAAGACAATTCAAGCTTTTTTCCAAAAGGGAACGGCTGATTTTTGATAAAGGTTTCTCGAACAGTAAAATGAATGAAATTTTGGAATTTAGATGGGATTTACATATTCACAAAGTGACTATGAGGACTGGACTCATTTTAAGGAATCATTTAACAGCATGGTTGCTGTTTCTTACAATTTTTTACAGAAAAAAATTTAGACAATAGTTAAAATGTCATTTACCATGGTTAAAAGAACTGGCTGTGGGGACAGATACAAACACTGGCATGTGACTGAGTTTTCCTACCCGATATTTTCTAGCCTGCCCACATTAACAGATGGCCCACAGGTTTGCCGGAAATTTTAAATCTTTGTGAAGATGACTCAGGAGCTTTGCCTTAGTCACGGGGGTGGTAGTGCAAGAGAGGCAATGTACAAACACGGTGTCACCTGCAACTCCATGGAGACAGACAGCACTGAGGAACACTCCTACGCTGGGCATGACTGTGCAAACTGCAAGAGCTTATACTCAGAGAATGCTCTAAAATGCCACACTTGGGAGCTGTGAGACAAGTGACAGATCCAGAGGTGTTTCCTGCTTTGTCCCTCAGACCAAATGCAGCCCCTGATCCTGCCATGGACTCCCAGGTCTGACCTGAAGGAGGTGGGAAGAAGGTCACCTTTCTTGCCATTTGTTGCAGGGCAGAGGAAAAGCCCTTATCAAAAGCCATTAAAATCTCCAGGTTTTGTGAGCCCATCTCAACATATCTCAGGACCCACAGTAACAAACAAGCCCATCCTCTCTGCTCCAAAGAGTGTGCAGGGTTCCCCTGGGCCATGCCTGGTCTCTTGGGCTTTGCTACCCTGACGAACACAGACACAGGACTGCGATGAAGAATGGTACAAGAAATGCCAGTCACAGCTCCTGTCCCATTTCTCCCTTCCCTGGCCTTTTAGAGAGAAATCTGCAAATGCCTTGTATCTGAGCTCACCAGGAATTTGAACCCTGACTGTAAAGGAACCCCAGGCATCCTCACATGGGAATGATGGAAGGCTTATGTAGAAAGTAGGAATTACAGATAAAAACTGTAATGAAAAGCATAATTTTCATTCTTCAGTATCTAAAGGTTAGGACTTAGGAAGTGAATGCAGTCCCCTGAATACAGGGAGGATTCCTAGATCTGTACATTCATGGATCATAGAAAACAAGGTGCAGAAGTTTGTGATTTTCAACCAGATGTTTTTCATCAGGAGACTTCATCTTCAGAAAGGAAGCACAGTCCTCAAGCAATGCACTGGGAGGTCTTTTTCTGCCTCTTAAAATCTCTGGAACTGACCAAACAGACAACCCCGGGTGTCATAGCAATTGGACACATGTAGAACAAAACACTCTCTGCAAACAACAGCATTTCAGCCCACTGAGACATTTTTACCACTTAATGGGGTTTGAACTGCATCTTCCATTAACTGGTAGATGTGGAAGAGCAACAAAACCTCTTGTGCCCCCAACAATACGTGCTCACTTCATTCAAATGCTGAACTGCCACATTAGGTACCAGTTGAAGATTTTGGATGTGTTTCAGTGATAGCCCTGAAAGGAGTGCATTGCAATAAGCTTGCCCTCAGGTCAGAAAAAAATACATAACTGTCAATCAAACAGGGATTGCTATAATAGATAGGGCAGCTGTAGATAAAAGAAGACAGCATTGCATATGTGATTGCTGTTATCAAGGAACTGAGATTCAGAAGCAGATAAAATACAGCCTAGGCACTGCAAAGTGACAGAGGAATGTGTATCTGATCCTCACTAACTGAAGAGCAACTCACAGTCTAGGCAATTCCTGCAATGCTTTTTATTCCTTCCCGGTTCAACTTCACTCCCTCTCTCTTAAATAAGGTTGTATTTCTCCCAGACCGATAATTTCTCTATCTGATAGGTGTAGAGAAGGCAGACTGCAATATTTGTATTTGATAAAAAGGAAAAGCAGAATGAAGTCTCATCTGCATATAGGCAGTTTTCTGCTCAAGTAGGGTATTATTTCTCAAAATGGTCAGAGAGATACCTTAACAGGTGAAAAAAACCAAAGGCAGAACGTCTGTGCACACAGCAGGGAAAGTGTATGGTAACTTTGAAGTCTGGTGTAAGAAATGTTCCTATTTCCATGCTCCCTTCATGGCACAGTAAAGGGACAGTCTCTCAAGCCACACATGATGGAATGTAACAAGAATACTCCACAGAGACAGCCAGCACGTGTTCTGCTCTGGAAATGCCTCTGGCTCTGAAACATACACCTGTGTAAAGTCAGTTGCCCAGACCATGTTGCAGTGGATATTGAAATCTTGTCTGACAGCTCACTGGCCACACACACACACAGACACAGACACACACACACACTCCTGTTCAGCCAAATGCATCACAAAGTACACACGTACTGTTTGTCACATGTGGTACCACGGAAGCAAAGAGCAGGGAGACAGAGGTGACAGGTCACTGCCTCTGCTAATACATTTGAATGTTAGTCACCATGTGCCCAGATACTTGGGCTAAATGCTAAATTAAACTATTTTCTCCTTCATTAAACGCTGTTGCTTCTGGACTTGGCTCTGTCTCACTGTACTGTCTTCATGGTACTTTGTCATCAATGCTCGTTCTACCCAAAATCAGAATTCTGTTGGTAGGAAATGTTCTTGCCAGCATACTTGCTAGAGGAAGGTTTTTCTGCAGTTATCAGCACAGATAATCTCTTAAATGCCAGATGCACTATAATGTGTTTCATCTTAAAACTGAGAAAATTGATTTGCTGCTTTACCCGCTATTGCAGCAGGATGGTTTCCATGGATACAGCCTTATAGGGACTCTATTTTCCCCCTGTTGACAATAGTACAAAAAGCTAAATTCTCATCTTCACTGCACCAGCATAAATTTGAAGCTAGGGGAATGCTTCTCAGATTTAACCCTGAGAGCAGAAGTTGGCTTCCAGTCTCCTTCAGTCCTGAATCTGAGATTTCGAAGGGGATGGCAATGGAGGGAAAAAAGAAAAAGAACAGCAGCATAGTCTGAGTGACAGGACATATGAAACACACAGTGCCTCTGTATGAGAAGTGGGGAGAAGTCAAGGCGGAATGCAAACACACTAACTCAGAGGTTTTGTGTCTTGCCTGACATTTAAGTGCAAAAATGCAAGACATATTTCAGCTATAGAAGTTTGGCTACAAAATTATCTGCATGGAATTGGGCCTTTTTTGTTCAAATGAATCAGTTGTTACCATTCTGAAGGAAACTTGCTTCACTTCAGGTCAGCAAGGCATAAGAGTGGGAAGAAGGGGGAAGTGAGAGCCTTGTATCCAAAGCAGGCTTCTTCTTTCATCCAGGAGAGAACCCGGCCCCCTCTGGAATATAGTCATGGAGAAACTGAATGCAAAGGAGATCCTCACCTTGAGAATGGGCTGTAAGAGTCTGATGGCATTTAGACTTACAAGCCAGCAAGTGAAAAAAGAGTAAGATGAAGAGCCTGGTAACCTCAGCTTTTTGGATCTCAAGTGTAAAATATTTTGTTCTGTCTCTTCCATCAGAAATGCAGAGGGGCAGAAACAGAGGCCTCCAGACAACTCTGCATTCTATCTCTGCCGAAGGGCTGCAGTAGGTGTTTGGAAAAGGAGCATCAGAAACAGGGCAAATGGAGAATTTTGAAACTTGAAATAATCACTCTCCTACCGTGGCTCCTCCTGGATGTCTGGGTTTAATTGTCCCTCCCTTCTCCAAATTCCCTCAAGCATGGGAACTTCAAAGCCTTTTAATATCTTTTATGAACCTTTCATAGTTCAATATCTTTAAGGCACCTCTTAAAATCTCATGTCATTTGTGCTATACTTACCAGTTCTGCTTTGCAAAACTTAAAAAACATTCCTTTTGAATTTTCTCCTTTTCTGACATTTATTTGTTCCTAAAACAGGCACTGTCCGTTTTGTGGTCTAGCAACAGTGGGGAGATTACAGACCTTTTGTGATTCAGGGCAGAGACCATGCCTCAGCATCTAAGTCTGGGGTCTCTGTGTAAATGAAGACAGAGTTCAGGGAGATGGAAAGCACAGAAATCCCCAGCATCAATAGATTTTCTGCATTTTTCTAAAAAAACCCCCACCAAACAAACAAACAAACCAACCCAAATCCAACAAGAAAACCCAAAACCCCAACCCCAATCCAGATAATTTTAAATCTGGCTAAACTAAGAGCAAAAAAGAAATGACCATCCAGTGAAAGGCATGAAGGGTTTGTCATGAGCACCGGAGCACTGGGAGCCTGCACTATTCTATTGAAATGTCCAAAATGAACACAGTTCCCCATCAGGTCTTATGAAAGGCTGTTCTGTTATAAGCAAACTCTCCTACTGGTCAGTTCTTCCAGAAAGATTGGACCAGTGTGGCAAGTTTCTTCTGTCACTCAAATCATGGGGACTGTACCCCTTTTATGTTTGAAGGTGAGAAAGATAGTCAGAGTTCCTGGACAGAAATAGAGCTCAGGAGAGACAGACACAAAGAAGGACTGTATTTTAGGGTTTTCCTGTGGAGTAAGGCAATATTCTTAGCTTCTCTCTAGATGTATGTGGCCTGCTTGGGGAAAGCTTAAAAGATCTTGTGGCACTTAATAATAGTGTCAGCCAGTGATGACAACTGCACAAATGATACCGAGGTACTACAGCCAGCAATTTCTCTCTTCTCACAATCAGCTATCCTCCACTTTGAGGTGATTATATTATCCAAGGGGAAGCTGTCAGTCCGCAGGTCAAGATACAGGAAAGATTACTGGAGATCCATAAAAAGGAAGGTCCTCTTTGTCTTACAGAGAACAAAGCAGGGATATTTCCCCATCTCCTCTTCACCCGTCTTCTCCAGCTGCAATACTTTCCTTTCCAAATCGATTTCTTTTTCCTTTCATGACAACTTTCCATCTAACTTGCCCCAGACAGTCTCAACTCTTCCCTATCACGCGCTTTACATTCCTTCTGCTCCCTCTTGGAGACTGAACCTACTTCAAAACCCTTTCCCCTTTCCCTTATGCCTGTGAAGCTGACACTCCCTGGCAGCTCATTACCCCTACCAGACAATTCTCCCCACCCTCAAGAGCCTAGAAACCCCTCTTCAGGCAGGCAGTTTCCTCCCCAGACTCCTAAACTCCCTGCATCCCCACCTCACTGGTCTGAAGCAGTGGGGAACAGCTGGGAAAGGAGTTCCACATAAAAGAAGCAAAGCCATAATTTAGACCTGGTCCTTTGCTATCACAGACTCCTCTCCCTCTCCCTGTTTCATTCTGCAAAGGAAGTGTGCAGACTCCACAGAGTCCAAATCTGCAGCATGTTGTAATTGATTATGCACACAATGGAAGCAGAATGCTCAGCACACACGGTGCCATGCCTGCAAATGCCAGCCAAGCTCTGCTTAACTCCCCAGAACTGAGCCCTGTGTTCCGTGCGTTGCTCACACTGCAGGTGTTGTTCACACACAGGTGCAGACAGTCACTGAGGGACATGGGAGGATCACAACCTGTGGCCAGGCAGGATTAAGGAATTTTGACACCCCCCAACCCCTTTGTTATGTTTCTCCACCTCACAGCCAACAGAGGGGAAAAAAATCAAGTCGAGGTAGCTTTGGGTCTGTGACACACAACAAGGGAGCTGCAGAGAAATCAGTGTCAAGAGAAATTCTGACTTCAGTGGGATGGAGAGGGACCCTGATTTACAGCAGGAGACATTAGACAAAAGATTGCATCAGAAATTTTCACAGCTCCAGCTTTTCAAAGGCATTGTGCCCTCTGCTTTCAGCTGCACTTTTAGGAAAAATCTGATTGGGTGTTAGCCTTAATTAACCCTGGTGCAGTTGCATTTCTGAAAAAAGGGAAGGTTGTATTTTACACAAACATCAAATGGGGCTTCTCAGCAGCAGAAAAAACACTGAGGGAAAAGAGCAGCTCTTCTGTCTGTGTACTTTAAACAGAGGATGCTGCTATCTATGGCTCTTGGAGAAATAAGAGCTCAATTTCCCTTCCTTAGCCATACTGTCTTCCCTTGTACATACAGGCAAGTAGGGTTTCGTTCTGAAAAAAGCACTAAGTAGACTGTTGCTATAGCAACCAACTCCCTGAAACCCATTTATAATTAAGATGGTGGTCTAACCACCCAAAAAATACATCTTGTAAAACCCCCGGGTTTGTTGCTTCCCAAGTAACAACTGTGTATTGTTACAGTGAGTCCATCTGATCAGGGCAAGGTTGGTTAGCTGGGATTGAGAGAGTGATTGTGTCTTTGGAAGTAGTTTGCTACTGAAATAGCAAAAGGATGCCAGGAAATAGCAGGGTTGCAATGCAAGGTGCTTTTCTTGGCTAGATTTCTTAAAGCTTCAATCAATAACAAGATAGTATTTGAATAAGCTCAGCTCTCAAAAGTACTCTTCAACTGTAATCTGTAAAATTCTGAATAATAATTGCAAATTTAAATATGACCCTTCTTTTTTCACAATTCAAAAGCTGTTTTACTTTAAAATCATGCACTAAAACTAATTAATTATTATTCTGGTAGAAAAATGTATGTTAGTTTTCCCATTAGTGTTTATTAAAGGTGATGACAGCTAAACTGTATGATTGAATGCAATCCTTGAAACATAAATTAAGAATGGATGAGGTTATTTTAAAAATGACATTTGTTGCTGAGGGCTGTATAATGTGAATGACAGAAATGTGAAGGTTTTATGAGATTTTACAGATATAAATATAGGAACAGAAACTTAAAAGGAAGATTTCTGTCTATTGCTCCCTTGACCTCTGAACTTCGGATTTTATATTATTAAAGATAAATACACCATACTGACTAGTCTCTCTAGAAACTATAGTACCCTCGACCTACGGTGGTTCAATAAAATAGCCCTCCACCTATGCAAACATAAAATGCTGGGGCAGCTTACTCTTTCTAAAGTAAGACTAGTGTCTCTTGCAGCATGTTGCAAACTTACTCAATTAAAGGGCCAGTAAGGTCCTAAATATTAAAAAATAATCCAAATAAAAAGCAGGCTTTGAAAAGAAGTCCAGAGCCCAGGCAACTTTCATTTAACTGAATAAAATTTAGTCTAAATATTGATTGTTTATACTTTACTCCAATTTTCCTACTTTTTGTTTGTTTTCTTGGGAAAATTTTTTTCTCTCTGTTTCCTCAATTTTTTAATCAGCCATGGTCTAACATTTTATGGACCAGTACTAACCTCAGAACCACAAACCGCAAACTGCTGCTCTGCAATGTACTTTCAAAAATTCTAGATTTCATGATCAGCAAAGAAAGTTTCCATCTTTTTAATCCACTTCCAATAAAAGATTCTTCTTTCTAGATCAGTTCTACCCCTTATCAGTCACCACTGTCTACCATAACACCATTCCCATCCTGCTGCTCTTCTCTGTGCCTTAACTGCGTTGTAGGGAAGCTGTATTTTTGTGAGGCCAAATCTTGTATCTCATTTTTAGCCTAACAACCAGTAAACACTATTAGCAATTTTTATTGATTGAAACCGATAGGATACTGCTCTCAATACCTGTGGGATTTCCTCAGAAATCAATTTCACTTCTTGCCTTCACATATATGCTCATGTGAACCACACTGTGTTCTGTTTCCCAGATCAGCAGGGTAGCATTCTTCCCTGAACTGAAATGTGACCTGTGTCAGGAGGTATGCTGTCTCCCTTTATTTGATAAAGAGAAAATGAAAAAGTCTGTAATTGCATTAACTATTACTGGATACTATTATTGTCTTAATCCTGAGTAGCAAAATGACCTCAGCCGCGTTTTGGATTCTCTACAGACAGATAATTGAAGTACCAGGTTGCCCACACTGGCAAAACACCAAACAACCCCAAAAAGAAAACAAACCAACAAAACCCACAACGTACCCCCCAAACAAACAAACCCCAACCCTAAAACCAACCCACACCCCAGTTTCTCCATTTCTTTATCTGATATTATACCTTACAGCATATCAAAAGGAATGGAAAATGAGGCAAATCAGATGAATGTACAGAAATAATCTGACTGCACATAGACTACAATTACAATTTACAATTAAAATTTCATTTTAGATGAAATTTTTCATCTAGGAAACACAAAAATATTTATGCTTGAAAGTCAACAGTGAATAATATAACATTACATTTACCCATTTTATATACTTCAAGATTTGGAGATAAATTCTTGTAAGGTACAACCAGTCTCCTGTAGAATTGCACTGTAAAAGTAGCTACTTTTAAAAAGTAGTTACTTTTCTAAAAGTATCGAATGCTCCCCAGAACAAGCTTGGGGATTAAGGGCAGGAGACAACCAGAACACCACAGCTGGGTTGCTCTTCACCTGTGCTGAGCACCAGGCAAGCCAGCAGCGAGCAACCAGCAAAGGGAGGAACACAGTCCCCGGCAAGCCAGCGCCGCTTGGCTTGGGCAGGATGCACGCTGTACACCAGCTGGCCCTTTTGGCAAACTGGGAGGCCACTGACTGAATTTGGAATGGAGGTGGTGGCCAGACCCGTGCTGAGCTGCAGTTACTGTAGCTAAGCTGACTAAGGCAGGAAGTTAAAGGCAGATTGCAACCCGTATAATCTTAAAAAAGGCAATGAAGATTTTTACGAAGTGCTGGTAGCTGGGAAAGCTACCAGTGAAACATTGGCAACAATCTAAGCAGCACAATTTGGCTATAGGCACTTCTTTGGTTAGACTTCTCAAGGTCACATACCTCTTTCCTGCATATGCCCAGGATACACACACAGTGTATGAGACAGTTGGTCCTCCTCACCCAACAAAACATCTGGTTTTGGGTTCCATAGATTTCTTCAAGTGCTGCCAGCTCTCCATGATTTGGGCTTTTCAGTGGGCTGGGAACACCTGCATAGTGATAAAAACAAAGAAAATATGGGCTTTTGTGAGGGCACTGCAGTAGGACCAAGCATTTTTTGCATGGAAGAGCTTTCATCTGGCCTGGCCTGCTAGAGAAGCTAAGAAGCACAAGCCAAAGTTCTGGGAGAGCAGAACACCAGACACAGCACATTCCCACGCATTTACATTGTGAGGCACCTTAGCCTGCGTGTGCAGTCTGCTTAATCTTGAATCCATGGATCACGGAGCATTAACTGTCTCTGCAAATCCACCGGTCCCCTCTGACTCGGTGCAGTGATTTGCTGGGAAGCATTGTTCCCTACAGAGCACAGGCTGAGCACTGTCCTTTCACATTTCCTTTTCACAATCTGCTTCAGTGCCCAGCCATCCCATGGCTCTCCATGCTGGCCTGCCTGTGGGATAGAGTGGGCACGGACTCTGGCCCAGGCATCACAGTACTCCGAGCAGCCCAATTGTTTCATCACTGGGGCTGGTTCTATTAATAAGTGCACTGTTAGTCACTGGGATTTCTGATGGGATGCTACATGTCTTAAAAGAGTGAATGCTTCACGTAGTTTCCAATTAGCTGGGAAATATTTTCTGGTTCTTTGCCTAGAAGGACAGAGACAACAGTAGCATTGTTAGCAATGAACTGCCACCTTCTAATGCTGAGTTACAAGAATTAGTGGGTTACTAAACTACCACTGACCTTCTTTTATTCTTTTTCTTAATTACTCACGAAGCTTTTGAAAAATGCTATTAAAAAGATATTTAAAATTAACAGAAATTGGGAGAGTATGTATTTAGAATAGATGAGTTTAATTGCACCTCTATGGCACCAAACTATTGTTAAGTAAATAAAGGGACAAGATTCCTAAATATGTTTTAGACTGGCTTCCTCACTGCTCTGCAACAAACCAGTTCAGAAGAGCAGTCTTTTTAAAAAAACCTGCCTTTGGGCAATTGTAGACCCTGAGCATTCTCCATCAGGATACGATGTCAAATCTTCTTACTTCTGTTCATCAGACTCAACCTCTTCACAATCCTGTGCTACTGCCCTGCTTCTGCCTCCTCTTCCACCTTTCTTAGCCCTAGTTCCTTTCTCCAGGCAGGGGAAGAGATGCAGGCCTGAAGGCCTCTCCTGCCCCCAGGAAAGAGGCTGCAGAGAGAACAGTTCATTATCCACCTCCCTCTGTCTTTGCTTGGATGTAGTTTGGACACAAGACTTCAGGAAGGTCTTCCAGGAAGGGACTTACAGACCACGTTCTGCTGCTACTGGTGCATCTGGTTTCTTCTTAACTGTATCTCGGCCTTGAAGCAGAGAGTGTCTCACCTTCAACCTGACCAGAGGCATTGTTGTCTCAACCCTAATTTTATTTAATCAGCTCAGGAAATCTATAGAAAGTATTCTGTTACCCAGTGAGAACATCATATGGCAATCATCCACAGCATAGAGATCAATAAATTTCCCCCAGCAGCAATTTATCACTCAGTGTATCACACAGCAATCCACTGAATGCCATAACTGAAGGCACCAAAATTTAAAGCGAGCATGATACAGTGATGAATAACAGCCCAGTACAAACCACTTCATAGGTGGGAAAAAGTCCTCCCATAAAGACAGCTTTCTCTAGCACCCAGGAAGAAAACCTTAAGTCAGTTAAGACCTAACTATTAACAAAACAAGTGACACAAATACTGAAAACCTTGTTTTGCTGTGCTTTCTGACAGGAGATTCCTGACTTTTTACAGGAACTAGTTACTTAGTCTTCAGTAACATAAATATCCAAAGCAGCATAATCAACTGAAAAATCTACCAAGTTACTGACACACTAAATATTTCTTTGTGGTTTTGAGGCATATCTGAAAAATCCTTCTCAGCGAGAGTAACAAAATGTGCGTTCACCCAGAAAGTTAGAATAGTTCATCCCTGTAACTTTAATTTTTTTCTTCAGGTTTCCACTTGTGCAGTTCCCATATTGGAGTATTGACAAAATCATGGGTAAAGTCCCACTATCAAAACAATTTGTGAATATTTCAGGAATGCTTTCAAATTTCCCTTTCATTAATTGGCAGAACTAGTCATTTCCCCAGGTTTAACTGAGAAGAAGAGATTTCTCCATTGGGTTATTTATTGGGCATTGGTGCTACTTCTGCTTCTTTAGGAAAACAGTTCTACTTTCCTGTGACCACTGTTTGATCTCTCCTCTTGGAAGTTTGAACATCTAAAATTTTTATTGGTAATAGGCTAAACTCTCTTCTACTGAATCATGCTGAAGATCAACTCCATGCTAGGGAAAAGCATAAACCAATCAATGCTGGCTAACAACAGATCTGATTTTGCCTAAAGGTCAGGCTTTTCTTCAAACACAGTCTCTTAAGATGGGAAGGGGTCACTGGTGGGACTGATCTCTGGTTTGTAGTTCCACTGCAAATACTTCTAACGTGGCAACTCTGAGTCAGTTTATATCTTGGCATTATTTCTTAACTGCATTTCCATGAACATAAATACCTAAGAGTATGAAGCACACTGCATGAAGTCCTTCACTGATTTCTCGAAGTCTTGCATGGTTTACACCTTGGGAGATAACTAAAACCAAAATCTTTGTGCTTTTATCACAGTTACAAGTTTGGAAAACATCTGTCATATCAATGAGGTTCACTTCAAAGAATAGCAAATCATGAATGCTTACACTCAATTTGTAGCAAAATAAATTAACAGAAAGGACAAGATTCTGGAATTTCTTCATAGTAATTCACAAGGCTGAACTCACACTTTCCATAATTCAAGAGTACTTCTCAGTAATTCTGTTCTCATAAATGAGAGAGGAAGAGAGAGAGTTATGATCAGATATAATAGACAGAAATAGACTCCTGTCAGGGAGTTGTGGAGAGCAAGAAGGTCCTCCCTGCACCTCCTTTTCTCCTAGCTGAGCCCCCTCAGCTGCTCCTCATCAGACTTGTGCTCCAGCCCCTTCCCCAGCTCCGTTCCCTTCTCTGGACTTACTCCAGCCCCTCTTTCTTGTCGTGAGAGGTCCAGAACTGAACCCAGGATTCGAGGTGCCTTAGCAGTGCCCAGCACAATCACTACCCTGGTCCTGGTGCCACACTATTTCTGACATATGAAGGAACTGCAGTAAGCTACATACTGGTGGAACTGAGGTGTCATAGGATATCACTTTCTCTTCTTTATTCTCCAAGTTTTTATTAGAAATTTTAGCCATAAAATATAGAAAACTTAATCCTGTTTACTGTGTCCTTTTAACCTCCTAAGTGACTTTCTGAAGAGAATGCAAATGGAAACTTGAAATAAGACACATTATTCAGTTATGATGTTTAAGTAGCCACTTTTCATCTTTTAAATAAAACAGGATGGTTGCATGCTGCATAGACCTAGGCTTTTACACTGTAGGGGCCTTTTAGCTGATTCATGTACAAGAATACAAATGCTTACTAAACATGAATTATAACTGTGTAAGTACTCTGCTTTATCAGGTAGAGTTCCCTTCCCCAGAAGGTCAGGAGCAAGAAGAATGCCATATTCAGCTGGCATTCTTCTTGAATGTGTTGCAGCTGGGCACCCTTGGACCTAATTTCCCAGATGCTCCAACCCATTCTATATTCATATCGTTTAATGGACATGCAAGTTTACAATGCAACGTGTCCTAATTTTTGGACATGGTGGGGGGAAGGGCTACAAAACAGCTTTTGCTGGTTTATGAGATGAAAACAGGTCAGTGATTCAATATTTTCTTACAAAGCACTGGGTGAGCAACATTAACTGGCGGTAAAGGTGATGTAAGTGACAGGACAGATTCTTAGGATTGATTAAGGACCATAAATCCACTGGATCCTCTCTTCAAAGACTGCCAGTGTGGAAAGGGAATACTTGGGTGGTTAGGAAAAACATTCAACAGTATAACCAAAATCTAGCAACATCACTGTGTCACACATTCGTATTGGCCAATGTCCAGTTGGCAGAGCAACTCTACAGGGTCTGAAACAAGAGAGCACAGAGCAGCCTACACTGATGACTGCCAAAGAGGAATGCAGAGATGACACAGAAATACTGTCTTCCCCATTTGGTGCAGTGCAGGGCATAGTTCTAGTGTTACTGAAGAAAACTCAGCTGCACTTGTGCTCCTATCTTTTCATTCCCCTCTGGGTTGAGACTGCTTTTAGAGCAGAACCAGTAACCCTAGTAGTACCTTGCATGTTCTTCATTTTTATCCAAGCATATCTCCCTGGATCCAAGATCTGTTGCTGCAGTACCAGAGTCCTGGTAACAACAGTTAACAAAAAGACCTGCCAGACTTCCCACAGAAATGGTGTGTTTAACATTTAGCATTAGAAGAAAGCTTCTAGAAAGGTATCTCAAGAGAAGTATGTTAAACCACAGAAGGGTTTGCAGGATAACACACTCAAAATGAGGTTTTCACCTGGCAGAAAAGCCAAGGATGGCTTAACTTCTGTAGCACTCAGGACTATGGGAGTCTGAAGGAGGCACTAATTTCTCTTCCAGAGGAAGGGAAATGAGCTCATCTCTCATCAAAAAATCTGCCCCACTGTTCAGAGCCCTCATGATCTGTTGTACCCCATCACTGGCAATGCAAACAATTAAATCTGGCAGGAACTTAGAGGTTACAAAGCCCAAAGGAAGTAATTTGGGCATTTGTACTTTGCCTATCCTGAAGTGTTCATCAAGGCACATCCTAGACTGACTCACTGCTTTTCCTTCCTTTTTTTTTCTCTAAGAGGCTGCTATTGCATAAAACCCATAAAGCCATACAGGCAGTTCCAAATAACGGCATCATAAAACTTACAGAACTTACTACAGCCCAGGACAATCGCTGTATTTATGTCACGAACACTGCTAAACATAGCACAGGAAGACTTCCTTTTCCCTTCCTCCCCACCCCACGCATGGCTGACAGCTACATTTATCAGATTCACAGCCTCACAGTTAAAAAAAGAAGTTAACTTCCAAAATTAAAATCACCTCCTTCAGCAACGTGAAGAGAGTCACACTAGTTAAGATGTAATTTATATTCATCTCTCTCGTTATGAGTATGACATATACTCAACCTAAAAGCAAGTTTTGAAAATAGATCTTTTTAATATATACTAAAAGTGAGAAGTTCTTAGAATATTTGCCTTTTTCTCCCATCAGAGGCAACTGAGTTTCTTTAACAATGAAAAACCTGATCTGTTGCTGGAGTTTGACTAACAATGCAAAAAAAAAAAAAAAGGCAAAAATACAATGCCAGTACTTTAGAATCCTGGAGAAACTGTCTTTTAAAAAACACCCTACCAAAATGGATCAGTTCTAAACTGCAAGCTTAAAGCACTCAAAGACTTTAGCACCATTGCTTTTTCTTATATCCCTTACCAGACTGTGCAGATAAAAATTTATGGTCTTGTGTGCCTAAATTTAACTTTTAAAAGCAGATCCAAAATTCTGACTCAGCGTATGTATTTCAGCTCTACATATTCCATTAAGTCAGACTATCAGGCTATAAAACGGAAATTCTAATTACATGAAGAAAAGAAATGGAGGAACAGTCAAAATCACCCTGATATTGAGCTAACCGCAGGCAACAAGGAGGGTATTAAGTAGATCAGTTCATCAATAATGGAATATGGAGACTTTCAGCACTAAGTAGGTCAGTGGTACGTATTTCTGTTTTACCCTTACATAGTCGCTCAGTAGCCTACTCACAGTGAACTCACACTGCCTTCCTTCTCTTCTTACCAGACAGTCTTCAGCATCACAAAATTCACCAAATCCTCCCATCCCCATAGACAACTCATGATCTGAAAATATGTGGGGATTGAAGCTGGATAGTTGAGGCTGTCATCCAGGAAGGTTGCGTTGAGAGGTGCATTGGAATTGTTCATTCTCTATCAGCTAGGGGTTTTTAAGGAAGCTACCCCGCGTGGCTGCTACGAGTTACAATTCTGCATAAATCCAATCCTGATTTCTGTATTTAATGGAATGTCTTCCATCAACAGATGCTGCAGAGACTGTCACAAAACCATGGGATTTTTTCAGTGATTTGAGTGGCTTCTAAATCAGTACCTAACGTGACAAAACCATAACATTTGTGGTACTTATATGAAGCAATACTGACAGATGTGTTACTTTTGGTTCTTTGGCTAAGAAAATACTAGCAGAAGAATGGAGATGCACTATTTTGAAAGCCCCACTTTTCCTTAGAGGCTATATTAAATTATTTTTCATTATTTCAGTTAAAGAATATTTGCTCTTTCTTCCTCTTTTTGAAATTGTTGCCACAGAGATATAAGTAGAAAACTGCCCAGCCAGCCTACCAAATACTTGCTGAGTCTGTGCTGAAATTATTTCAAAGCTGATAGAAGAGGAGCTGTCCAGTTCAAAGCCAACATCATCCAGCCCTGCAGGAAGGTAGCACAAGCGGAAATGCAGAACCAACTGTCTATTCAAAATTGTGGGCAACCATGACATCTAACAGCTTCTGTAAGAATGCTGTTGACTGACTAGCAGAAATCTGCAGCAGGATCCTTTCTGGCCACAGTAATAACCAGCCATGAGATCTGACAGCCAAAGGCTGCATAGAAAGACAAACAGATTACTAATCCCTGAAAAGATTTAATAAGCAATATTTTTACTGTCACCAAACTAAACAGGAAAAACAAAACCAAAATTATTATTTCTCAAGGACTATGTAGATGGTGACAGCTCAGTGTGGCATACCACACATAGGAAAATTGAGGGATTCAATAACATAATAATTCTGAAGATCAGGTAGTAGTCAGTCTGGTAATTTCTACTGTTAAATAACACTTCCTATTTGGGTTAGCAGGGGCACCAGCTAATATAGAACATATGAGATTTTCTCTATTCATAAATTTCTCTCAGAGTATCATAAAAAATACCTATTCCTATCTCTTAAGCTCCACAAAACATTCCTTATTACTTCTATTAAATCAAAACATTTATTTGAAAATGCATCTAAATTAATAAATACTCTAGAACACAAAATTTTTAAGTCTAATGTATTTGCCACCCCAGGGTGCTTTTCATTTGTTCTCCTCACTCTTCTTAACTGAACGAGTAATTTACGTGAGTAATGAAAATAATCTTATTGTGCAGCTTTTAATCTATTATTCAATAGCTAAAAGGAAACTAAAAGTCACCCTTTCTATCAATAATTCAGCCTTGGTGCTAATGCAGCCATTCAGCTGCCTGCCTCACAAGGGCCTCACGCATTTTTAATGCGCTGGCTCTTTGTTAGGAGGTCAAAGATGTGAATTGTGGTTAGAAACACAGTTACCAGGTGAGGGAAGGTCAACTGAAGAAAATATTCCTATTGCAAGTGAAACAAATTATACTGGCAGGAGTGTAAAGGAAAAGTGCACAGTAAGGTCCTCGGTGCCTGACTTTGCTTAAGACCAAAAAGATAAAGCCCAGCTGTCAAGGCTGCCGTGGCTGGCAAAGAACCAGGAGCTCTCAGCAGTGCCATTGAAGCTGAACAAACTTCAGCCAGGTTGGTCTGATGGTGTCATACAGTATGTGCCTCAATTCAGCCTCTCCTCAGGTACTGTTTGTTACCCTACCTGGATCCAAATCCTCATGCTGGGACAGACAATCTCTCCAGAGCCCCACAGACAGAGGTCAAGGGTCTGATGACAGCAGTATTTCCCTCAGAGCCAAATTTTTACTGGTTTGGATAGTGCTATAATTTGGATAAGTGCCACTAAACTTCAAATCTGGGCTGCCTGGACCAGATCTCACCATCTAACAAATCCACCTGATCTCTTTAGCTTTACTTCCAGTAAGGCAATTTTAGAGAACTGCTCTTTAAACACAACAACGGTTTTGAAAGCCGCAGAGGCACGGATGGCTTCCTTGGTCTACCTTTCTTGCAATGTGTGAATCAAGCACCTGCAAGAAAAAGAACTTAGTTAGCAAGGCTTTTTTTTCTGCTAAATAACTCCCTCTGAGAGTGTAATTTTCTCCAATACTATGTTTGTCTTCTTTGGAAAAGATTAGCATGTCAAGAAGCCTCTTCAGGGGGACTCCACAACCTCTGGGCACAGGCAGGCACAATCTCCTCTCAAGGGTGGCACAGAAAACTCCTGAACTGACAATAGACACACAGATGAACTGTTAGGCCCCACCCAAATAGTGGTTCATGTGATCCTGGCACCAAGCAGCTGCCGGTATCTTTGCATGCCTTCCCATTCTGTCAGACTGAGGGGTACTGGTAGAGACTGAACCCTGCTCACATGTTTCTGGAATAAAGCATTCCTTCCCCAGTATGAGAGGCTGTCCCAGTCAATCTTACTCCTCTGCTAAAGGGCTGACAAGTCAGCTGAAGCTCTGTACTGGAAATGGTTCCATTTTATTTTTACCTCTTTAGGTTTAAACTCTGCATGACCCAGAACATATCATGGCAGAAAAAGTAAAGTATTTCCCTTATTTTATCATGGATCAAAATGAAGCCAATAAATTTTTATGTAACATTTGGCAATTTCTCTCTAGCTCTATTTATTATTGCTGTCCAGCCTTCTTCAATAGGAGGAAATGATATTAATTTGTTCCCGGGAGTGGAAGCAGTCATTTTACATCTGGAGTTGTTCCAGATGGAAAATAAGGCTTGTTCCCCTGTGTGTCACATCACTGCTTCATTTAGATTCCATTCCAGTGAAACCTAGCAAAAGCTTGTACAGACCCATATAATGGTTGTTTACTACCAAAACACACAATAAGCCTTATAAGTACACTAAAGAGGTAAAAATGAGCAGGATTTTGTAAGCTCTAGCACCAAGGTGACCATAGAAAACATTCAGGCAAAAGTCAATTGCAATTTCAGTTTTGCAAGAGCAAAGAATAAAGATCGTGGAGCCATTTCTGTTGCTGCCATGAACACATATTCCAGACCTGGATGTCTGATTTCCTACCCCTATACCCTCCTTCTTCCCACATGTAAAGTGCTGTATCAGGATCAAGATTTGGGGCTGTACTCCAAAGGGCTAGAAATGATGTCTAGAAATGACAATGCAAAACAAACACCTGTAGATAGATACAGACAGATGGAACAGTACAAGGAAAATGAGACTACCCATTGGCCCTTCAGAAATGGAAGGGTCATCAAGGTTTTCATACTTTTAGGAATGGACTTCCAACACAAGAACCCCAAAAGAACAAAACATTACATTTCTTCATTGGAAGCATAACAAGGAGAGGGTGCAGACTCTAATTGTTGACTAATCATAAACAAGAATCAGTATTTAAGTAGATTAGGATACAACTGACAGGCAGAGATCAACCCTCAGAAGCCTCGGAAGGGGTGTCAACCACCAAATCGTGGATGTTACAGAGTGAGATAAATGAGGGAAAATACACAAAGCAACATGTATTTGGGGTTGCATAATCAGAAAGAAAAATACTGATTTCAAATGACAATATTCTGAGTAGATATGAACAGGCAAGACTGTGCATGTCAAGGCCAGAGGAAAGGCAAATTTTGATACCTTAGAAATAATATAAACAGATCATGAGTTCCAGCCTTAGACACATGGATAAAAAGATTTTATGCACAGAATAAAACAGATGCAGACACAGCCTGGATATGAGAACAGACAGAGAATTTTGAGTCAAAGAGCAGTGCAGTGACTTGCAGGAATAGTGGGCTGTACCAACAAAAGAAAAAGAGTTGGCTTAGGAAAATTAACTGCAAACATACTTAGAGCAGTTTGCTACTTACTATTGGTTGCTGGGAGCTTGTTTGCTGACCCTAACTTTAGCAAGTCAGCAAATATACCATAGATGTGCAACACAAAGATGACACAGGATTCATTGCAACCTAGACTGACTGTGCCCTGCAGACACAGCCAGATTGTACTTGGCAATCAATGTGCCAGATGCAATTTTAACACTGCTAACTGCCTGCAAATGATGTATTTTTTTAAAAACTGAACCATTTGTGAGACTGTATTGCATTCATTACCATTTCAATCAACAGCAGCACAATGCAGCACTGACAAGATTTAAATGACTATCCAATATAAATAATCTGAAAGGCTCGTGATAGCTGGGGAAGAGATTATTTACAGATTATTTCATTATAGGCTTCCTATTTGGCTAAGATTTTGCACATGTGAACTTGTCCCATGCTTCAGCCATAGATGTGTAGGCAGCTCTTTCAGTGAGAGAGATAAGAAAAGAAATAAGGTTGAGGGAAGGCGTAATGGAGGCACGGAAAATTGATTTTCAGACTGACTGTGACCTTGACTCAGAGGTTGAACGTGAGCTGTGAAGCAGACAATGAGGACGGGAACAAGCTGCAGACAGCAAAACAGCAAACTTTGTTTGGAATTAGAGATTACAGACAAATTCTGACAGCCTGCCCCTATAATCAAATGCAGTAAGCATGTGATGATATTTTGACTTGCAGGGATTGTTGGGTATTTATGAAAGCACAACAGAGCTCACACTATTTCTCTCAGAGATAGCATTTCAGAAGGATGTTATTTAAGTCACTTGTGATGAAGAAAAAACCAAAGAAATTTCTATACAATGCATCAGTTATTTTATCACATTCTGATAATTTCATTTGTTCACATGCTCATAAAACATTTCATCTAATTCATTTTCTGCTCTGAAATTTTTAGGATGGGCCTGAAGTAATGAAAAGTTTTACAGAAAGAATATAGTCATGAAGGAAGAGAAAAACACTGGTCTCTGATAAACCACAGGTGATGCAGTTAAGAAAAGCAGGGAAGAGTGGCTAGAGTGGTCTAACATTTGCAGTTTGTCACTGAGTTACGGGGTCAGACACAAACTGTTGAGAACTACAGAACAACCACATTACTACTATATGATTGTTTCTCTAGCAAGAAGCAGTTGAAGAGGCTCTGTCTTTATTTTCTTTCTGTGCCTTTTCTGTTGTGTAGCTCAGCGAAAGAAGGAGCTGCAAGCTAGGCTACGTCCACACTCAGAATGCTTTATCAGCACAGGTATTATGTATTATAATGTTATGCAGTATATTATGCTGGCACAGCATTCCAAGGCAGATGCAGCTTGTAACAGCAAAAAAAGGTTTTTACAGTCTAACTTCTTGATTACCTGGGAGTGATAAGTTGGTTTTTATGCACAAGTGACTTCTGGCAACATTACTGTTTGTCAGGTCACATCCCAGGTGCTGATCTGTGCATAACTGTGCCATCACAAAATCTGTTGAACAGTCCTGGCCTTTGAGCTATGAAGGAACCTCCACTCTACCTAGAAAACATTTTGATTCCATCTTAAAACCTCTGGAGTGGCATATAAAGGCTGGAAAAGGATAGGGAATTTGCAGTATATTTTTCCCTGTCTAAACCTCATTCTGACAGAGACTGAGAATTTGAGTTCCACGAGCAAATAGAACTGCACAGTGTTCAGAGATATAATATTACAACATCAAGGTCCTCTGGCCCTTGCACAGAGATCCTCTGAGCTCACAGGGCACCAGCATGGCTGCAGTATTTCTATGTGGGTGGTCAGTCTTCAGCAGGATTGAAATCCAACTCACTACTGACAGCAGTATTAGGAATTTCCTGCAAAATGTGTTTCTGAATGGAAATCACGGTACTTATTTTTGTTAGTGTGCAGTAGTGTGCTCAAGGTGCCGTTCTGAAATGATACCTGCCCTGAAACTGAAGTGACTGGAAGATAAAACCCCTCAATTTTTAAAAAAAAAATCAGGCCAATCTGTGATTACAGTTTTCTAAAACAATACTTTTTTATGGAAAGGAAGTTTTTGCATATCTCCATGGCAGACCATTAAGATAGAATATCTGCCTGTTATGTGTACGCTGGTTATGATCAATTCTGTTCTACTGTAAAATCTTCAAGGCAGTGAGGCATTTTTCCTATTCTCCTGGAAGCAATTTTTTATTGTTCTAGTAAAACCGGGTTTTCATAAATAATATTTAAAGTTTTGAAAAGCAGTATATTCCCCATCTGAAAATCATTCCATCATAAAATTCCCAGCTAACTCTCAATCTACAAAACCAGCCAAAGCAATTAGCTCTGCATGATAGCAGAGCTATTAAATAACCTTGGCATCAAGGTTACAGCAGTTCAATGGCCAGGCTAGACAAAGAATGCTTCAGGGCATTCCCTCATGGTAGAAACAACTCTTGCAAGGGGCCTGCCTCAATTTCCCATTCCCAGTGTCTAATTAATCAGCTTTTTAATTTTTTTGGTGGGGGGGGGTGTCACAGGTGGGGGGCACTGAAGTCTCTATTCATTTCTTAACTGATGTTGTTATTAAGCCTCCATTTCAGACTTCTTGACTTAGAATCAGCTTCTCCTGTTCCTTGTCAACTGCAATCAAGCAGGCTTTCCCCCTGCCTTGGAGAGTTCATATTACTCCAATCTTCCATCAGATACACGGTCAACTTCACTCATCCAATCACTCTCAATTCTAAGGCTGATATAACAGACATGTCTTTGTGCCAGATGAGAGAAGGAGAAATCTTACAATGCAGGATTCTGTATCCTAAGCCCTTAAGGGGACAGTGGCCCTATATTCTAACTTGCTCCTGACATTAATAACTCCCAAGACACTCTTCTCTCTAGCAAAGGCTACATCAAATGTTTTTTTAAACAGATTTCCTTAGGCACATGAGCAATTGATTTTGCAAAACATCCCTTTTGGCCTTAAAGGCCCAGTGTTCCAAGTATGCACAACGAGGCTTAGAAATTCAACTGATAAAAGAAAACTCACACCAGAAAAAAAAAGGAAAAACCATCAAATGTGATAGTAGGAGGAAGGAACTGAGAGCTGGAACATCACTGAGTCTATCACACAGTTTTAATTTGCAGGTAGAGTGGAGATGTTGTGAAAACTTCATCATAAAAGGGCACTGGCTCAGAAACTGAGTCATTTAATAATGCCAGTAAGGACTGAGCTGATATTCACTCAAACTCTAGGGTATCTGCAGATGAAATGACTGAGCTGCTGCCTAGCAAATCTGTGAGAGATTCTGGACTTCCTAGGGATGTCCAGAATTCTGTGAGAGAACTGGACTTCCTAGGGATGATGTTATCCGAAGTTACAGGCTGCAGTTGCCAGACACACAGTCAGGACCCGAAAATTCAGCTACCAGACCTACCCATCACCCTGCTGCAGCCCTCTCGTCTTCCCCCAACTGCTGCTGCTCTGCTGTGCCACCTCGTGCTCGCCAGCTGACACTGCTGCATGGAACGGGGCACCTGTGCAAGGAGTGCATCAATAAAGTCCTTCATGTTGAACTTTCTGAGACCAAAGCAATGTACACCTATGCCCGGTGACACAGCTGTAAACAGGACACGTGAACATCGAATGCTGCACTGACAAATTCCTTTCTGTATTCTCGTGAAGGCTGAGATGCTCACAGATGTTTTCAGACTTTCAGTGATTAGAGGCAGAGTTTTGGGTTCACTGCAATTCAGATCATTAGGTAAGATCTGCACAGTGGACATTTCTCACAGTTGCTACTAGAGCCATTGCACTGTCTGCTGTCCTTGTCTTCGGGGCTTTCAAGCAGCATGTCCCAGGCCCAGAGCAGGGAACACACATTGAGAACTTCCTTATCCTTTACTAATGTTGATGTTGAAATGTAGTATTTTGAATAACCACACTACCACCTTGTGTCTTTTACTTAGCTCATTGTAAAATGGATGACACTTACTTATTTCACCATGGTGACAGAGCTTTGGCGTGATTTTTCACAGCAGATGGGGCTTTAGAGATCTGCAAACAACATTGCTTTAAGAAACTCACAGAAACACCTTTCTGATGACAGGGCACACACTGGGAGCTTTGCAGAGTACATTCAACAGAAGGACGCACAACAATTCAAACAGCTGAAGAAGGCATTTGCATTTAGCAGATTTTCATATTTTTCCAGGCATATTCTAAACCTCTTTGATTTTTTCAGAGACTGCCGACATTCAGATTACATGGGGACTTTCAGGTGCCAAAACCCTTGCTTTTGACAAGCATCCTGAATGACTTGGGCATGGCAAAGAAACTCTTCCTCTAAGCAAAAAACTGTAGAAATTACACAGCTTGGGAGTCAACCTGATAAACTCACTGCAGCCGACCTGGCCTCATCAATGCTGTCATAAAAAGCCCAACCACAAAATACATCTATTATGTAAAATTCTGCAGCTCGGACCCTGCAGCCTGAGGCTGTTCCAGCACAGCCACACGGAGGGGACGCGCCCAGGGCCTGGAGCCGCAGCTCAGCCGCGAGGGGTCAGTGCTCCACCGGCAGTGCTGCGTTCGGGTTCCGCGGGGAAAACGCGCTCGGCGCTGGGAACGGACACGCTCTGCAGCGCCCGCCGGCACTGAACAGTGGGAGAGGGGGAAACTGGTTCGTCAGTGCCTTCTGACCCGTGGAAAAACAGCCTCCAGATCAAGGAAAACAAACTGTAGCAAGCTTATGAGTATCACGAATTCCTGTGCTGGCCTGCCAAATACCACTGCAGTATTTGTATTTGGGATTCTCAGAGGATTAGGCCTCCTCCTTGCTTGGGAAGTGTGCCTGGGTCAGCAGAGCAGGCAGGAATGCAGCTATTCCCAGCACTTCGAGCATGGGCACAAACCGGGGAGTCATTTCAGCTACTGCCTAGGGACACTGACAAGCTGGTTGTGTACAGGAGACCCTAAGCATCAGTTTCTGAGTAAGAATAACCTCTTGAGTATTGAAGGAGTACAAAGATGCCTTATATTTCTATTTCCAGTTACATGAAATGTAAAGATAGTAACAGGACAATAACTGTTTTTTTACTTAAGTAAGCCACTTCTAAGCACATTTTAATAGTTTTCTGGTTTCTGGTGACTTTTATCAGTTGAATTTCTAAGCCCTATTGTACATGCTCCAGAGTTTTCACTGGATAAGAGTGAGCTCCCACTGACACAGAGATGGGTTTGGTGACCAAGTCCTCTCCTGGGGATGCCCTGTCCCGTACATAAGGCAGGTTGTCCTCTACTGCCTGCGCAGTCACAGTTCTGGTGCCTTGAGGTTACAAACAATAGGCAGAAGTTGCAGCTGGCACAAGAGAATCAAGAGTGCAGCAAGAGCCATACTCTGAATTGCATCTACGAAAGCCTGTTAGTCCCAATACACCAGAGGGGTCTATCTCAGCTGATCTGATAATATTTTTTAGGAGTACCTTAGGCAGGTGCTTAGCAAGAACCATCCAGGGGAGAAGTAGGCATATTCTTTCCTTTACTGTCTCATTCAACCTGGACTTCTTTACATTAGTGCCTTCCAACCCGTGAAGAGAGTCATTTAGATGAGCTTGAAGAAAGGACTCTGCCTGCAAGAGGACACAAATTACACCAGAGAGAAACAGACTGATCTGTCTAAATGTATTTACTCTGTTTTAGTGCCACTGCTGTCTGTGACAGCAAGAGAAACAAGCGATGTCACAGGAAAGGAAGAGGACAACAACAAAGAAAGGGAAAGTTGAGAGGTCTGGGCTGGGTAGGAGGGGCAATGGGAAAGCTGCAGTTGGTAGGAGAATATTAAAGCAAAACAGAGCTGATGGTAGCTTTGCACTTTCGGTTCCCTAAGTGAGGTTCCTCTGCAAAAAGGCTGGGAAACCATTGCACTGTATCACTGGAAAGAATAATGAAAAAATAAAACCACATTTTTGGAAATAGTGAGGGCTTTGGGGATTGCTTTACTTATCTCGTGAAAATTCAGAAGCCTAACGACAAAACTCCTGCCAAAAAGACAGTTGCAGGAAGATGCAGATGGCATATGGTACAAAGTTGACAAGTTACTCTAGACTAGCTTCTCTAAACAACAGGAAGTTCTTATGTCACAGCTAATCTGGCCCTGGTTGCACTCTGGTCGTAGCCAGTTTTTATTTCTGGTTTCAGTTATTTTTCTTCATTCATTCACTCACCAATATATTTTAAATAAAAACCTGAAACAAAGACGTGAACATTTAAGATGTTTTTGCTTATATTGCAGGTGCAACACTGAAGAATCCATTTGTAGATATGGATGCACCCACCCAACAGAGTATAGCATGGCAGTTCCATGACGTTATACCAAGACCAGAACCAACAAGGATTTCTCTCTAGAGATCTCACCAGAGGTGTTGCAGCAGAAAATCATGCTAGTCGGAATGACAGGCACAGTTAGGAGTTCTGGACAACCACACACCCCTGAAGCCATATTTGCAGATAGCTGGTAACTAATACTTGTTTCTAAAAACGAAAACAAACCCAAGTTCAGTAGGATTTTGAAAAAATTCATGCCATGATAAGGTTTAAGAAAAAAATTATAGCATATTTCTGTTATATTGTGCCACACAACAATTGAAAATATCACTATATTTTTAAAACACAGGTATGTGCAGAATGAGCTTTCATTTGGGAAGTTGTTATGAAGAGGTATAATTTTTTCTGCTGTACTAATTTTTCTTTAATTTTAGAGAAAAGCTTTATATATTTTATGGCAACCAAGCCACAAGGTTCTAGACCACAGATTACACTGGTATGGCAAGATTTACTGCCTAGGAAAAGGTATTTTTTAAACAAACAAAAATATCAGGAAGCAGAATATAGTATGCCCTATATTGTCCAAAGACATGTGTTTATCAGCAGAAATTGTGAGTAGCATTAAGAGTTACATGTGAAAATCACCATCAAAAAGATAAATTATTTGATTCCATTTTAAATGAGAGAAAACATGCTTTTAATATCCATGATGACAGCTGCACTTAATCTTATATGAAGTCTTCCTTTTCTAATTGAAAAACTCTTCTCAAAGTACTAGATAAGATACATTGTTACCCCAGTTTTCAGTTTTTTTGTGGCAATCTTGGAGTTAGTTTAACAGAACAGCCATTTTCATACCTCAGTTCGAATCTGGCCTTGGCTGTCTTTTATTTTAAGAATAAATTAAAAAAAAACAACTATGCTTTGTAGCTGAAATCTAATGATTAAATGGTCCCTTGCGGCCATGGTGTGTTTGTAGAGATCTTTACAACCTCCTCGTTAGTATCCTGCCTTGGACAGTATTTAGGGGCAATCTTAGCTCCAAGATTTGGATTTGCTGTCATGGGGAAAAGTGGAAGAAGGACATCAGGCTGGGAACTGCAGCAAGGGAAGAATACCTTAGATTAGATGCCTGAATTTTGATGTCAAAAGTTGATTTCTATCTTTGATCATTAATAATGTAAAGAATATATAACCACAGTATTTAAGAGATGTCTGCATTTTGCAGAATCTGGATTTTAAAACGCATGATATAGCAGGACTATGAAGCTATAAAATGAAATCACATCCCCTAGCTATGGAACTTTCTTAGTATTACTCTGCACTTACAAAGAGGAGAGCTTTTCTCTCCCACACCCCAAAACTGCCTGCACAAAACATTTTAGCACAAGTAATTTTACCACAGTGAAATGCAGTCATTTTACCACAAGTATCTCCTGAAAACATAGTTTATAAGTGTCTAAGACCCTCTTTCATGGCAAAAACCAGTATTTCTGAAAACTGCTTCGAAGTTGCCATTTAACCTACAAAAGCCTGAAATGTCAAGCAGTTCCTCATACAGCCATTTCCCCCTAAATAACTAAGTGACACATTAGAATTGAACTAATCAAAAAATAATAAACATAGGGCTTAATATTCCAGCAACAGTCAGTCTGTACAAAAACTAGTTGTTCCTCACACAAGTGATCCCTTTCCTTTTGCAATTACTGCAGTAACCTCCTTTACCGCCTTCAGCTCACCCATATCTCTTGTAATGAAGAGCCCAGAACCTCGAGGGAGCAGAGGCAGAATTTGTAGCATACTGCACATCTCTTCCCTGGATTTCAGGTTGAAAAAAAAGAAGGAAAAGAAAGGCAACAGAAGGGTGAAAGTCACCTTGCTCCCACATAGCAAAGGAGAGAGTATTTCAAAGGAGACTCCTATTTCTCCCACCCTATAGGCACAGGGCAACAAATGATTTGTCTAACTTTATTTACCTCCCAAACTGGTGTCTTCTTTGTCCTGCTGCTGCTGCTCTTCTCCCTCTAAGCCCAGCTCACCTGTCCAGCAGCCCTACTGCTGCCTGCAAACCAGAGGGGAAAAATGCAGACAAGAAAGACGGGCTTTTACTCCTCTTACGCAGGTCCAGCACCGACATAGATAGCCTGTCCAGGTCCCTGTGGATGGCATCCCTTCCCTCCAGCATGTTGGCTGCTCCACATGTTTTGGTGTCACTGGCAAACTTGCTGAGGTGCACTTGGTCCCACTGTCCATGTTAAACAGGGCCAGTCCCAATGCCAACCCTGGAGGAATGTCACTTGTCACTCTCCAACTGTACATCGAGCTGTTGACCGCAACTCTTTGAGTGTGACCATCCATTTACTTACTTATCCACTGAGTCATCCTTCCACTCTCCAGTTAAGAGCCAAGGATGTCATGTGGGACAGTGTCAAATGCTTCTCCCAAGTCCATGTAGATGTGAGTTGCTCTCCCCTTGTCCATTAATACTGTAACACCACCAAAGTTGTCAGGCACGTTTTGCCCTCAGTGAAGCCATGCTGGCTGTCTCAATTACTTCAGTATTTTCCACTTATGTTAGTACAGTTTCCACAAGGATCTGCACCATGACCTTGCTGGGCACAGAGGTGAGACTGACTGGCCTGTAGTTCTCCAGGTCTTCCTTTTTTCCCTTTTTAAGAATGGGGGTTATGTTTCCGCTTTTCCAGTCATTGGGAACTTCATTGGACTGCTGTGACTTCTCAAATATGATTGATAGTGGCTCAGCCACTTCATCCACTAGTTCCCTCAGGACCTGCAAGAGCATCTCATCAGATTCTATTAGCCTTTGCGCACCTTCAGGTTGCTTAGATGTTCTTGAACATCTTCCCCTACATGATCTTCCCCTACAGTGCACACCTCTTCATTTTCCCAGTCACGGTCTTTGCCTTCTGTGACTCAGCCAGTGTGGCTGGAGCACTTAGTGAAAACCAGAGGGAAAAAAGTCTTTGAGTAACTCAGCCTTCTGTGTATCCTGAGTAACCAGGTCTACTGTTTCCTTCCAGACAGGGCTCATAGTTTCCCTAATCTTTCTTTTATCACCGACATACCTATAGAAGCTATTCTTGGTGCCCTTGACGTCCCTGACCAGATTTAATTCTGGGCTTTAGCTTTCCTAACCTAACCCCTGGCTGCTCGGACAATGCTGGTGAGGATAGTCTCTGTGTATTCCTACCAGACTACCTGTTCTTGCTTCCATTCTCATTGACTTATTTTTTTGTGTTTGTTCAGGAGCGTCTTGTTCATCCGTGCAGGCTTCCTGGCTTTTCTACCTAATTTCCTCTTTTTTGGGATGCATTTCCCCTGAGCTTGGAGGAGATGATCCTTGAGTATCAACCAGATTTCTTGGACCCCCCTTCCCACTGAGGCTTTATCTCGTGGTGTTCTACCAAGCAGATCCCTCAAGAGGCCAAAGTCTGTTCTCCTGAAGTCCAGGGTAGTGAGCTTACTGTGCAGCCTCCTCACACTTGCACTCTGACACTCAAAGGTCCTGGGCTCAATCCATGCTGCCAAAAGAACAACTGTGGATCTGCATTACACACGATGGAAAAAATGCTCGTGGGCAGTCTGTTCTAGCTCTCCCTGTGGAGTTGCATTGCTGCTAATGCAATGTTGGGGAAAGCTCAAAAATCTTTGGGGCTTAATCAATCTTTTAAGGAACCAACAGAAAATTTCGCTCCTCAAGGTCTTACTGAATAAGGTGTTTACCAAGATTGGCTGTTCATGCATTTAAAGAAAAATCTTTAAATTAAACTTGTTATATTAACCAAGCAACAACTCTTTAACAAATGAAGTCATGCTGGCGAAATTATTTTGAGTGTTAAACATTCACTGCATGTAAGTATTCAAGTTCTCAGGCAGTATGTAGCTGTGAGAACAGCTTTCTTCAGCCTGCACTCAGCCTAACATACTGTCATTCCCCTTTGGTGTTAGATGGATTTTTTTTAACTTTTCAATGGATATAATAGAAAATTAAGATAAATAATGAAAACTTTTTCAGATTTTTGTGGGTACAAAACTTCAGAGCAGCTTGTATGAAACTGTTCATCTGCTTCCTGTCCTGTTTTTGCAAGAATGGAAGCAGTGACCAGTTGTGTCCAGACAAAGATCAGAATAGTAATTAAAAGAACAATACCTTTGTGCTGAAGACAACCTCCAAAAAGGAAAAAAGGGTTTCCCCCCCCCCCCATCTTACAATTCATTAAAATGTAAAAAAAATGTTCTGGTAAAATTATTTTAAAAAATTATATTCTTCTCAATACATCAGTTCTTGACACCCCTTCTTTTAATGCAGAGTTCAGTGGAATTTTTGAGGTATTTTTGGAACTCCCAGCACAAGACCAGGTACCTGAGTACCCTTAACAAACCCACACTTACTGCTATGAGTGGAGAGAGCACTCACTCCTTTAAAAAACTGCAGTGCAAATAATCTCATACTAGGAAAAATGCCTGAAAATAATGTAGGAAGAAATACCAGACCCACATGAATTGTCAGGTAAGTGTTCCTTCCAAAAAGTATTAAAATGGCAGTCAGGTATCCCAGTCAGAGGTAAGGGATGTGAACTTAGGCGCAAGTCCCAGAGCAATACTTTGCTTCACTCACAAGATTCCATTGTTCTAAGTAAGTTGGAGCATTTGGTGGCAGGATATTGTAAATGCTTACATTTTACAGCAAATGCACAGGACGCACAATAAAGTTGCAGGTAAATGAAGAATATTTAAGAGAGAACAATGTTAACATATTCTGACTTCTACTTATGAAAAGAATAAAACTCCTGGATCTACAATGTATATGCATGGTACATAAATATACATATATAATACTAAGTGTGTACACACACACTTAAAAAAAGGATTTGTTCAAGAATAACTTAAGTTCAAGAGTAGGGAAGGAACCTGAAGCAGGTACCTTTTAAATATCTGAGTAGCAGATTAATAAAACTTCAGTACAAACATGGTTTATTATGTAACTAAGATACATGCATTTATATGCTGTTTAATGTACTTTGTTAACTATTTTTCATATATGTCATATCTAATGTACATATACTTTATGTATTATATTTTAGTTACCATATTCTACATTATGTATTAAAGTCACTTGGATTCAATGCTATGTTTGGTCTCTAGTCAACATCACACTATTGTTTTATATGACATTAATGAATTACTGTTTTCCATCTCTGCAAATTCTTTATTCAGGAAAAAAACCCTCCTACTTCTTATGGATAATTTATTTTCTTTAAATCCTTAGCCTGTATGAAAGGCTTATAGAGGCAAAACTCACTGCTTCTCTAATTCTTCTCCTCTGTGTGGGACAACCTGCCTTATCAGTCAATCAGCACTGGGAAAATCAGAATATTGAGATCAAAATACTGTAATCTTATCCTGATAGTCTTATACTGAATATTTAAATGGATTCAGTCATAGCATTTGTCAGTCAATTACAAGGACTTTTAAAGTCCTTTCAACAACTTAATGTTAGTGTAATTGTATCCCTTCATTAATGCTCCTAAGTAGAAAATTGCAGAAAGGGAAGGAAGAAGCCCCGTTTTTCCATGATGGAACACCAACGTACTGAAAACTGGCACGATCTGAAATGCAACGGTAATCATACAAATGCAAGAAAGTACTAACACACATATTCCTATCGGGGGTCCTTTAGAAGGTGCATCTTGAGCAATGAGGAAGGTACTGACAGGCATGATAATGAAAATGAAAGAAACACGACTCAGCTGATAATGCATTAAGAAGTAGCACCTTGTTTAACTCATATGGAACAAAGAAAGGCATGTTGTCGTAATTGCAGAAATTAGTAAAACGCCGTGAAACACACACCTAGTGGTGTGCTAGGGATGTGCCAGGTAACAACCCTCGGTGCTCTTCGGTACCTTCTGGCTGAGCACATGCTGGCACAGGCCAAGGGGAGCTGGAGCGCTCACCTGACGCTGCAGAACCCTGCTCTGCTCTCCGACATGCGGGCTCCTGGGGCCCTCCCGTGACTCCCGCCCACGGAGCACTCACCCGATCACACACGAACAGCTTCAGTGTCCGTCACACAATCCCTATGAACAAACAACCTCAACTGTTTCCAGCTGAGCAGCTTGTGCCTCGGGTTCCAGCTTCTATCCCGGCACTCATTAGCCACTAAGCCTGAGGCGTACACCCTGAAGCTGTGCGGTTTGAACACAGTAACTCGAGAGGCTCTGCGAAGCTGTAGAGAGCAAGGCTCACGCCCGACCGCTCACCAGGCTGCTGGGATGCTCCTCCGAGGCAGCCCCACATCCTCGGGCTACCAACACCTGCCTTGCACCAAACTACCCACGTTCGTTCCACCACGGGGATTTACCCACTTGCCACCTGTGCTCGCCCGCCCCTTATGGGACCTGTGCCCGCCCGTTCCTCACGGCACCTGTGCCGGCCCCTCCCTCACGGCTCCTGTGCCCCCCCGCCCCTC
>VZRQ01006287.1:1105857-1231136 GCA_013397975.1 Machaerirhynchus nigripectus
CAGCTCCCTGCCCAGCGCAGTGGCAGTATCGGGGGAAGAGGATTAGGCTCTTCCATTGCTGGAGGATAGGAAGGCTTTGCAGAAGGATCTGGACGGGTTGGATCGATGGGCCGAGGTCAACAGCGTGAGGTACAAGATAGCCAAGTGCCATGCACTGGCCAAAACAGCCCCCTGCAGCACTACGGGCTGGGGACAGAGTGGCTGGAAAGGGGCCCAGAGGAAAAGGCCCTGGGGGTGCTGTTTGACAGCAGCTGGACATGAGCCCAGCAGTGCCCAGGTAGCCAAGNCCAAGAAGGCCAGTGGCACCAGGCCTGTGTCAGCAATGGTGTGGCCAGAAGGGTCAGGGCAGTGATGAGGCCACACCTCATGTGCTGTGTCCAATTCTGGGCCCCTCAGTTCAGGAAGGACATTGAGATGTTGGAGTAAGTCCAGAGAAGGGAATGGAGCTGGGGAAGGGCCTGGAGCACAAGTCTTATGAAAAGCAGCTGAGGCAACTGGGGGTTTTTAGCCTGGAGAAAAGGAGGCTCACGGGGAACCTTATGGCTCTGCACAACTCCCTGACCAGGAGGTTGTAGGCAGATGGGTGTCAGGCCCTGCTCCCAGGGAACAAGGGACAGGATGAGAGGACATAGCCCTAAGCTGTGCTGGAGGTTCAGGTTGGACATTAGGAAGAAATTCTTCACAGAAAGGGTGATTAGACATTGTAATGGACTTCCCAGAGAGGTTGTGGAGTCACTGTTCCGGAGGGTGTTTAAGGAAAGACTGGATGTGTCATTCAGTGCCATGGTTGAGTTGACAAGGTGGCATTAGTCCATGGGTTAGACTCAATGATCTCGGAGGTCTTTTGCAATTTAATTAAGTCCATGATTCTGAGGACATCATCAGGGAGTGAGTTCACACCACAGCCCCTCTGGAAGGCTGCACAGGGACCCCTCAGGAAGGTGGTGGGGGATTGCTCTGGAATGCCCCATGAGGGCAGAGTGCTGGGCTAGGGTAAGGCTCTTGGGTGCCAGCAGCATCTGTGAGAGCACATGTTGTTTGGAGATCCTGCGGATCTGCAGCAAACTTCAGGGCCCTGTTTGGCTGGGGCACAAGGGCTGTGTAGGGTAGCTCAAGGTGGGAGAGGCTGGGAGACCTGAGGTAAAAGGGCATGAGGGTCTTGGGCAGAGCCCCCGCAGCATGTGTGAAAACGTTCTCACTTTCCCCCTCTCTCCTGGCATGTATAGCAATGATTTCAAAGCTATCTCAAACAGTGAAAAAACCACGTATTTACTGCCACTCCTCCACACCAAATCCCAGGGCACTTTTACTAAGTTCAGAGTGAGGATGAATGCTTGAGCAGGTGGCCAGAGGTCTCCCAAAGAACAGTAATGCTCACCCAGGGTGTTTACATCCTGCTGTGAACTAGAATAGTCTCTTTCATGCCAAACCACAAGCTGCTGGTTGAAACCTGAGCTGAACTTCCTTGATGATCAGAGGAGCCTGGCTAACTTTCAGCACAGCCAGTTTTCATTTTCACACTTCTCCAAACTTGCTGGGACAAGAACCAAATGTATAAGCACACAGTGAACTTCTATTCCTGGGACATTGCTGACCCGATCTCAAGCAGCATGTGTCAAAATATGCTAAAAAAAGGTTGTTTTCTCTCAAAAGTTTTCCCAGTTTGGCTTTTTGAGGCTTATGTGGTTTCTGCTGTTCACATAAACTACAGTTTTGGCCATCTGCATTTAGGTAAACCATGGTTAACTCACAGAGGCTTTCATCTGAGAAAGACTTGCATCTCTCATGAGACCCAGTTTCTTCCCTTAAGAAGGCAAATGTTGCCTCAATGCACAGGAAGGCTGCACATTCCCCAGAACACTGTGTAGAGATCTGCTCATCCTGGCTTTTCACCTGCTAGTATTGGTGGTGTATCTGCATGCACGCTGACTACCAGGTTAATTCCAGAGCTCCTCGGTGGATTTTGCAGCCTGGGCTAAGTCTGGAGCTTTACTGCTCTGGGCACACACACTAGTTAACCAGCGCCATCTCGGGTGCTTTTACGGGTCACACCTTCAGTTCCATGCAGACAGATATCTGCTCTTTATATCCCAGTGGAGGTTGTAATGGATGGCCATCTGGCAAGGACTAACTCATGCAAGAAATAGCTCTAAATACTTCTGTGCATTTGTGAATAAGTATGAAGTGCTACGAAGCTCAGAGCAGTGTGCTGGGAAATAGTCCAGCCAGATGGAAACAGTCTATCAAATACCACACGAAGCCAAATTACTTACAGTGCCTCTCTTCCCTGTGCAGATTAGGGAGGCTTTTCTGCCTTCTTAGATGCTGAATAAATGTAAGCATTACTGCAGGATTGCCAGCAGGTTCAAAATAATCAAAATACCATGTGTCCTTGCTTTTTTGGGGGGATTTTTCAGACAGTTGAAGAATTCTGCTGAGGGCTCCGCTGTAGCTCCTTTTAGGATTTCTGGTAGCCAAAATGCATTTTTTACTCAAAACTTCAATGCCTTTAAGCCCTACAAATAGCAACAAATCAAAACTGATCTTTCAGCAAAAGGCAGTGAGAAAGGCAGGAAAGACAACAACTTTCCAGTAGGTTAGCTGCATCCTGTTCCCTTAAGGCACGTAAAGCTTTGGTAATGAAAGGGGAGAGGGGATTCAGGCAAGACTGGAGGATGAGAGGTCCTGGAATTTCTAGAGAGCCATGAGAGCTGCAGAAATACTGCAAAGTGTTTGGAGGACCAATGCTGCTCATGATCAAACTAGTATCTCTAAACAAGAGAGATACTGTCATTAATATTTCCCTCTGCATAGTCAAGCAACTTTTGAGGAGCCAAGGCTCTCATATTGAACAGATTTCTCACCATCACAACTGTGGTAGAAACAGAATATTCTGAAATACAGATTCAAGAAACTCCTTTCTGGTGGTTGGAGGGGAAGCATTACCTCTCCCACTTGGCTTGTGGTCACTGGGCACCTGAGACTGGTCATTGTGAGCAGGAAAGGACATGCTCTGGCAGTTAATAAAGAAGTGAAGTTCTCATCAGGAAGAGACAGGTTTACATTTTGTTTCATGTCCTAAGCTCTCTCCTCCCGGAAGGATTTATTCCAGTCTCTCCCCTGTATCTAAACCATAGCAATGAAAAAAAAATTCTTCCAGTTAAAAAAAATGCAAACAAGTAGAAAAATCTCCATTGTGCTAATGACAGAATAACTTGCAGTGAGAGGTGGCATGATTTAGAGATATTTTTTGCAAATATTCTAGACACCATTTATATTAGTGCCAGCTTAAAAGTGTCTGATTACTACTGTTGTTGCTAGAGCTAAGTCTGATAAAAGGAATAATCAGTCATGATAGGACTGAAATGGGCTATTCCCTGTTTGAAGGTTTTATTTATATAGATTCTGGACAGTTTACAGAAGTTTAAAATGCTGTTTATTGCCATTTCAGTGGGCCATTTGACTGAGTATTAGTAGAGCCTGTGACCAACAATTACTCACCTAAAACCTGCTTATATCAGCTACATATCTATAAGTAGTGTAAATATATATAGATTATGTACATAGAAACTCAAATTGTACTCTATATGCAATTAGATATTTACTATAAAGCATTCTGAGCTGGAACTTTACTATGATACACAACCATGAGCTATCTGTTTCAGCTATACAAACCTGCTGGGGGAACACCAGGGCTGAGCTGTTGGCTGGGTAAAGTCGAGGTTAACTGCATTCCCAGGGCTCTAAGATTTAATTAAGTAAAATTGCTGGAGCCTGCGAAGGTGGAAATGTAATGGCAATGCTGTGTTCTCTTCCCCCCTTCAAAAATATACCATTGTAGAATGTGGCAAGCAAAGCGTAAAGTTTAAACAATTCGCTCATTGTGTGATGACATCTTAAGCTAGATGATCAGGTAATGACATCTCATTATTGTTACTCGTTTGTTCTTCATAACTGAAACAGCTTCTCAACTGCTTTATGTCATGTTCCCTTGTGTCTGAAAAATCTGCTACCTGACATTTCAATTCATTGGCTTTTAGCAGCTTGCCTTTCGAAAATCCCATTTTTCTGAAATTTCTTGGCTTCCTCTCTATAGCCTCCAGTTATTGATATGCAATTGTGACCAATTCAATGTCAAACATGTTTGATCCCTTAAATACCTCAGACTAGCTACTGAATGCTACAGTAATACTGAAGGTTATTAATAGGCCAGGGATAAGTAAGGATGGCTACAAAACCACTAGCTTGAAGATTTTAAAAGTTGTTTTCTGAGCTCCATTTGCAGAAAGTCTTCCTACAATACACTTAGAAACACAAGGGACAATGAGGCAGAGGTGAAGATAATAGAAATAAAACCTGTGGGGTGCTTTGGGGTTTTGTTACGTTTTTTTGTTTTAGTTTGTTTGTTCGGGTTTTTGTTGTGGGTTGGGGGCTTTTCTTGGGTGAGGGGGTTTGTTTGTTTTTTTGAGGGGGCAGAGTTAGTTATTTTAAAATCTTGGGATGGGGAAGTATAGTCCTATCTAGAACTTTTGTAAGCAGCTGTTCTAAGCAGAACTAAGTAGGGAACTGGGTATTGGCTGCCAAGAGCTTACGTGAAGTCCTCTGGAGTGTAATATGCTTCTGCTATGAATCATTTTTAATTTAAAACGGCAAAATAAAAGAGCTGGACCTGTTCTTCTATACTACACTTTGTACTAACAAAGCTGGGGGAGCTGGTCAGTAATCATACCTGGCAAGAAAAACTGTTCCCAAATGTGAATCGAGTCCAACACAAAACAAAAATTTGACTTGTGACTATAGGCTGTGAAGGGAACACTGCTTACCACAGTGTGGTGCTAAAATTAATTCTTCATACTTGCAAAAGATTTCTCATCAACTTATAACAAAAAGTTACTATTTGGTATACTTGTTTTATCTAAAGATTTTGAAGTTGAGATACTGAACATTATAAAAAAAAAAGCAAACCCAGTATCTGGACACTGCATGCAGACTACATTTTAACTCACCTTAAGGATTCCAGATCATGGACCCTTAAGGCTTGGTCCAAGTCTATATGATTTGTTTTCCTAAAATTGCTGAGATCTGCTATCATGGCTTCTGCGTGGGATAGAAATGCTGGGAATGAAGGTGAATGCTGACTATCCAAAGGATGTAGTAAGTGGATCTTATTTTAATGATCATTTCATTTGCACTCCCAGGGTTGGAAAATAGCTTAGGCAGACTTTTCTTTGTTGGTTCATATCTCATTATTCACATCATAAATGGCAAGGATTAGGGAAGAAATACTAGGATTGAAAATATCTCATGTAGAAACTTCTTAGTGGTCAGAATCAAAGAATTGGGAGGCAACGGAAAAGTGAAAATAATATGACTGTGCCAGTATGTGGCAATGTCATGTCCTTCTGGGAACAGACTAAGAGAAAATACCTTAGTAATATCTGCAGTTTTCATCTGCCTCCACCCTTGTAATTTTCTCAGCTGACAGTGTTCTACAAGTCTACAAGATGGCTCAGTAATCTGCTTCTTATCATTTCTATGGTTTGACTTCTCCTTTCCTATCATTTTCTACGTCAAGTGTTCTTTAACTGTGTTTAAAATTGGCAGCAACAGTGAGCAGGCTTTTGGCATGGCCACAATTGCTTTCAAACAATGGTAGCAGTCTTCTCACCCCTAGGGACAGGAGAGCAGGCGAGAGCTGTGGAACTTTCCTCCCCATGAAGTACTTTGCTTTCACGTTTAGGGGTGAGGAGTGCTGGCTTGTCCCTGTGCAGGGAAGGCTGCCACGCAAGGACCCTGCCTGCTGACGTTTGAGTCCATGAGTGGTACCCTAATCACCTGCAGGTGGGAAAATGTAGGGACTGCTGCTGAGGATTACTCAAAAGTTTTGTTATGTCAGGGTAAGCATTGTGTGGGAATTGCAGGCTCATGTTGTTGACAGCAGAGGGATATGGCTAGGAGGAGTGAGCACTGGGATGCTATCCAACTGCTTTGCAGTTGCTAGAGCCAACTTGCCTTCAACATCTGTGCTTAGGATTGCCTGCAGGAAGAGAAATGGTGTTCCACTTTATTCTAGCAAGCTATCTCAGGAAGGTTTGGCTCGCCAATTCATTGTATTTTCTCCTTCTCAAATTTGTGTGAACATGAAAAGAGAGGAAAATAGTGGCAGCTGTACCCATCAGAGGAACCAGGTGAGCCAGACACCTTGCAAAATATATCAGACAAAAGAAATGTGTAAGATTTCTGCATTTCATTTGCCTGTTCTTGTGGATAGACTGTATATGGGTGTGTAGCAATTTTGTTCTTACCTTCTGTTTTCTGAAACACCCGTTCTAATAATAAAATGTATGACTTGGGAAGCCCTGTTTAAGTCACTGAGATTAGGTCAAGGTGGTGTTTGATGTAATTAAAGGTTGTAAAATTGGATGGTAAGCATTTACTGAATAACTGCCATGAGATGCTTGAAGATGGTCCAAGATGAAGGAATTCTTGAGTGTTAGATCCTCTATATATTAAAAAGGGCAATGTTTTAAGATACTGGAACTCTTGATTAATTCTTCAGCAAATCACAGTAACGTCTTCCTTACTTGAATATCCTCTATGTGGTGGGGGAAATAATTTGTAGAAAGTGTAAGTTTCTGCATGAAGTTACCAGTAAAGTTAATCCTCTTCATTAAAATAATGCCTTTCAGCTGTTGATGCTGTTGAATTTTGATAATTGAAACAATTAAACCTAAATCTTTAGGTCTTTTCTAACTGTCATTAAGAGTAGGCTAAAGGTATTTGAAATTTTTCTTAACGTACAAGTTTGAGCTGTCAAAAGGAACAGATGAGCTGCTTAATGTTTAACTAAAAATTACTCAGTTAATCTCTTGTGTATTTTCTTCATGTTTTGGCCTATGGAAGGGCTGTTCATTATTTCAGAATGTCTTGGCTCCAGTCCATCTGCAAGACCTCATTTTTCTTTTGAAATTTGTAGTCTTCACAAGCTTGGCATCTGTGATATCATAAACAATGAATTACTGTGGCTGGAAGTCTCTGGAATTAAAAAACCCTCCTCCGTAAGAACATAATTTTTTTTACAGAACTGGGATTTGTTCTGAGGAAACACAGTTGACAAAAAAGAAGTTTTCAAAGATAACAGATTATTCATCTTTTTTCCCCCCCCCTCCAAATGAACTGAAGTCCTGATGCCCAGGACTTGCTCTTTAAATAAATGGGATCTTTCTCTCCTCTCTTGGCAACAGCAGGAGTATTCTTGTGCTGTATGACAAGGCTAGCTGGTGCTATATTTGTCTTGTAGCTGTACACACGTTTGTGAGAGGTTGTTTAATAAGAGAAAGGCAGAAAGCCAATACAGTTTAAAGAAAGTTTATTCTACCCCAGCCTGAACTTTCTGGGTTGGCTTAAAGACAAGGCTACATACTTCTGGAGGATCAGGGAATATCATTACTGATATGAAATTAAAACTTTCCTGAGTTGTCTCTGGAAAGATCAGGGCTTTGTGGAGAAGGAGGGGGGCGTGGGGGTGTGACACAAGGACATTTTTAAAATGGAGTTCAATAGATGTTTGGGTGCATCAGCAGAAGAGGAAAAAGGAAGACAAGAGGGTGGGGAAGAAGATATTAATAATGCTGGTAGTAGTGTTGTCCACGAAGAGCTGGATTTGGTACAAATGTACCTTGCCTGTTTGCCTGAACAATATATGAATGTGAAATTTACTCTGACAGCGTACCTGACATGCTGGCTGTTGTTGAAACTCTGCAAGGTAAGAAATTTTAGTACAAGCCTGTGATACTTTTAGTTAACTTCCTATGTGCTTAAAATACAAAGTAATCAAAATCTTATCTGAAGCGTTTGAGAATTCATTGCTATGTACCATGCCGTTTCCTTCACGGTTTATTAGTAGAAGGAGCTTTGTAAATATTGACATTGTACCCAGAAACAGGTGATCCAACAAGGGAAACCTTGTAGGGGCTACTAATGGAGTACTATACAAAGCAACACATTAGTAATTGCTGGACAGTTTATCTCTGTATACTGTTACATAATTGCAAGGGTTTCAAGATTATTTTAGATTAATTTCCAGGTGCAATTTCTTGTCATTTCTTCACTGGTTTACATTCATCTCTTGTGCTGGATGAGCACTCAAATGTATTTTAACTCTAAAAATGTGAACCTTATAAAAGTAAAGAACTGGGTGGGAGTTGGGAACATTTTTGTCTAATATAATGGAGTTTTTGACGTTGTGGTGGGACTTATTTTAAATTTGATCTGGCCACATCTAATAAAAATACTTTTGCCTAATGTGTTACTGAATAGGGAAGCAACAAGACAATGAACCAGATATAAACGCTATAGTTAATTCAATTTCATTCCTTGCAGAAAGCTACTGTAATGTTCAGATCCAACCAAAGAAACATTGAATCCTACAAAAGTGATAGGATTTAAGCTTTTAGGTTTAAGCACAAGCATTGAGACATTTGAGCTTCAAATGCTGCTGGCTACAATGGTGTAACAAGGTTGTATTCGTAAATTTAGAATGTGTAACAGATCTTGGTTTTTCTCTTTCTGCATTCAAATCGTACTGTTGTAGGCATTTAGTTGATGGGCAGGTCACCATATAGATCAAAACAAATGTCAAGGCAATATTTACTGGCTGTTTTTTCTTCAGAAGTATGTGACAGAGGAGATCCATGGTGATGGGGTGGAGACCACAGGAGTGGGACCAGGTGGTGCCTCAGCAGCAGCAAGTCCTCTCTTCTATGTGCACGGCAGCTTTGGGGCAGTAGCTACATCGGGTTTTTTGACAGCAAAGCTATGCAAAAGTATAACATAAAAATGTAAACTGAACACTGCTAGCAGTTTTATGTGTTGAATTGCTAGATAGCTTTGTTTTCATACGTATTCCATATTTGTAGTGTCTTTGCTCTTGTCTGGATGTAGCATTTGTCCTGTGGTGCCAGTTGCTTGCATTAGGGGGCAGATAGAGACCCTCTCATATGACTTCTCGTATTTTTTCTGCAGGGATCTTTCGTGAGGCTGACTGAAAAGGGGTAGGAATCCACACAGCTGGGGGGTGGAGTAAAAAGCCCTAGGGCAGATGCCAGAGCCAAAGTGTGAGGCAGAGTCCTGGTCAACACACACTCCCTGATGGTTTTGAGGAGTGCTGATCCAGGGTGGGGAAGGTTGCACCGTGTCTGGTTGCTGATTGGTTTGACTGGTTCTCTTGTAGTTTGACCTATTTGCAACCTGAATTTTTAGGTTTTAAGAGCCATACCTGGATTACAGAATGAAGCAGAACCTCATTTGTGGCTACAAATCTAGTAGTTGGTCTGGGTGTGTGCAGCAACTTCAGTCCCTGGGACTCACTGCCTGTGCATAGATTTTTTTGTAGATTAATTGTGAAGTGTGCCCAGAATGTTGAGTGGTCTGCACACAATGGTTTGCACAATGTGCATGAGTTATCCTGTAGGATAAATGGTTGTTCCATTTCTTTGTGGATAGTCTCTTAAATGACAGGAAGAAATTTAAAAATACATAAGCTAGAAGAGATGTTTCTGTCTGTGATTTTATGTGGTTGCATATAGCATTACATTTGCACAGTACATACAAGTTTTTCTGAGTTGGGCAGGAACAATTCATGCTACAACGGAGTAGAGTGAGGAGAGATAATGAAGCTTCTGTTAAAATCACAAATTTCTTCAGAAAGCCTTCTGAGAACCTTACAATGCCCCAGCTAAGCCAAGAGGATAACTAAACCTCTAATTTATTAATGCTTCTTTCTTGCTGAGCATTCTTAAAGACCGTTCAGATTTGAGACCCCACTTTCTTATTTCCTGACACTCTTCCATGACTTAAATCTCTTCCAAGTCCTAATCCATTCAAAAAGTGCTAATTTTTTTCTCCTTCCCCCTCACAAGAACAAAAGGAGCACAGTGTTGCTTTTTCTCAGGTTCTGCAACTTGGCAGGACCTAGCAATGCTGCTGTAGTGGGAGGGGAGGGAAGGCCAGCAGTACTGAAATGGTGCCGTTGTGTTGCAGAGGCACCCTTTGTAACAGCTTGTGTACATACCCTATACATCCAAATGTTTCCAGTTCTTGGCTACGGACAGAGTCCCGGGTGCTCACAACTTGGAAAATGTGAGCGACTCCCCATAACTCCTTACCAGTGTTTCCCCCGAAAGAGTTACACATCCTTTGTGTAAGGGGTGTGGAATGAGCTGTGTGGCTCACCCTTCTGTTAGTTAACACGAACAGAATTAGGAGAGACTGTGTTTAGCAGATGAGAAACCAGTCTTGAGTGTACTCTCATGCAGTTTGACATGAATTTTAGTTACAAAACAATTAAATCCACCCATGTGTAATGGGAACACACAGAATAACCCTGTCAGAGTTCAAGAAGCATCTTTGTAGACTGCCATCTGGGAAATTTCTCACTCATGTTCCCCTGGGGGAAGCTTCCACTTTCAGGGGTCGCCACGACTTGTGGGGATGAGGGAAGAGACTTCAAATCTTTCTTTAATTCAGATTTAACATAAATTTAGTTGAACTGATTGTCTGTTTCAATAGTTTACAATACTTCAGTAATATCCTGTACCTCTGAATATCAAATTCAGCTGGCTATGGCATGTGATTTCCCTGTTATTTACTATACCTTAAGCATTTTCTGTCACCTCACCTGGTATTTTTTTAACAGTCTAAAATCTATACAAAAGGCAAAATAATGGTGGGACAGAGCTGTAATTCAATTTCTTGTCTTGTCTCTGTATTTTTGAATACTGGGTTCTACAGAGCTTCCAACTGCTCTTGCTGTGAACTTCTACATGCCATGTAAACCTATGAGAATGGATCCCAAGTGAAAGATTAAATCACTGTCCTATGGTTTAGGGCACAGGAGCTTAATTCTTAGCTATTTAATAGATGTATCTGTGTTCATAATCTTGCTGTCCTTGGCTCAGCTCATTGCCTGTAAAGAGGATAGGAAACTTGTTTGATTTTATTTCTTAATTTATTTTCATTTTTACTTCTGATTATAAACATTGTAGGGCTGGACTATCTTCCTGTAAATATGTGGCAATGGTAAGGGCAGCCTGTGCAACAGCATGGGATGAATCCCTTCCAAGGGGAAAGATAAGGATGGTTTTCCTATCCTTTGAATGAATTTTCTAGCCATTAGCCTGTGATCACAAGGAAGTGTAGGGGCACTACCTGCCTTCTTTTGCCACCCTTTTGAGGAAAAAAAGGGTGCAGAGAGGCATTTTTTAGCCCTTTCTTATTTGCTGACTTCTAAAAGGTCTTCAGTGAAAGTGTGGCCACCTCTGGAGGTGACACTTGTGTTTTCCCTGCCAACAGGTTGGAAGCTCTAAGACATAGGTGGTTTCTTCAGGGGAGGGTTTTCTCTGGATTCCAAAGGACAGCCACTAAGAAAGTGGTCTAGTGAAGGGGGAGAAGACTATCAGATATATCTTCTTGTAACAATTTTACAGTGGTTAGATGCAAGTGTTGCCTGCCCAACACGCTGCTACTCTGGTTTTAACATTCTCCACCTACTCTGCTGAGAACATTTAACTACTGCAAGTTTTAAACATGAGAACGTTGGGTCTGGAATACCAAATTTAAGGTTCCTATGTCTTTTGGGTTGTTTTTCAACATGATTTACTATGGTCACAGAAAGATTTTGACAGAGGAAAGCTGGACCTTGATATACAGAATGTGGGACATGGGTTTAACCAGTGGAGAGTCCTTCCTGGTAGGTCACACTTGGACCAAACATTCTGTGAGGGGGACTGGCTGACTTCCTTCATGGCTATTTTCCAGCTACCTTAAGCATTTGTTGGAAATTAAAAGGGTTTGGGTTTGTTTTTTGTTTGTTTGTTTTTTGTTTTTTTTTTTTTGTTGTTTGTTTTTTGGTTGGTTGGTTCAGGCTTTTTTTTGTGGTTTCTTTTTTGTTGTTGTTTTTTGGGGGTTTTTTGTTGTTGTTGTTTTGGGTTTTGTTGGTGTGTTTGTTTGTTTTTGTTATTTGATATGCTTACCTGGTCTTACTGCACCTCTTACTCTTTCCTAATAACTTTTGAACATTGTGGCCAATCTCAGCAAAATTTGAGTGAGGTAGAAGTTAACAGAGTTCACAGAAGTAGGTAGTCAGGGAGTGAAAACAGACTTAGCTAATGCTCCTCCTGAGGGAAAGGTTCCTGCATAAAACAGTTCCTTATTATAAATATCAGAAATTTTGTAAAACGATTCAATTTCCACTCTGGAGAACTGCAGAGCTGTAGGAAAGAGGACTCTCTTGGGTCAGCTGCTTGCAGAAATACATGTTTTCTCAGTAAAGTGTTTTTTGTTTGGCTATTAATGGAACTCCACTGAAGCCTACTGTTTGTCTTCAGTCCTCAGAGTAAAAGCCAAGAAGTGGCTTTAAGAAGTGCAACTTGAGACAACTAAAGAGGGATGTTTTGCAGAAAGCTTTAAACATTCCCTTCCCCCTCCCTTTGGAAGACCGACTTTTTAAGCTTTCAGTCAGAATACTCAATCTCCTTTCACTCATTTGGTCAAGACTTACAATATTTCATTTAGGGTCAGGCTCTGAGGGTGAACAGTCTGATTAGACACTCTTAACTCCTAAAACATCGTAAGCTGTTCTATGGGGCTTGTTTTGTTTAGGGGTAATATTTCTGAATATGTTTTCCTTTAATTTATGCTCCAATTTTCTAGATTCCTTTGGGCCAGAAATATTTAAACAGTCTATTTTATATTGGAATGGTACTTGCAATGCTGGGTGGAGCTAAGTGCTGTGGAGAGATAAAGCAATGAAAATGGAGAACATCAGAGGGAAAATTGGAATGTACTGAACCTGACAATCAGCTTGGTTCAGATTGGTTTCTCATTCTGGGCAGAGATTCAGTTCTTTATGGGCAGCGTAAACCATTCAGCATGTGCTGGGTCTTTGACTTCCTCCATTCCCCACTGCAAGAAACCCAGGAACTGAAATTTTTCCAGTATCTTTAGTATTCATCAAGCCATCTCCTGGATCCAGCTCTGAGCTACAAGCAGTGTGTTCAGAGTGCAGGCTGTGAAAGACTGATGTGCAGAACAACTCTGAAACATTCTCTATAAACCTGGGGAATGATTGTTAGAAAAGCCAGCCACATCCCTTTTTTACCACCTCATTCTCTTAAAATTATCATACCTTCATTTGCGTGGGAGAATGTGTTCAATAGCTACTTTTCAGTGGAACTGTCTTTCTCAGCTACCACAGTTCTCAAAAAACACTGTCAATCAAAGCTGCATTATTTTCTTTACGCTGTTAATTTAAGCCCAGTTCCTGTAACAAACCTTCAGGCTTCTGCAGCACTGCAGCTCCTGAATCGGGGCAGAACTTTCTTACTGAATTGTGACTTGCTTAAGTGATGATTAGCTTAGAAAAATTTGACTGAAATCCTGGATGACTAACAGAGCACACAGGGTGGATTAAGAACCTGTAAGCAGATGACTGAGAACAAATCACTTCTTGTGCACACTGGAATATTTGATGCTCTTCCTAGAAAGTTTCTCATTATTACAGAAATCTAAGAAGGTGCTTTATTTTTTTTCTCCCCTGCTGTTTTGTTTTGGAAGAAAAGCAGAACTGGTGTTGGAAAGAAATAAAACTTCTCACTTGATGCTTCAAGTGTGGTGGTCCGAATGTGATTATTTACAAATCTGGATGAAAATTGGCAAATATGGAAGAATTTGTGCTGTTAAACACCTGTAATAAGTTGTTGCTAGATAGCACAATGTATAAATACCCACAAGAATGCTTGGACAGGGCAGTTTTAGAAATTAGCTAGATCATTGCTCTACCATTCAGGAGCAAGGAGTGAAACACAATTTGCCTTTCTAAATAACAACAAAAGCATTCTTTTTACACACTTGAGTTTGATTTTTTTTGAAACTTGCATTTGCACTGAGAAAGAGTGTGTCTAAATGTAAAAATGTCATTCTTTGTACAGCCATCAGCCTTCAATCATACTAACCCCAATTTCTGTAAAAATGTTGTAGAATAATACAGATAATTAAAAACAAACAAAAAGCGAGCAACTTTTATCCCCTCGCTTTGAATTTTAATAGATATATTGCATTTTTCCCTTAGTCAAAGGCAGGTTTTGTTCTCCAGCTTTGTTTTTGTTCTTAGCTTTGTTTTTGGATGAAATCAGTGAATTTATTTGTAGATTTCAGAAAATAGTATCATTTTGACTATGGTCATTGCAAGTGGACTGCCATTTAGATTCTAGCGAAAGAAAATGACATGGTGAACTTTGGAAGTTCACCTTTTCTGCCTTAATGCAATAGATAAGATTGTAGTGTTGGGGTATAGAGAACTTCCAGGTAATAGAGGAATCCAGATAGAATTACATACCATAGTACAGCTGCAAGCTCTGAGCACAGACCCAAGTTCACAGGCAAATTTTCAAGCAATGTCCATCCAGGTTTACCCCTCCAAAATCTCTGATCCACTCTCTGCCAGCACGTTCTGCTTCTGCCAGAGGGGCAATGCCACAGGATGTGCAGCCGCCACGCTGAACCACGGGGTTTAATGTCCAGATGTGTTAAGATAAGCTGAAGTCAGCACTGCGGTTTTCTTTAGCCATTCATTTCTTCAGCCATGACTTTCTGTGTTAATACAAGTGAGGCCCACTAAGGCAGACAAGGTCAGTATAACATCCACTTATATGGTACAGGTGATGTGAATCTATCCCCTAGACAGCATCTGGAAATCTGGCTAGTAAGATGTGTTGCAAAGTTGTTTACTAAAACCTCATCTACCAATTAACAACACACTCTGGTGGCACGTATGAGACAGGAAATTAACAGGATAAAAGATACAACTTTTTGTAGCTCCTTCTGTATTTTCTACCTTGTTCTGGTAATTATATTTGATATTATTCCCCAGAAAGCAGTATGAATGCCCTATATTAAATTATATGAGAAAGAATGTCATAATCTTTTTTCTACTTTGTGTGTTCCTTCAGAGCTAAACTGAAATGAATTGGGGGCAGAAAACCCAGTATTTGGAAAACATTTTGTGAATGTTTCTGTGCTGCCAAAGCAGACAGCTTTCATGCTCAGACACAAAGTTATGGGGTGGGGCAGGCAGAAGGGATTAATGCTGTTTCCATATGAATAAGTAGGGATTTTTTTGGTATTATTTGCTATAATCCTATTAGCACAATGGACAAGCCTAGTAAAGTTTGGTAACCAGTCTCTCCCTGCAGAAAGAGAGACCAGGCCCTTAAGGTGTGGTGAGAAGTGCGTGGGTGATAAACTCAAATGTGGAAAAAATATTAATGTCAGTGCTCAGGAGACAATAACTTTCATAATGTTGCCAGTTAAAGTTTTCAAATCGGCATTTTTTCCCTTGAAGTCCCAGCTCCTGGAGACGTGTGACTGCAAAAGGGTCTGATTTAAAAAAAAACCAAACAAGTTTTCAGGTTCTATAACTGTAAAGGAAAACTGAAATACCTATTTGTAGTGGAAAGTTCTTAAACAATGAGTCTTTCATCCTTGGACTTGTCAATCATCTTTCAAGTATTTTAAAGCTTGGATCAGCTTGTAAAAGATGCTGATTATAATAGCTGCTGGATTGGCTTTTTTCTTTGCTTAGTCCAAATAAAAATTCTAAATGCATGAGTATAGCAGTATTCATCAGAAAAGTGCAGGCTTTCATTTCACTTCCCACATAAATAGCCAGCCAAGATGCCCAGCAGAGAGAGAGTGCAAGGGGACTGACATCAGCAAAATGCAATGGAAAGAGGGGAAAACCTCGTAAAAAAACAAAAAGAGAGAGAGAGACAGAACAGATTAAAAAAAAAAAAAAAGAGAGAGAGAGAAAAAAACCCTTGCATTTTAGCTGCTAGAAGCAGGCAAAGGCTTCCAGAGCAAATCTGCACACAAGACGTCCTGGGAACTGTAGTGGTCATAAATGGTGGAAGGCTTCCCATTGTCCAGCAGACCAGTCTTTGCCACCCTTCTAAGATGACAGCTGCATGCTGAATTGTGAGGTTGAAAACACAGGGTGGCACTAATTTTTTAAAAAGTGATCTCAGTGTGATCTCACAGAATTTCCAGTCCTACTGAAACCAGGGCTCTGCGTACATCTTTGTATCCATGGATGTGTGCTCTTTTTCATCCTGTTTGCTTCCAAGTATCTGTCAGCCCTAAGAGAATGGAACCTTTGGCTCCACGGTTCTGTGTTCAGAAGTCCTGTGCAGAGCAATGTTTGTTTTGTGTTGGGGACCACTAATATGAATCCCCATGGGAGCAGCAGCCTGGGTGGAGCCAGTGTTTGTCCAAATCCTGATCTCTGAAAACACAGACTGTGGATTGATGTCCATCCCACAGCACTGTTTTCACACATGGGCTCAACCAGCTGTATATTTCCAATTCAGTAGAGTTCATCCTTTCCAGACTGAGAAATGCGCACAGTCCCGTGTGAGCACACTGAAGATTTGGGTTCACTCCTGTTCCTGCTTCAAGCTTCCAACAGGGCCTTGGATAAACTGCTTCATCTCTGCATCAGTCCTTCTTCTTGAGGGAAAACTGGTTTGTTCCCACCAGGAAGTATGCAGCTCCTTGAGAGGAAGGATGTGCCTGTGTGCCTTGCACAGCAAGTCTCTGATTTGGGCAGCAGCCTGTAGCTATCCCTGCATTACAAAGAGCAGGTGGATGGGGAAATGCCCAGCTCATTAGCAGGAGAGAGACTAATAGCTAAATTTGAATGACATCTGCAGTTTGTAAGTTTAAAAGCATCCAAAATTAATGGAACATTTAAGTTTTCAGATTAGATTTATTTTCGAGTTGTGTAATGAAAAACTCATAGGACATTGCTGAGAAGTTTATGCAACTGTTTTTGGCTTTCAAGTGCCTTTTTTGCTGATGCTCATGCCTTGAGCAGTTCCAACCCCTAATTGCTTGTTTATTAGTCCATTTCTTCCATCCCCACACACACTTGTAGCAACACAACTCTTAGCAAGTTGCACAAGTCAAGGAGTAGACATGTCTGAAAACCTAATTTCTCTCTCACTTGGCCCAATAAATTTTCACTTCCATGGAAGTGCCATGTTTCAGAGCACAGTCCCACAAGCAATGCAGAAACAGGTGAGAATATTGGTCAGTTGGAACTTCCTTATACCATCATTGCCCCAACAGCATGGGACTATACCAGATTCTGATTAGCTGTCAGAAAATCTTTCCAAGAAAACCAAACCTACCTAGACAAGATCAGGACCTGTGTGGTAAAATACACAGCTGTGAAAAGATTCAGGGACTGTTCTGTTAAATTATCAGAGAGAAGTCATTTTTTCAGTAGACCAAAGGAGAAACCCCAGTACCTCAGGGTTATTTACATGTTGTGATTGATCCTGCTATTGCTTTGCTCTTCCCCTGAGCAGCACCAGGAGTGAATTATCATCAGATGAAAAAGACAAGGTTAGAGGCAGGAACTATTTTTATTTGCCAGTTCTTCAGGTTAAGTACAAAACTCAAGAAGAGACTATGCAATGGCTTATAGAGATAGAAGTGTGCAGAATCAAAAATGTATTCTTCAGGAACCTGATAACTTCATTTATTTTCAAATATGTGATCCTTGATGATGTGAAATGGTTTAGAAGACATTAATAGTGGTTTTTTCTTTGTTTCATTTTCAGAATATCAGAGTGAGGTTTCTGAAGCTGTTATTTTTCTAATGGTTTACTACTGCCACTACAAAAATGGTAATTCTTTATAAAAAATAGGGAGTTACATAAAAAGAAACAAGCTGACAGAACAGGCTAAAAATTAGCATGGAGAAAAGTAGATAGTGTTGAAGGCTATTTTAGAAAATATTTCAGGGATAAACTAATTTTGCTTTAAATTAAAATCTATTTATTTGAACAGGTATAGCTTCAAGAGTTACCTGTAGTTACAGATGGTTCACTCTCCCTTCTTCTCATTATTACAAACCCCTTTGCAATTTATCTTAACGCTCCCCAGACCTGCAATGCCAGTTCTGAGAGAGAGGTTTTAAGTGAGTGTGTTAAAAATAGAGGCTGAAACTGAGGGAAAGGACCTCCCTGAGAAGAACATGCCCTTCTCCAGAGAAACAGTGGGGCACTTGCTTCTGGAAATATTCAAAGCTGCCATAACCTTGGTGTACAGCAAGGTGGTGTACATCTATATCTTTATATCTATACCTATATCTCAGACTAATAAATAAAGGCACATAATGGAATCTGTGACCCTAAGGTTGGATTTACTACCACTGACAGGACCATGATCCATTTTCCATGTTCTTCTATTATATTATTTTCTATCTTTCTTTAAAAATAGAAAGCAACTTTTAATTTGGCCTCGGAAAGCCTTAAAGAATGTTATCATGTTATCAATTACTTAAGTAAGCTTTTTGGGATGGAGAGGTTTTACTCCTATGAGTGAAGGATTATGTATAGCCTACAGTGTTACTGTAGCTGAGGATCTTCATCCTCATCTTAAAGATGATAGTTTCTGTGAAACGAATGAGGTGGGAAAGGTCCGTACAGAAAAAGAAGCCTGGGAAAATGTGTATAAGGAATGGGGTTTGGGATCACTGCGTAGAATAGAACATCAATTGTTTTATAAGGCATCAGTATTGGAGATGGGCAAAATGTCTTAAGGCAGAACCTTCAGCTTGAAAGTTTTATTTTACTTTTTCCTTTCTAATGCAAAGTTCAAGCCAAGTTCACTAAAGTTTGTGAACCCTTCAGCAACAGTTGGCTAAGTTACAAGCAAGCCCGAAATTTTACATGGCTTGGGTGCAAATCAGGATGGGTTTGATCCCAAGCCACTTGAAACACAGCACTTCTGGCCACGTATAGCTCCGTATTTCAGCCTTCTTTGCAGCCCAGACCTAGACTTGCTCAGAGGGAAGCTGTGGCTGAAAGCCCTCTGAATGGTGCCCACTGTACTTTTCACTGGTTTTTCACACAAATGGTGGGCGTTGTGTACTTGTCCTGGATGGGTGGCTTGGGTTCCAGTTCAGCTAGAGGGTCGTTATAGACATCCCTATGTCTAAACTTCAGAGTTGAAGGGGCGACATGTGCATCTCATCCAGTTTTTCACAGAGAGTTTTCTTCAGAACAGACTCACTCTGGAGCTACTCTTGGGGAAAGCCAAAATAATTCCAAAGGGTGCTCATTGGCTCTCTTCCTAGACATTACTAGGAATTTTTCTTAATCTGTAAAGACTTTTTAACCTGTAGAAGTAGATTGCTTCACAAAGATTTTTTGACCTGTTGAAGTAGATTCCTTCATATAAGTCAAAAAGGTTTTTCAGTTCTATTCTGTGTAGTGTGAGGTCTGGAGAAAATTCCTTGTAGAAGCCACAAGTTGGTTCCTGCAGGGCTCAGGGGATTTCCTTGTGCCCGTAGTCACAATATGGTTACCTGTCATGATGGTAGGGTCAAACCTTTGGTATCCAGAATGAGCAATTGCTGGTCCTGTCAGTGTTAAAGGCTTGAATGTCTGTATTAAGTTGAATAGCTAGATAAAATATTATTAATAATCACTAATAGAGTAATTAATTGCCATAAATGCTGAGAGGACTTTTACAAAAGCTATTATGGAGTGACTACATTTTGCTGCCAAGTAGCAGTGTATTATTTTGTGACATTGGTTATTCTTTTCTCTTTGTTACACTGAGTTGAACAACCTTGAAACTCCAGCTAAACAACTCCAGCTCCAATCTTTCTGAATTTGTATGGAATGACTAAGCTTTGGGTGAGAGTTTTCTGACATGGTAATTTCTGTTCATGTCTCTTCCTGGCTTCCTTTCTTCTCTATGAAGGGCAAGCTCATGAATAAGATGACTGGGAAATAAATGCCAGCAACTTTTATATAATAACATGAGGAGTAAGTCTATAGCTCTCATGGCAAGGTTTTAAAGAGTTGCCATGTAATCACTTCTTTCAGAGCCAGCTCCTCTTAGAGAGTTTTTGGGATATGCTCTGTATGTATGATGCTAAACCCTGAGGCCCAAGTGAGGCAGAGTTTTTGGCTTTTCTAGTTAGAAACAGGTAGGTTACTTTCCCTGTCACCTGTACGCAGTTGTCACTGGCTGCTCCCTAACATATTGCATTCCCTGTCACTTGAGCAGTGGCTAAGAAAATGTGGATGTCCAGCCCTTTCTAGAGGCAGGTGCTATTGTTTAGCTGTAATTACTCATCTGTGAACGCTTTTCAAGTGACACAAGCCTGACAGTTTTTATCTTTATGTAACAAGCATTCAGAAAAGAGCTGCATGAATTTTTCCTTTTATGGTCTCTGTTGTAAGTGACAATAATAGAGGCAAACTTTGGATACGGAATAAATTTTTAGAATTAGGATTGCACAGTTTAGAAATCTTTCAGTTTGCTGTTAAACTATCCAAATGCGGTCTAGATGTATACACTTTGAAACTGTTTTGTTCCATAGTCCACAGTGAAATCTAGGATTCAAAGCAATTTGACATTGTTAAGTGCTGTTTTTAGCGTATTTTGATATAGGTCAACCGCTATTACCTCTTTTCACTTCCAAAAATTACATTTATTAAAACCCAAACAAGCTAAGATTGTGATTTTGCAGCAGCATAGGTTATATGTGCATATAGGTAGTACAAGGTAGAATTTACCACAACACTCTGTCTCTCCACCAACCTGTGTTCACCTTGCTTGTTACCACTCTCTGTGCTTCGCTTTCCAGACCAGTCTCAGCTTCCAGCCCTTGAATGCTTGTCTCCCCTGCCCACCTGGGTGTTGTTTATCTTAAGAATTTCCTTTTTTCAAGTTCTTCTTTTCAGACACAAATACCTCTATATGGGGTGTGGATTACACACATTCTGGTGGCAGATTCCAGACTTTTAAAAGCAAAGTTCTCAGCAGAAATGTTATATTCTGCTGGACTTAATTACATCCAAGACAGTGTTAGTACATTCTTAGAAGATAAACAGATTTTTTTCTTAGAGAATGACTTGCACCATGTGCTGCCAAGCACTTTAGGCTTATCTGCTAAGCAAGAAAGAGTTTAGAACTCGCTTATGAGCTGACACTAGAGTTTTCTAATGCTCACAGATTAGGGAGTTACACCTGACTTATATCACTATGAAGTCAGAGCATGGTTGGCCATTTATATAAAGTTAGCCTCCGAGAGCTTCCAAACTGAACTTTTTGTTTTAAAAAATTCTTCTGAATCCCCATCCAGACTGAGGTTTTCATGTGGTAGCACCACATAACATGATTACTGTTTTAGAGGGTGTGTGATCTTGAAGAGAAATTGAGAGAATATTAAAGCATACATACTAACCGGGGTACTGATAGGCAGGAATTCTGCTCCCATCTTTTTTTTTTGCAGCATGTAGAGAGAGTTTCCTCTCCTCTCTCTTATACTGAGCTTCTCTCTAAGTAACTGGTTAGGGTAAGTTAGGCTTTCCTTTTCTGTTTTAACTGTTAGCTTTTCTCTCTCTTCATTTAACCCACCCTCTCAGAAAGAGCCCTGAATACATAAAAAGCTTTTGCAGTGTGCCCTGAAGCATGTCTGCTGATGAAGCACATACAACATAATTATGGATAGCTCGATGCAGCATCATGAAGTGCCTTTGTTTACAACTTCTCTATCAGGAGAGTATAATGAATGGATTCACTGAGGAAATGCAAAAGCAGATGCCTTTGGCTGGCTCCTGTTGTTTCCTTTTTGGCAAAGACAGAGGGACGAATCTGCTCTGGGACAACCCCACTGAAGTCAGATGAGTTACACTAGGGAGAAACTGGAACTTTTTTCTTTTCTTCTTCTTATTTTATTTTTTTAATAATTTTATTTTTGGGGGTTTTTTGTTTGTTTTAAAGAACACAGTTTCCAGGTCTCCTTTTCCTGACTGTCACAATTTCTCCTTCCACAGAAAGCCTATGAGAAAAGACTGTCTGCTTCTAAAAAGGTAGGATATCCTTTTAGACACTAATAGCTAATTTCCTCAGCTGTATAAGTTCTATATCTATCTACCAATGGATGTAATAACAAAATTAATATCTAGCTACTTATATTTTAAAAAATACTAAAAAGCGAAAATCTTCATTACTGAATGGGACAGTAAGAACAGATTGTGCTGTGAGAGGGATGGAGTACTAACACATAGCTGTTCTGCTTCAAGTGCATGAGGTGTGCTCAGAGCTGGCCTAGGTCAGCATATGGTATCACCTTCAAATGTGTACTCATACCTGGCATGTACTGAGGTGTAACACTGGGCAAAGCTTCTGAGGGCAGGTGTCTGTGAAAGCACCTCATTTCAAATGTCTGTGAAATCTTTATGGAAGAGAAACCTGTGGCAACTCATAGTATCATGCATATTTGCAAGTGGTAATCTTTAAAACAAGTTTGTTAAGGTAAACCTGGAATTGCACAGTGTAATAACAAAAGGTAGCAGGACTGCTGCTGCTTTCTGCTTTCTTGTGCAGTGACCATACTTCTGGGATTTTTTCTTCTGCTGAGGGCCTGAATGGTGCCTCTCACATAAAACCTGCCATTTACAATTTGCCTTTTGCTGAGGCCCCGCTTTGTGCTCACACAAGGCAGCTGGCAGGAGTGCTGACCTCCCCAGAGCAGAGCTTGCCAGCACTGGCTAATCAATATTCAGTAGAGTCGGCTGCTCATTGGGAAGCCATTGATTAACTCTGCAAGGTTACTCCCCCTGTGTGTCACTTTTCAGCCTACTGCCTGTACCTCCCCTCCACCCCCATTCCAGGCTCTCAAGGGGACAGAGTGCTGGGATGGAAATGAGGTTCCCATTCAGGATCTGAATGTCATCCGATGTCAGAACAGTCTTTTGAAAGAAGGTGATTTCCTCACTGCAAGATTTTTCTTTATACAAATTTTGTGCTTTTAATATCTGGGACACTTTTAATGATTGCAAGCTGTGGCACTTGAAGAATTAGTTGTATTTGACTCAGGCAGGTTACGCTAAGCCTTGGTTTCCTGTGACCAAAAGGAAAAACCCACATCTTTTGCACAGCTGTAGGTGACCTGTCTGACCTCTTGCATGGAAGGGGAGAGCCATGATTTCATATTCCACGCTATTCAAAAGTAAATGAACAGGGAGACTCATGGAAATGTAAAAACATGGCACAAACCCCTGTTTGCTGGTGTGCACTGCTGAGAGCATACCCAATTCCTCTTTAACACAAGAGAGGAGGCCAGTGAGGTATGTGTGGCACAATACCTGCCCATTACCCTAAAGTGAGTTTGGTAAAAATCATAACAAAGTCTCTCCTTTTAAATGTGAATTGTCCACTTGAGGCTGTATTCAGTCACTAATACAGCAGTAGAGAACTGTGAAATAAATATACAAGTCTAAACACTTGAATTTATTAGGAGTAATAGAGTCGAGGTATATAGACTAATACGAAAGAGTTACTGAAGGAATTGTTTGGTTAGTTTGATTTGGTTACTTTGATTATAAATATTAACAATCACAGCAGAGATTACAGGTCAAAAAGGCAGCGTCAGAGGTCTCAAAAGAGGGGAGTGGACAGGTGGTGCTAAGAGGCAGAAAGGTAAAAGAAAGGCATTTGACACAGAATAATTGTATTCCTATCTCCACGCCACTGCTCAGTTCAAATCAGTGCCCTTTCCAAAGAGCAGAAACTGCACTATGTTTTAAACTGTCTACATTAGCAGAAGAACTGAGCTTACAGTTGATGGGCAGTAATTCAGTGTCCAACTTCCNAAAAGTCTATCATAATTCTCCGCCTAACAAAAGGAATGATAATAATAGATACCGGTAGGTAAACATGCTTGATGCTTATAGTAAAGTGCCTGGGAAATTCTACTACAGGAATAAAAAGATAGAAAGACTGCAAAATTCAGGGCGACAAACTTCCTGTTTGTAATAAGGAGATTGAAAGTCTATAGCTCTCAAGCTTTATCCTGCTTGTCTCTTCTCAGCTTGTATTTAAGGCATCATTAAATCCAAGCCAGACACTTCTGTCTGAATAGGAGTAGAGTCAGCAATGCAAGTCAGAGCACAGAGGAGGTTACTGAGTCAATGAAGGTGAGCACCTCTTCTTCTCCTGCCCTTAGCACTGAGGGAGGAGCTGTTGCTGTGCAGGGAGCAGACCCGCTCTCTGCTTCTGGCTTTATAGTAAATGCTCCTGTAGTGGATGGCAGTATTCACTGCTGGTGGAACAATACCTAGTCAGAACCTTGCACTGATTTGTCTTGGTTCATCTCACAGAGGGGTCTGTGGTTTAACAGGTGCATATGATTTAGCCCATGTCTCCAAGGGCTAGTTCAGCAGCCAGCACGGTGGCCATTGCCAGCGATCTGGTCCTGTCCACTAATACATACTGGAGAGATGATGACAGAGATGTGAAAAATGGCAAGCTGGCGTTAACTGGGGTTTGTTTAGCCAAGGGGCTTTCCTGTCAGCTCCCCATCTTCCTGAACAAGGCATGTGACACAATGGACCTGCCTGACTGCCAGAGAAAGTTTGTTTAAATGTAATTAAGGGGTTAAAGGGAAAGTGGACAAGGGAGAGACAGTTCCTCAGTTGACAGAGAGGGACCTGTCCCTGGCACAGCAGAAGAGCCACTCCACATGCCATCCTTTCTGTCAGGAAGTACTTTCTTTGTGGTGTTAGTTGTCAGCCCTCTGTCATTAGTTAGTGTTTTAGCTATTGTCTGTAAAAAGGCTGTGTTGCTACTAAAAGGAGATCCCTGAGGCACAGTTTTGTAATAAGTTTGGAACCAATGACATTTACATCCAGTTTGTCTTTCAGCTGTCTTTAACACACCTGAGACGTACTTAAAGGATGAGGTGAAGGACTAATACTATGCCATGGTTAGAGAACATTATCAGTGTACTACAAAGGAAATTTTAACAGAGAGCCTACGGTTCCCATTCCTCTACTTGGCAGAAACTTCCTGTCCCATTTATATCTACATTACCCTGTAGCAGTCACTGCAGTGCTAGAGGGAAATACTGAATGGAATCTATTTCTAGCTATTGCTGCTGATGGAGCAAAGTAAGTCAGCATGTTGGGACCAAACTGCTCACATCTATCACCAGCAAATCTATCCGAGGTAGCAGGAATATTTGTCCTGTATCTCCTTTCGACTTTTGCTTTAGGATGTAGTGAGTGTTTAGGGAACCAGAGCTCTCTTGGTGCTGCAGTGACAGCCTGTTAGTTAAAGAGCAATGACCTCGTTGTGAAACACTGTATGAAAAATCTCCAAAGAGACATGAAATGCCCCTGAAGCCATCTTATGTGTTTGGCAAGTAAAATTTAATTGGAGTACACGCACATTTTTCCTTCTGCATTCTTCATTTTTCTGATTATGCCTACGAGCTGCACAGACATTCAAAGTGAGAGAAGAGGAAGATCTCATAATGATGTCTGAGAATGTATTATGTTGAACATGAGAACCCTATATTTGTTTCAAGCATGTTTTTTTAGTGGAGAAAAAGTATATGTTTCTGTCCTGGCAGCAAATATGGAAGGAGAACACAGAGGTTAACTGTGAAAGGCCTTTTGTAAAGTCCCACGTCAATGTGGTCATGAAGACTAAATAACTGTAGGACTGACCTCCACAAGTGGCAGGTGCAGCGCATGAGTTTATATATTCAGTGTAGCAAATGAAATATCCTTTGGAATTCGTGAGTGTTGAAGGAAATTTTGAAAGATCAAGAAACTTTGACAACAGTACTATACTTGCATTTTTAAAAATCCCTCCCTCAAATAGACCTGAAATAATGGCTGATATTTTGGGCTATGTGGATTCTCAGAGAAACTGAAGGTCTTTGGCTGTCTGCAGACTTCAGACTGTTGTGGTGTAGGTTTGAGCAAGTGATTCTGTTCATACTGGAGATAGCTACAGTCCCTGAACTCATATGGACTTCATTTTATTACCGGACTCCATAAAAAACCCTTAATATATTACTGTCTGGAAGTAATAAAACTGCAGCATCCAGAATTGTATGTAAGGCCAGACTTTCGTAGCAGGTACATTGTGTACATGCTGTTACACACCCTCACACTGTTGTGCAATTACCTTTAAAAGGACTAGTCAGAAAGCATTTGCAGTAATCTCTGCTCCCAGGCAGGGGGCTGTGTCAACTGTTAGTGCAAAAGTCAGCATTTCCCATTATAAATGAAATATATTTCTAGTAGATAGAGACGAGCTCTTGTCTTGCATTACCAGATACTGTCTTTGATTAAATACTAGTAAAAAGGCCTGCTAAATAATGTCTTGTGTGTTTGTAACCTGAATTACAATAACAAAGATGTTACAGATCCTTGTTGCCTCCCATTTTGAAGTTGTGCCAAGTATATTCTCCTGAGCTGATGAAGTGTAGTGTTGGTTATTCTCTGTTTGCTGTCAGTGCAAGCTCTGCAAACAAAGATAGAATCTGGATTCATTTGTCTGCAGTTAGAACTTGCTTTCATTCTGCTACTTCAAAGGCTGTTGTAGAAAGAGTACAGTGTGGTTTGTGCTTCTCGGTTCACAACAGGTGGAATTGTTGCATGCAATGATTATACTTCTCAGGTATTTGCTCTGCAGTCAAGAGAATGAGTTTCTTTCATTGGTCAGACTTAATTTTAACATGATATTGGTATGTAATAAATTCACCTTTATCTTTCTGATAACTTGATTTAACTTTCAGTGTAAAGCAGCGCTTAGAAGATGACCATGTCCTTTGCAAAGAAGGAAAAGAGAATGATAAAAAAGCATTTGTTGCTTTGCAATTTTTTACAATAAAGAGCAAAACCCAAAAGATAATGCTGTCCTGACTCTCTATAAATGACGTGCTTTTCTCAAAGGTCAGAAAAGCACATAGTTTAAAGAGAGTTGGGACAACATTTTGTTTAAATATGCCTGTACTTTTTTGTTTAGGTTTGTGGGGGTTTTTTTTATAGAACTTGTCACCATGGTGTCTGAGTGCCTTCTTCATGCATTCAGTCTTCCAGTATCTTTTTGTGAGGCAGCAAAAGGAGAGTGAGGGGTGAATACAGTGAATTATTTGCTCCAGGTCGTTCAGCAAGTCTAAGTCAGAACAAGGAACTGAATGCAGATAACCTAACACTCATATATTTTCTATCCTTTATGTTAGGAATGAATGGATCCCAGAGATTGAAGGAAATCCACAATATTATTTCCTATAGCTATTCTCAGTTTAGATTGACTCAGACTTTTCCTTGGCATCCATTTGAAGTAGTAGATAAAAGGCAGATGTATTCAACAGTAAGCGCCTCTTTACAGCATGATATTTGAGCTTGCGTCACTGCAGCCTCCTTTTTCTTGTAACTGTTTCTGTGCAGTGTCCTCTTTGCCTGCCTGGTGCAGAGAATCACTTTCTATAGAAACTGGTTTGTAAACTGCCGGGCTTGTGGCCAGTGAGGACAAGGGGTTTGTCTGAGGGCAGCATAGAGCTACTACCTTCACACATTGCTGCTCTGGCTTCCTGCAGCCAACTGTGACCTGTTCCCCTTGTTGCCACTTATGCAAACAAGGGTTCCTGTTTAGGGTGACCCTGGCCCAGGAGCTTCTTCTAATTCAGAATGGGAGTAAAATGCATTTCAATATCCCCACTTCCCATCAGCGTTGGCCTGTCTGTTTGTGGCTGTGCTAGACTCCATACAGAGAGAGCTGGGATGCTCAGAAGGATGCCTTCTTCCGCTTGTGGTGGTGGTTTTCTCACTCTAGGGTTTGTAGCAAGAGTGCAGAGGTGCAACCTGTTCGTCTTTCCATTGCAGTGTCCCTTAGTGGGGGCAAAGCCCATGGCTTTAAGATCCCTCATGCCCTCAGTGCTGTGTTAGTCTGGGACACCAAAGTATTTTGTTTGTCACTGCTTGAACTCAGTTCCTGTCTTCTTTTCATGTGACAGAGTAAAAGATCCCTAGAGAAGTTGTGCTCCCATCAGGTGCTTTACCTGATCCAGTATGATTTCAAATCAGAATTTGTTCACTAGTTTTGAATTTAGGTGGCAAGTCAGGATGCTGAGGAGTGTGACTGCACTGTCTGTGAATCCTACAATTTCTACCTGTTGACCCAGTGAATCAAGATTATCAGCTTCAGTTTCCCTCTAAAATAAAACTAAAATTGGTCGATGGTTTGCATTCAGGGAAGAGGAATTGCATTCAGAACAGTGAGGAATGAAATACTAGAAATTTCTTGGTTAGGTGAAATTGATGAATGATTTCATACCCACTCTTAGTTGCCACTGGAGTGTCTCATTGCAAATTCAGGATCATAATTAAGATCCATAATCTGCAGGATATATTGCTTTTAAAGTCACATTTATAAAGCTATTAAACTACTATTTTCATCAGGTTCTCCTAGAGAAACATTTTCTGAGACCTTGTACTGTAGACAGCATGTAAAATATAGGAGGAACCTCAAATTATAATAAGAAAAACCTGACCTCAGCCTTTGAAGGTTGAGTTGCTAAAGCACACATTTCGTATTATGTTTTCTTGTTTGTAGCAAGAATTCTGCAGTTGCCATCTATATAGTTATCCACACAAAGAGAGTGGGGAATCTGCTTTCCAAACACAGATTTGCAGTCCATTAAAGACTTCTGGTTTAGTGTACAGCAGGAGATACATCAGGAAACAAAGCTTAATCATCACCATCCAGATGAGAATATTTTGAAGGGTAGAAAGTGATTCAGAAGCCCTAGATCTATTTAATTGTTGAGACTTTTCATTACATTTGATGTCACCACTTTGCAGCACTGACCTGGAAGGTTCTGCTGCAATAAGCCTGTATCTGGTGGCATACTCATACTTTTTATACCTGGTTGATGTTTCTACATTACATACTGATGTCTGCAGCATATCGGTATAAAAGATAAATCCAGACTGAGGTCTTGCAGTAGACACTGCAGAAAATACATGAAGTAAACTCCCTCAATCATTTGACAAAGAGAATCCCTAAGAATGCAGTGCTCTCTCCCTCCAACACCTAGGTTAAAGTATTGTGTATCAGAAATGGCCACTGCCCAACCTTCACAACACACACACTTTACAGATCATTATACACCAATTTCTGCTGTGCCAAACTTCCCAGTCATTTATTGACACTTACTGAAAGAGCTTGAGTGCTCAGAGTTTAGTAGGATTTTCTTTTCCCATGTGGGGTTGGAATAGTTTTTATTAAAATCTGCATCCCTGGAAGGTATGGATATGTTTCTGTCCTTATTTTCATCTCAATCCATGGAAACTTTACCTCTGCTGCCATCACATTTGTGAAAAGAATGGGTTATTGGGAGTCCTGACTATCCCAAAACGGGCAGTGGGGGAATGCAACTGTACCCAGTATCAGAGTTAATACTTTGACTACTGAAATGGCAAAGGACCATCTTTTACAATCCTGAAGAACTTGAAGAATCACTTTTTAGTAAGTTTTTAGGTTAATTCCTAATGAAATGAGGCAGTTGAGAGGTCTATGTCTGTCTGTCTCACTGCATATCTACCTTTTGAAATTATTGACAGTTTTTAACGAAATTTAAAAGAGAGGTAGAAGAGTATCAAAGCTTTCTGAAAGTTTTATAAAAACTGTCAGTTAAGTGATCCAGGGATATTCAAATTAGTGCTCTTACCAAGGAGCAATTGTTTTTATTGACAAGCCCCAACTGGTCAGTCAGCATCTATGGGTGGGAACAGAGCTAATGTGGTGAGAAAGTATATATTAAGGGCAAAAGTCTGTAGGAAACCAGGCTTCATCAGTCCTGTCTCTTGGGGAACAAGCTAATGTTTAGCAGAGTGCAGAGAGGCTGCATAGATGTGAAACTTCAATTACAGTTTAGCTTTTGTCTTTTAGTAAAAGAGTGTAATGTGTAGAGACTCTTTCAACATTTGGACAGTGAAGCTGAACAAAACAGAGACCATTATATGCAATATCTGTCAAGACTTGTGAATGGTCTGTGTTTGCCTGCCAAATGCAAATGAGGATTATCCATTCATTTAGTCCAAGAGAGAAAATGATATAACTTCTTTGGTTCAGTTACTTTACTGTGAAAAATAAACAAAGAAGAGAGGACTCCAATATGGTGAACGGTCAACCTCGGATAGCTGTAAGGGCTGCGGAAATCACACTGCTCTGATAGTAAGCCTTATTTTACAGTCTTTGCTCAGACATAGTCCCTACATCTTCAAAGTGATTTATATGCTCCCATCGTAAGTAGAAAATCTTGTAGAAGAATTGAGACCCAAGTCTCACTTATTTGCCTTGGACTTTTAAGGCAAGGTTGGAATGTGGGTTGTTCTCAAGCAGCCTGAGCTACCCGATTTTCTCTGTGCTGTATTTTCAGTCAAAGCACTAATGCAATTTTGTACATCTCTGTCATGAAGTAGAGACATTTCACTATTTCCAAATGCTGGTTAGGGGTGGGAGTAAAAGGGATGTAGAGCTGAAAAGTGCTGGCTAGTTTCCAGCATGTGAGTCCCAAACACTTTGCAGAAGGAAGCCACAAAGAAAGGGTTCAGCAGCTCCTCTGCATCTCAGCTGAGTTTGTGAGACTCACCTAAGGAGTTGATAAGGCTCTGGGAAAAAGATGGACTGGCTAAGGGGAAGCAGACATACATTTGTGGTTGCTGATAAGGTTGACCCTCTCAGAGATGGAAATGGTACAAAACAGTAGAGCACCTCCAAAGCAGTGGGTTGGATGCCATTGTGGTGCACTCCCCTTGGCCTTTCTCTGTTGCCCAGAGATGGCAGTCCCGTGTTGCTGTGGGGACTGAGCTGACAGACTGTGCCTGTACACCTACAGGCTGGCTGGGAAATACTCAGCAAGGCAGTAGGTCCAGTTCTGCCTGGAGGTCAACAAACTGCTATAAAATCAGGCTCTCACCTGAGTCACCTGCCCCACAAGCTGGAGCTCTCTTGGAAAAGTAGCTGTGCTTCCTGGCAAGGCCTCACATCCTCACCAGCACCATGTTACAGCTGGTCACTCAGCACAAAAACCTCTTGTGCATCATACAGAGATCACAGACCCCCAGTACCTGTAGCTTCAAGCAGGTTTCATCAGTACCCTTTCAGTGCAAGATTTAGCAACTTAGTTCAGAAAATAAGAAATGAAGTTTGTTACCTTTGTCTCAGGAATGTTTTTTTGAAAAGTAACAGTTTATTTTGGTTGAAATAGTTATCCCACAAGCCTGATTTGGGGAGACACTTGATGTGTGGTTCATCTTTCTTTCCCAAAACTGGTGGGTTAGTGTCATCCCCCGCTCAGTCCAAAAATGTATTTGCTTAGATATTTTTGAAGGAAATGGAGTGAGGGCAGCTTGCCCTCTGCTGGCTGCTGGCACTCAGTTAGAGGGAATTCCTCTGGCAGCGCAGCCAGGGACTTTGGGAGCTCAACTCGTGATCTGCCTAATTCTGCTGGAATATAAACTGGTTAGACCCAGATGGGTGTCAGCGTAAAAGCTCCTTCTTTAAAGTGACTGCCGTGGGAAGTGGAGTTGTCCGTCAGCAACCAGCATGAGCAGAAGCATAATCATCCTCTGACTTGAACTTGGACCATCAGGTGTCAGCCTAGTTCTGTCTCAAGGGTTTTTAGTGCTGACTTATACCAGTTATCTTCTTTTCAACAAGCTCCCTTTCTCTGCTCCACCATGCACACAAGAATGAGGGACAGGTGCTCCCAGTGAAGTCAACAGCACCTTCATGTTCCCTTGGAGAGAAAAAATGAAGGGATAGATGGGTAAGTCAGGAGTGGCTGGTACCACTTCCTGCATGTTGCTGACTTCTATGAGGCAGTACAACGCACACAAGCTGTGCTCTCCTCCCACTCCCTTGACCAGTTCACCAGGAAGGTGACCAAGGGTGACACAGTCCCTCCCAGGGCTCCACTGTGCACTCAGGATTATATACACTTGTGCTTCCATACTCAAACTTGTCCTCCCTAGAGCTCCTCTGTCCTTGTGAACTGGTTCTTCAGCCTCCCTGAATTTGTTTTGCTATGACCTTCTGTCAAAAAGAAAAGCTGTTGCCATAACCCTTATATTTCATGCTTTGATGTTAATCCTGACATTCTTTACCTAAATCCAAATATGCATTGCTGTTGCAATTCTAAAGGAAAAATACTTATCTTGGATCTTAAATGCCTAATTGCATCTGACTAAACAAGGCCGCCTTAAACTAGACCCCAGAAGGAAAAGATCCAATTGTTGGCTTGTTAAATACCAAATTAAAACAAAACCCTGAAGGAATGAAGGGGTGGCAGTCAGTGGTGCTACAGTTGCATAGGGACTGATAGTAAGAAAAGTGGCATATGTCCAGAAGAGGCCCACAGCAAAAAGAGGGAACCTGGCTCACATGGATAGTGGGATAAGGTACCACAGAAACTGACTTGTATTTGCAAATGAAATTCAAGAGACAAGTGTGTATATATTCTGTAGTTGGAAGACTATTCATTAAATAATATGAAAGAAAATGAAGAAGAAAGTAATTACGACGACAAGAAACAACTCAAAACACTACTGTAACTTTTCTTTAGCTCCCTGAAGACTACAGGTCTTTGTGTTTCAATGCATGAGCTACTGTTTGGCATGTTTCCTGAACCACTTTGTCTATTCACTTCTTGCTAATGTGAAAGTGCCCAGACTCCCTGGAAAGGCAGCTCTGCTGGAAACCTTTCATTATCAAGGATTAGCTGTTTGGTAAACCTGTGTCCCCTTGAACAGTTTGAAGGGAAGTGGCAACTAATGAAGGGCTCATTGTGGTGGTGCTGTGAGTGTGGGACTGGAGGATGTTTTATTGCTCAGCTTGCAAACCAGGGTCCTTTGTGCTCCCAAGGACTGAAGGGAAACTGAGTCATGCCCTTTGATTCTGCTGAAAACATGTGGTGAAAAATATGCTTTCCTTTCTTGGTGCTCTTGCCTTGTTTGTGGTCTAAAGGCTTTATGTATCTGGGAATTTTGTTGACATGTTACAGAATTATGTGCATAGATTTAAAAAGGCTTGTGTCATTGCCTAGGTACAGTTTACCTGAAACATTTCCATATAATACCAATATGAAAAACTGAAATAATACAAACCACTCAGTGCCTTTATCACCTCATAGTGTAGTTGTAAAGCTTTTAAAAGAACTAAATCTGACATCCTCATCCCACCTCCAGTCAGGTAGAAGGCATGGCAGACAAATACAGGATTTACGTCTTCACTGATAAACTTGTATATGTGTTTAAAATCTCAAGAGAGATTTATTGAAATCCTTTATGATAATGGACTAGAAATCCATTCTCCATGAAAAGTGTCCAAGTACAACTTAAATCATGAAGAAATACTGCTGAAAGTCATCATCAGAGTCTGTGATGTCAAACAGGATTCTTTTATCTCTACAATAAATCTTTCTCATTGAAACTCCCACACCACTCTCCAAGGATGCCCAGTGCCTGCAAATGCAAAGGAGCAAAGAAAGGCAGCTCTGTAAACCACATGGGCAAGGAAACAAAGCCCTAACCACAGCCCCAGCCAGGCTCCGTGTGTTCGGGGAGGTGAGTGTGGAAGCACCCAGGGAACTGTTAAAGGTCCAGAGACTGTTAAGCACCAGTGCTATTGGGTGGAGGGGCCAGGCCAGTGTGGAACTGCTCGTGTTCAGTTGAGAGAAGGCCCCGAGTATATGGCTTGGAATTTGCTCTCCCCCTCTGTTAAAGCGAATCAGGCCAAGTGCAGAGTGTCCCTCCTGATCCAGAACACAGGTGACACAGGTGGTTCCTGCAAGGGAAGTGGCTCTGAGTGTTATTAGCTCTGTCTGTGCAGGAAGGGCAGCCAGGTAACCCAGGGATGTGTGTGTGTGACTGGGGGAGTCATGGAAGAGATTGTGATCTAATGAAGAGTTTTGAACTCATTATCTGTCCTGCGTTCAAAGGCTGCAAGAACACTAATTATGCATGTAAATGTGTGTGGTGGGAAGTGGCTGTAGAGTGGCCAGTAATACAGAGGGTACTGCAGCCCACATCTCCTGCTCCCACTTCCCACGCCATGTCTCAGCTTCACATGGCTCCACCCATCCAGTTGTATGGGACCACATGAACACATAAGGACTGTGTTACTTTTTACTGGTGATCCTCAATAGTTTTTCACTGTAAGCGTTTTATGTCTTGACGCCAAAGTGGCTCCATACCATTCATAAAGGGAGGAGATGCAGAGCTACTTTTATGCATTTTTGGTGTAGCGAGTTTTAGGACCCCCAGTTCAGGGCTTTGTGGTGGTGCAGGGGGACAGGGCACCACCAGTACACAGAACAGGAGCTGTGGTGCTGCTGGTGACTGTGACAGCAGTGCAAACCAGGCCTTCCATCTTCAAAACTAAACACTGACCTGCCTTTTTATTCTGGCAGTCCTTGTGTCCCCCAATAAACACATACAGCATAATGCCCCGTTTCTAAGATGCACCTATGATAAAAGGCGTGCTAGAGTCCTCCAGCAGCCTGTCCCTTGGCTAAGCAGGAGGAAGACTGGATATGAGATCATTTTGACAGACACAAATCTCATTCGCTGGGTAAAACTCTGGCCCAAGCTTCTATCCTTGCAGCTGCAAAGCCACAGGCACTAAAACCTGGTCCAGGTCTTGGCCCCAGGAGCACAGCACCTCTGGCAGCACCGTGGTAGGATGCTACAGTGACAGCTCCTCACTGAGCACCCCAAGACCGTTCCCACACCCATAGGCATACAATGCTCTCCCATCTACAGCAATTGAAGAACCAAGACTGGAGCCACATCCTGAGGCAGGCCAACAAAGTGTCACATTTTTTCCCTTTTGCTTTGTGCAGCAAAAACAAGGCACTTAGTTCCCACCAATCTCTTGGGTGTTTCTCCAAGGAGATAGAGAGGCAGGGCAGACCCTGCCAAAGGGCTGCTCTTGCTGGGTCCAGCCTGGGAGGGTGTACCAGGATTCATCCTGGTTCCAGCAAGATGTGATGGTGGGCAGGGGACTTGGAGCAGGGAGATCCCACTGAAGGATCCCTTCTGATGATGAGTCTGTGATTCCTCCTGCCATGCTGAGTGCCATTTGAGCTGCCCCTCACTGCTGGGTCTTTTCCTCTGTCTTGCTTGGTCTTGGCTCTTTTTTTCTTTGGTGGGGGGGGAGAAGGAGAGGCAGGCAGGTGTTGTTTGTGTTTTTCTGTCATGTTTCTAGTGGAGTGGAAATGTGTAGAATCATAAAATGAGGAGACAGAAAATTACTTACTGCCCCACACAGCCCAGCACCTCAAATGTTTGTGTGCCAAGTTTGAGTCTGTCGCTTGCTTACCTGTCCTTGCTGTCCTGAACACTCATCCCTTCACCTTGCATGGCCATGACTTTGGCCTGCAGACCTGGCATGCCCCTGGACAAGGTTTCTATCCTGGTTTTTGTAATTTCCTCTGTTGTGGATTGAGCTTCTGTGGTCTTCCTGAGACATGACCCCACAACCATCACCTGTGTGCAGAAGTTGGGGATGGACTGGTGAGTGACTCAAGTGTAGGGCACCAAGCATGGAGCTGCCCAATTGAAGATTTCATTGGTCTCTCTGAAGATGAAATAGTACCAGCATGTGGCCAAACTCAGAGAGAAGGCAGTAAGAAAAATTCTATTTAATTATTATAGTAATGACGACTAGAGAGCCCCTTTCTGAGTAACATGGAGACCTCACTTTAGAGCACTGCAAACATGATCCTGGTCAGTTTTAGAAATACTGGGCATAAATACACCAAGTGCTGAAACCCACTTGTCAGAAACCTGGTGACTACATAAAGAGAGCTGCTGTGCTAAAAAGGGATGTCAACCACTCTAGCTCAGCCTCACAAATCTCTCCTGCCTCTGGCAGGGGGCATCTGCTCAGGGTTTATTGATCCTAATTTGATCCTTCCTGGCTTAAGTCACAAGTTAACCACACACAAAGATTTTCCTGCTCGTGGCTGTTCTGCAGAACCTTCCACCAGAGGGCAGCTGGGAAAAGTAATGTGATGGACTTGCCTGGCTCAGGATGAGACAGCAGCTAATTCGATGCTAATTATTATGCTTGTAACTTCCTCCCTAACCAGACGCAATCCCCTTCAGCCGTTTCCAGTGGCATTAGGCTTAGGGAATGCTTCCCACAATAAAAGCAAAGGCAGCGTTCTTTCCCAATTGCCCCAAGATCCATTCTCAGATGTAATCTGAGCTAGACACAGTACAATTAGTTATTTGTGTTCCTGAATTAGCAAAAGACTAAGCTTTAAAAATTCAGTAATGCCTCTGCACGATGTGTTTGCAATCAGTTTATCCCTGAGCTCCACTAATTGCAGATCTGGTATGCTTTGTGCAGTCTAAGGTGGGAAGAGAAGAGGAGTCAGCAACTTTTTAGTCAGCACTGCATCTCCTCTCTTTATGAATTGTATGGACCCACTTTGGAGACACTTCTAGAAATAAAAAGCCTATGGTGAAAAACTGGTGTAGGATCACAAGTGAAAATAAGTGACAGCTGCTTCCTGGTGTAGTCATACATGAAGAATACAGGGAATGGAGCAAAACTACTTGTGCCAAGTACTTACTTTGCCTTTCCTTGTGATGAAAGGAGCTACTCAGATACACGACTTGGTATCCATCTGCACTACCATATCACACACTCCCTCTGCCCATGATGTGTGCTTTTGCTGTTACATGTTACAGATAATCACTGAAGACTAAAACAAAAGATTCAGTGTTTTTCAAACAGAGAAAAGTAGCAGCTCTGACCACCCCCTAATGACTAATCTCAGTCTAATTGTATTTTTTTCTTTTCCTACTTTCTCTTTTGCAGTTTCTCTCAGTTGGTTTCCCTTTTATTTATAATGTTACTTTCTCTGGGGAGAGAGATTTGCTCGTCCATGTCATGTTGAGGCTGAATTCAGCTTAAGTCAATGAAGTCTCTACTGCACTAACAGCGGTTCTTGCTGTGGAAGTGAATTGGACTTCAGAGAAGCTGGAGCTTGATGATGCTTGCAATTGAAATATTATTTCAAGGTTTTCATGTCTCATGTTGTAAATGAGAAGCTACACCACTGTATTCATCTGTCACAAAGTTAGCAAAACCCTCTTAGACAAATTCCTCTCCCTCCAGAGATAGCACTCATGTTAAACCGGAATATTTGTTATTTTCAAAGTTTTAATGAAGACCTTGCATTGAGCTGAGAGGGGGTACTCCCAGAGCTGAAGACGTTCTGCCACTTGTTGCCTTCTTTGCAGGTTTTGACTGGAAGCTTGACATTTACATACCCCTGATGCCTCTTAGTTTGTGTGACTGGTGTCTGACGATCAGGACAAGCATGGGAGGTAATGGGCGGGAGCATTATCTCCAGGTGACAACAGGTTGGAGACAGACGGACATGGAAAGAGTGGGGGGATAGGAACCTTAAAGAAAGACCAGTTAACCTCAAAGGCATGCAGAAGAAGTGAGAAACTGAGTTCCTGTCAGTTTGCCAGACTGAAAAACAGCAGAAAATTCTTTCCTCCTGGAAACCCATAGTGGTACCCAAGTGAAGCCGTAGTAAGATGGGAGGCTGGCTGCTGGCAAGGGAGCACAGGCTGTGCAATGCCCTCGGTTCCCCATGGACACAGGGCTCTTTTGGTGCCTAACACAGTTGCTTGTTCCCTCTCCTCTGTAACCCAAACAAAGATGATAATAAACTCAGGTCTTAAGTGAGTTTTGTCCATTCCTGTGTTGAGTGAAGCATGGAACGTGTGAAAACCCATTTATGGTACATAGTTAAAGACTGTACTTGAATACATAGTGTCACACAAGTCACCTTAATTCTGGGGATTCTTAGTGTTTGAGAGCCTCATTTTGCAACCAGAGTGATGGGCCTTTAACCCTATTTTCTATGTAGAGTTTTCAGTTAAATCAACAGAGCTTTTTTTCCCCATGGGCAGGTGGACTGAAAGCAACTCTCTTGATGACTCCTTGTTTTCTAAAGGTCAAACTGACTTTTCAAAATTTCTTCCTGTATCTCTGCACAGGAGTGCCAAGGAAGAGCTGTAAGGACTGCTGGAGAAACAGAAGAAAGTACTTCTGAGAACACACAGTGCCACACTGAGGTGAGAGTCACTTCTGTTTGAGTTAGGATTGTGCTTTCATTCATGGTATAGTCAGAAGAGCTCTTTGCAGGGCCTGTAATCATCTGTGCTCTAACAGTTTAAAGCAAATTCTGGCTTCTTTATGTGGGGATATTTGAGCAGCACAAGAAAATATTCAGAAAAAAATATATTTCAACATGATCCATACCAGCTTTAAAAGCTGCCAGCTGTCTTTAAAGAAATTTTAGGACATCTTTCAGTGGAAAGCTGATTTTATAGCATAATTTTTCTTTCAAGCTCTGACAATACCAAATACACAAATGTAAGTTCACTCACTCCTCTTACATATTATGATATTGAATGATGATAGGTTTTTAATTATGACAGTACAATAAATAGTATGTACAGTGTAACAAAAGTTAATTTATTGATTCATCTGAAGGCAATGCAGCCTGAAAGTGTTCAGCCCTTCCTAGGATTGTCTCCCACACAGGCACAAAAACTACAGCTCAAAAGCTCAAAGCAGCAGAGGAAATTTTTTTGCATAATTTTGAGCTATGGGGAATTAGCTGTTGTTTGCATCTGTCAAACTATGAGATTCCAGAACTGAATCCTTCTTTTCATATTAAATTGAATTGGGTAAGTCAGTGTCTCAAACCTTGTATCCGGAGCTCTGTTTGATGCTAGTTTTACTCGTTCATTTCGTTAATTTTTGTGGCATTATGCAGACGTGTTTTATGAAGGTGCACAATGCTCCCAGAGCACTCACACATTTCTGTGTAATTTGTGTGCCTCCACTGTCATAGGATGTAAGTGCCTTCCATTCTTTGTGTTTGCTGTTCCATTATAGCAATTCAGGGGGGCACAATTATCCTTGGGGAAAAGTTGAAGGGAGGTGCAACAGCTATGATACAACTTGTCTCTGCTCTGTCTTTTCACATAATTGTTCACTTAAAAGCTTGGTCCAGTTCTCCCATTTTGTTTCTTCTCTGTTTCTTACCTACTACATCTCTGTTCTTCCCAAAGCCATAAAGTACCTCAGTTTCCATATGTATATCTTTCCTGCTTTCTCTAATTTGGCTTTTGTCTCTGCTGCCAAAAGTGTGGTGTATAAACTGGAGCAAAGTTTCTGAGGTATGAAGGATGCTTACAAGAACATCTTATGTATTGTTCTTCTAATTTGAAATAAATGAACTCTACAGCACACAAAATGAGTGTGGTGATGCAAGTGGGACCATAAAAGCATCTGGCCAAGGAAGCTCCTTTCTGCCATGTTCTCTTCCTTCCCAAGCCTGCCCGTGGAAGAGTTCACACGCTCTGTAGCTAAAACTGACTCACTTAAAAGGCAAATTGCTCTGTCTAGGGAGGAGGCGGTCGAAGGACTGTATCTGCTGTTGTGTGCGGTTCTGTCAGGGAGTCTTGGGGGGAGACCTAAGTTGAGAAGTCCAATTTAGAACACAAATAAAAATGAAAAACTAAGCCTTTTCATTGAACTCTGGGTAAGATTAAGAGGAAAGCTTGCCAGCCAGGGCTGTCAGTGGTCTGTTGGCCTGCTTCTGGCCTTTCCAACAAGCACCAGTTCGAAGTTATTAATATGCAGCCTCTTCATTTGAGTGAAATTTAAACAGCAATTTTCTCTGTCAGTTTAATACATGTGAAGTATTCTCCTAAACTCTGGAATTCTGCAGTGCAGATGCATTAATATGTCCCCTTTCCTGTGTTTTCCTCATAAGAACCAGCACATCAGACAACACCCAGTACAAACTTACTTACCTTTGAAAAGGCAGAATGGTAAAACTGGTTTCATCGAGTTCCTGTCTGAGAGAATACCATTCTTCAAACATCCTGGATTTTAAATGTTTCTGCTGCTCCCTGGGAAAATAAGTAGTAAAACAAACTAGTGTGTATGTGAAACCAGTTACAGAAGTGAGTTGCCTACACATAAACAGGCTAAATGTGTGGAGTTTTTTCACATAATGAAGTAATTTCTGTTTGCTTTTAACATGAGAGCTGATGATCCTTTCCTGTTGGAAAGGTGTAGCAAATGTTTGGGAAGGTGAGGGCCTCAGTGTTTCAGTAACTGAACAGCTTCAGCTCGCTTCCTTTTCCCGATCCAGAAGGTGCTGACTTAAAAGCAAGTTCAGACCTTGCAAACAGCATTGAGAATCCCTTGGGCTCAACAGGAATATTCACATTTCTGACATCTCAAGAGTGGAGAAGAACACTGTTTCTGGTGAAAGCTGCACATCATATTTAAAACCAAAACATTTTATGAGTCCTGACCCCAGTTTGAAAGCAGGGGTCCTAAAAGCAAATTATGACATGACAGTTGAGGTCACCAGCCACTTCGTACAGATTTAAGAGCCTGTCTCTAGTGGCCCTGTTTCAAAATTTTGGATTAGGCTTACAGTCTCTACAGCTCCTCTCTTCACGAAATGAAATTAGTTATTGATTCAAACCCACCAGGGACATTTACAGTTTACCAAAGTTAGGACTCATTGGAAACACTGCTTTCACTTATGTTCAGGTCTCCCTAAGCCAACAAATTTTCCTGGAGTAATGCATATTATACGTGGAACTTATAGGAAAATTCATGTCTCCTGAAATCATATCTCATATCCTCATATCCCTTTCACTGATTTGCAAGAAATTGAAGGAAAGGGCTTCAGCAATAACTCAAAGATGAGATGAGCTTATGTGATATAGAAAAGGTTGTGGAGAAATTTAGATTGTTTTTCAATCCTTCTTGTTGTTCAAGTGGATATTACCTACAAAACCTGGGATCCTTGGAAGTAGAAGCACAAATGCTATTATTTAAAATAAGGGTTACATGGAGTTAAAATGGAGCCAAACCAGTCTTGTGTGTGGTTTGAACTACTGCTAGGAGCATAATAATCCATATAAAGAGCTGTGCTGCAGCTGCTGACCTGAAAATGATCAGGGTATAAAATGTGTAATACAGACAGCAATAATGTTGCCTTAATTAGAAGTTGCTTACTTGCAGATAGCATCTAAATGGAGATACAGTTTCTTGATGATTTAAAAAAAAAAAAGAGAGCAGGTTTATGCAAGGAAAGAGTTGTCCAAAGCTAAAATTATTTACCTGAGGAAGGGGTCTTAGCATTACATGATTGGAAGCTATTTAATTTAAAGAAACAGAAGACACAGATGTTTTTCTATGTGGATATATGACTGTAGTCAATTAGCAAATCAGAAATTACTTTTCCCAGTTTGAACTGGAAGTATCTAGAATTCATTTAATCCTGAATTACTTAGATCAAATATATGAAAGCCTTTATTTACTAGTACACAGTGGTTCAGCACAATAGTTGGGAGAAGAGTATAAAATATTAATATTTTTAAAGTGTTGTCAAGACATGAAGCAACATAGTACTTTCCTGATCTGTCAACACTGTCCTAGGAACTAGTGTGATAGTGTCCTAGTTTGAACTAAAGTGAACTTCTATTTGTAGGAAGCACTGTTGGGGTGGCATTTTCCTAAAAACCAGCACACAGCTCAGATGAGAAAAAAAATAATGAAATACTGTTAACATCAATTTGCAGTGAAGGCAAGATGGCAGATGGAGAACACAGCAAAAAGGAAGTTGGCTGCTTTCCATGACATTCTACAGCTTTCACTGTCCTGGGGCTGTGCAACTGGTTTTCTGTGTATGGAGCAGATGGGATACAACAGGCTTAATCTTGTTTTTCTTGATGTTGTGACTCACTTGAGCTTTAGTGTGTGTGATTTGGAGACCATGGTTAAACAGCAAGGACTGAGAGGACATAAGGAATGAAACACCCTGTAAGTCAGTGGACAGTCCAGCGTGGTCTGGTCCATAGCTGAGAGCCTGAGAAACACAGCTTTTCTAATTCCATACATTCCCCCAGCACATGGCTGTTTGCTTGGAACCATTTTCAGTCTGTATCATACTTTGTAGGAAAGAACTGGTTTTGTGGCGAGCCAAAGGGAGCAGCTGGCAGGCTATGAAACTGGTAGCTAACCCTTAATGACTCAGAAGACAGCTTTGTGTCCTGCCTTGACTTACAGCTAAATCATAGACAATCAAGCTGGCTCTCAGTCCAATTACTAATGCCAGGCACACACAAACATCATACAGCTTGGGATGCAGTGACATCTTCCCAGTTTGAAACGTTTACATTTCTTGCCTGAACTGACAGTGTTCTCCCTTATCTTCAGCTGCCCTGATTTTACTGCTGTTTGGAAAGAGATTTTTGCAGATTACTTCTGCAAGACAGACCCGGTGCAGTGGACAGGAGAAGTAGTGATCAAAGCAGGCTTAGTGCTGACAGATGGGTGTGTACAGGCTTGAGCTTGCAAGTACTTAGAACTGTCTTGGTGCATAGGCAAAGGCAAGCCAAAGTATTCTCATTGTCTGACACACACACTGGGAAAAATTTGGCCTATTACTGTAAAAATATTTTAAACTATTCTTCGTGGGTTAACATGACTGAATTTTTTTTTACTTATGCCTTGAACTCTCAAAGGGATCTAAAATATTCAATAGCAGTGTTTCCAAAAGTAAAAGTGATGAATCCTCTACACTTGGCTCATTTCAGAACACAGATTTTCCAGGTTTTCTGCTTTTTTTTGTAAGAAAAAAAAGGTCTTTAGCCAGAGAGCCTCATCCTCCATTTTTTTTTACTGGCATTGGTGTCTGGCTTCTCTGGGCTGTGCGGACAAAATAGCTTGGCAAACGTGAGTTCATTCAAGTGTATAATGCTCTGCATCTCTGACTTTCAATTGCTGAGATCATCCAGATCCAGTTTTCCTCTCTGGAGGTGTGGTAATCATTTTGCTTCTATTTCACTGTCAAGTTTTTCCATTTCTTATTATGGAAGGTTGCCATGAAAAGGTTTCAGAACGCCAGTGCAATTATTGTAGCTGCTTTGGGAAACCGGAAAATGAAGGGTAGGTTGAAAAATGAAATTAGTTTTAGGTTTTTATTGTTTAAAACCTTTCCCTGGGTTACTCCTGAGCTCTTCAAGTGCAAGGACTCTGTTCTTGGAAAAGTTAAGACACTGTAAATGAAATTCTGTCATGCATGAGTCTCAGTGAGAACAATAGTTTGTAAACTTAGCAAGTTTACAAAGGCTGTTGTTCTCATCTGCCATGCTGAAATCCACCATTATTGTAGAACTGCTTATCTCAAAGAATGGAAATGGTTACGATATCTCTTTTCAACTCTTCCTCACTGTTTGTTGGACATCCTGCCATTTGGACTCTTCTGGACAGGTTGTTCAGGGCGTTGAGAGCACAATGTAGCAGTTGACATAAATTGTATCTTACTCTGTCTTGCCATTAAAGAGTGAGCGAATAGTTGGAGTTCCATAGCACCCAGAAGAAAGAAAGAATGTTTCTGGCCCTCTGGGTGTAGTAATTGTCTCCATTCAAGGTGGTGAGGAAAGCTTTAGAAGCTTTCATGAGTTGGGGGAGAGGTTAAAATTTTAATAGCCAGGTTTGTAGCTTTATATATCCGTCAGTGAACATGGATCTCTGGCAATTGCAGATGCCTTTGGCAAGACTTTAACCTGCTCTTAAAGTCAGTGTAACAAGCCTGGGTATCTGGCCACTTGGTATGTCACTTGACCCATGGCATATGTAAAAAATTGCTATCCAAAGTACCTCAAATGCATGAGTCTGAAAATATATCAGTGTCAATTGACATAGGTCATGAGCTCTTATGATCACCCAAACTGTTTCTGTTCACCCAAGCTTGACAATACCTTACCAAACTGAAAATATTAAAACTCCTCAACTCATATAACTGCAAAGGCAGTGAATGCAGGCTGCAGGTCAGAAAGGTCATTTTGTCTATTGCTTTGTGCTTGGTGTTCAACAAGAGCAAATACCCATTGGGCTTCAGCAGGCAGAATTGAGAATACAATGATGAGGCCTTATGATCCGAGTAAAATGGAAGTGGCAACATTGCTCCAACATTGTTGCAATGAGAAGGCTGCATAGAGATTAGCTACGTTTGGTAGCTTTATCCCACCTGGAATAAATCACAGCCATGAAAGTGCAACTGCCTGGTATCATCTTTATTTTACCAGTGGACTGGTACAGGTTGAGCTGAAGTGCATGTGGTTTCATATTTGCTCTTACTGCAGCATCAGTACAGCCTTGGAAATAGTGCAGCTCTACTGGCTTGTAGAGCAGGCCAGGACTATAAAGACTGAGGAGAGGCCTAAAGGCATCTTTTTAACAGATCTGCCCAGTTTTCTAACATTCACCTAGCATGAATATGTCCCAGAGAGGAAACGGAGGAGAGTGAAATTCCTGGTGGGATTGAAGATTAGCAGCATTACATGGTTATGATTAATCTCTTTCCATTCTACACGTGTGTGGCTTGTTAATACTCCAACTGCACGTGGACTTTTTGTAATCTCCAACCATACCACTCCAGTGGATACACAAATGCTTTATGGCACAGCAGGCAGAAAATCAGCAGCAGAGATGCACCTCCAATAGCAGTTAATTTTCCCACTAAGAAATACATTGCAAGTGTGTGGTACTGATCAGTGGCTAAGGGTGAATTCTTAGGTATTAATGTAATAGATATCAGCTGCAGCGTCAATACACACATGGTTAATCTTTGGAACACATATTAAATATTCGATGGTGACTTGGAACAGCTCAAAAATAAAAAGCATGAGGTTTTGGAGCCTAAGCCACATATCCCCATACATGGTGTGGTGCAGTATCAGTTCTGCAGCTGTAACTGCAAAAGTTCAGCATAAGCCATTCACAGAGCTTTCACAAACTCATTAACTTGATCTTGAACACAGAACTGAGGAGCTGATGGCTACAGGAGCAAGTGAGGCTGGCAGTCTGTGAGCTTCCCCCTCCCCTCTTGCCATACTCTACAGACCCTGGCTGCAGCAGCACCTGTTGTTCCAGCTGTAACCTTCCTGCCTGCTGCCTTGATATTTGCACTGAATGGGGCGCATTACAGTGCTGTGGCATGACCTAATGAGGGTTGCGTGGGACTGTTCTGATGCCTGACCAGTTCAGAATTCTAAGATGCTCAAGTAAGTATGGTTTCAGGAGCTTTTGACTCCTGCCCATGGAGGTGTTGCAATTTGCCATTTGTTGTATGACTCAAACACCTGGTCATGGCTTGCATAACAACTGGGAGCAAGTTGCTGGAAGGAATTAATACCAGAACTGTTTGTCTTTAATTCTTGACAAATGCCATGCCATGCTAGTAAAGAGATGCATATTTCTTGTTTTAATCTGACACTTTCTCAGCTGTGTTGGACTGTTTGTATCTGGGGAATTTACAGGAAAAGAGCTCTTGGTAGAGGCTGAGCAACACCTGGGTTTTGCAGTGGTGGGTAAGTGCCAATGCCAGCCAAGGAGTATGCAGCCAAGAGTTGGGGTGTGCCCAGTTCTTACACATCCAGCTAGTTCTATAGAAGGTTGGAAACATGTATTGCTTGGTTTCTCTGTCACTAAAACAAATGGCTGAATTCTCTTTATAAAAAAAACTGATTGCAGGGCAGAGTTTTAAAGATACTTGTGAAAAATCTACCTACTCAAAAGAGCTAAATCTATCATGAAGTAAAAATCAGAAAAGCCAGGAAATTATCTGGATGATAAAATACTGCAACAAAAACATATGCAAGAGGGCAGAGAGAGTGAATGAATATTGAAGTTAGTCTAGGAAATGTATACTGTGCTTTCCTTGAAGGAGGATTGGTACCATAGCGACAAAGCAGCAAACAGGAAACCAAGCTGGTCATCAATCTTTACTAAAGGAATACAGAGGACAATTGTTTCTTATGCCTGTATTCACAACATTTTGTACTTACAGGCTCACAGCCTTGATCTGCATTTGTATTTTCACTGTAAAGTGTAGCAATATATGACAATAATGTCATATTTGTCTCTGGCTATACAACCTATTGTGTGTTGTGTAGCTATTGTCTATGTATACACGATCTAATTACTTGTGCTAGAAGTGAAAGCATACCAATGTATGTAAGTGGTAACACCTTGGTTGAAAATATGCTGGTTAACAAGAACAGCAATTATATGTTAATCAAAGGAATAATTGTACCAAAAGTACCAGTACTTCAAGTTTTTTTCTCAGTTTTGAAGTACTTCTTGACTGAAGAACTGCTTCCATCTTGAATAACTAACCTTGTGATGTCACCCACTTGGGAAGAAAGCTCTAGACTTTCTCACCCCACACCAATCAGCTGTGGGGTCTCACCAGAGAGACAGCAGTTTGTGGGTATCTCTCTGTTGTGTGTGCACTCTCTACTCCTGGAACAGTTGCCAAAGTGCTTTTCCTACAGACAAACCTCTCCATAAGTACTCTGCCTGTGCCCCACTTATTACACTTTCTGGATTAGAAATCTAAATGTTAAAAGCCTTTGAAATAGTAACATTGTCCTAACCAGAATATATCACCTAATAAAAGAATATTGTCGTATTCCCTGTCTTTTTGAATCTCCCTAAAGGCTTTCTTAGATCAGTTTCAGAATGGTCTGGCCCTCAAAATGGGACAAGGACTCTGATCTGAAAGCAATCTTTCAGTAGCCTTGACATTGGCTGTCTTGATTTTCAGTCTCTTATCCCATCAGACTGATAATACCTACTGCTGGTTTATGTCTCGTTGTGTCCATGTACCTAACGGCTTGACATTGTAGCATTAGCACTTCTGCTGTGTCACTGCATCTCACCTTGCTGCGGGTGCCTGCACTTCCTCTGTACCTGGGGGGATGCAAAGACACCAAAATGGATTTTATGTCCAATGTAGGGTAGATTTGGGGTAATGGCTGGGATTCTCATTTGTGTGACAGTAATACTTCCATCCAGGCAGAGAAGGTTTAAATGGCACACTTGAATCTGCTATAACAGTTATAACTCTGAGACAGTTGTCATGAGTTCCTGAATAACTCTGAGAATAAAAATACTGGAACTCTGCTTCATTATGCCCTGTCATTTTTCATCACCTTCATGTGATAAACATCCCTCTGCCATTCACCTGGCAAGGAGATTCTGGGGAATAGTAGGTGGAGAAGCCAGTCATGCTGCTTACTAGCTGACTACCAGCTGGACTTCTTTCCAGGCACAGGAAAAAGTCACAGAAGCCTACTTCTACACTGCATTTAGATCTCCATTTGCTTGACTTGTTCAGAGTGTATTTAGGGCAGAATTATCGTTTGGGACCTCAGTAATTCTACTCTGGACTTCCTCTGAACTCAGTCAATTCTTCCAGAAAATCTGTTTGGAATTCTTTTCACTGGCTTTATTAGGGTCAAATGCAACTCTTGATCAGTGGCTCCTTTTAGCTCTTTTCTGCAAGGGATTTTTAAATGGACATGAATAAGATATTTTCCAAACTGTAGTAAGAGCTGTCTATTGGACTAGAATAAGAGGCATCTAAGTCTGTATTACCTATGCCTCTAGTTTAGAAAAGAACTTTAGAGATCTAACCAGCTCTGAATTAAGCTTGCAAGATTCAGAGCAAGGCTTCTGGGTCTCCCAGCCTGGGCTTAATCTTGAGTGGAACTATCAAACTGGAGTAAAAATATCTCCATCTGCCTGTGGGTAGGGGCCTGAGGATGCAGAGACACAAGTGAGAGTCCTCCTTGTGGCAGCACGAGCAACTCCCCATACATGCTTTGAGAGAGATGAATGCTGGTGCCGTTACTGAACAAATTCCAGTCAGGGTTTGATCCATGAGTTTTGCTGCTAAGATTTTCTTTATTGTTTTTCTTCAGGAGATTATAATTCAAACCAACTCTTAAACTGTCCTATCATGTAGAGTATTGCCTGAGAAGTTCTAAGTTAGTAGCTTATGTCTGTAAGAAATGGGATTTTGGTGGGCAATGGTGGACAGTGTTGCTATCCAGGGATTTCTGGTTTGCAGCATAAATGTTCATCCAGCTGAGAGCAGAGGCTGTGGTAAAACACAGAAATAGCTGTCTCAGCTCCCAAAAGCTCAGTTCCCCATTATAAGCCCAGAATCTCTTACCTTCTATCAAGAGAGAAAACTTAAATGTTTTGATTACAGGAGGGAAATTTTCAGAAGGATTTGAAGAGGTCTTGAATCAACATGTTAGGCTGCATCAAGAGGTATATTTTTAGGATAATGGTAATCAAATTAACTGCCTGAGGGCAAATAACCAATTACAGTGGAGATGAAAGTGTCTGCCATGATCCTTCAGAAATCAGAATACCTGTTTGGTCACTTAAATCATTATGTGAAGAAGCTTAGTGATGGCTGCCTGAAGCATGTCCCTTACAGCCAGGTCAGAGTGACAGCTTAAAGTTTTCACTCTTGGAGCTTTTGATTTCAAATTTCAGTATTTCAAAACCCAAGAGTCTGTGGATATAAATTAGTGTTCCATTGAGCCATATTCAATGCCTTATTTAGTAGAGTATGGTCGTGTCTTTACTGACATGAAAACGATGAAATCGCTAGGCTTTGTCTTCCAAAGGAAAGGCAACATAGAGCAAAATGGTTGTTCCTTGAAAGAATCCTACAGGGGATGTTGTGCTCTGAGAAGGGGCAAGAAGGCAGGCCCAGTCTCTGTCCTCACTTTAAGCTCTGCACTGTGCACACAAGACTTGTCACATTTGACCTTTGCAACCATAAAGCTAGAATGACTTCAGCATATTTTCCAGCATTTAGCTGGTTTGGAGGCCAGCCTGATACAATCTACATAATACCCAACTATGTCAAACTATGTCAAACTAAGTGAATGGTATATGAAGTAATCACACAGTTGAAATCGGGAAGAAAAGCCTTCCACTAGTGCAGTAGTGGAGTTTCAGTGTCACTGGTCTGCCTTCAGAGAATCCTGGTCTCAGTGTTCTGCAAGGTTTAGACAGGTGTTTTTGGTTCAGGCTCTCCATGGTGTTGCTCTGCTGAAGGCAGCGTCAGTTTAAATAGAAACTTCTGGCTGTGGTGGCAAAAGGCAAAAAGCAAAAAGGATATTTTGTTCTGAGTCAGTGATAGTTTTCAGCTGCTGTTCTTTATAAAGCAGAAAAGGCATGTGGATTTAGATAGTGTATCAGTAAGGAATATGTCAACAGTAGTTGGCCTTGGGCACTTGAGGATTAACAGCTCTGTGCCCGCCCCAAAGAGAATAAATCCTCACTGACCAAATGAAACCTCAGAATCACACTCTGAAAAAACGATTACCACAGTTTTGCAAATGAAGTTCATGGTGAGTGATAAAATCCTCACTCTGAAAATGAACTTGATAGTAGTGAACTCCAGATTGTTTGTTTTTAAAGGGAGGGGATAAAACTGTGAGAGATTAGCTATGAAAAAAAGCCAGTCTGTCAGTAGTAGGCTGACATTCTGGAAAATGTAAAGTTTTAGGCATCAGAAAGCTTTTTATAGATTTACAAATCACAGTTACTGTCAAGGGGAAAGAAGATCTTTTAGGTGTTTGCACATGCCGTAACCCAGATTAAATAAGGTTGCAGGTTCTCTCTAATGCTTCAAGGTTTGTGTGTAGTCATAGTGCATGGTGGGTTTGACATGGGCCAGCTGCCAGCCACCCACCCAGCCATCCTCTCTCTCCCCCGCCTCAACAGGACAGGGGAGAAAATAAGATGGGAAAGCTCATGGGTTGAGATAAAGACACTTAACAATTACCATTATGGGCAAAACAGACTCAGCTTCGGGGAAGATGGTGAGATAGGGTGAGAAACAAAGAAAAAGTGGAAACTCCTTCCCCCCACCTCTCCCTTGTTCCCCCCAAGGTTGATGTTCACTCCTTCACTCCCAGTTTCTCCACCTCTCCCCTGACTGGCATAAGGGAATTGGGACCGGGATTTGTGTTGGGCACAGAGCAGCCCCTTCCCCTCACAGAGACCCCACCATCACCCAGTACCAGGGCACCTGGTCCAGCCAGTATTTTTCAGGGCTGTAGAAGGACTTAGGGAGCTCCATAATGATCTGCTAAGATGCAGAATCACATAGGCCTGATTGCTAGAAAGCTTATTGCAATTTTTCTGGAGTTTTGACCGGCAGAGTTCCAATCGTCTTCAAGGAATTGCAGATTAAGGGAATACTGTGCAATTTGCACATCCTGTGTGGTGAATTGAACCTGCCCAAGAAGTGTGCCAGTCTGAGGGAAAGGTCCCAGCTGATTTACAGAAGGAACATCCTTATTTCCAACCCATGAACAAGTAAAGCATGGAAGAATAGGGTGAAGACGGGCACTTGAGCTTTAACCCTAATTTCAGAAAAGATAAGCAAAGGAAAGGGAAATCAAGTCCTTTGGGCAGTGGCCTCCTTTGGCATGTTGTTTGTAAGAAACAGTTCTGTGGAAATTAAAAAAACCTGTAGATAAAAATCAGGCAGCCAAACCTGCCTTCCAATGTACATAGATTCTTATTAAAAAGCCATTAATTCATATGTGAGTAAAGCTTTATTTTCGTTTACATTTGTGAAAAATAAATGCCAAGGCACTGCAGAGCCAGACTTTTTTCAGTGAACATTTCCTTCTGCTCAGTCTGATGTCAGGGCTTGGGCAAAGAATGTTTCACCTGAACCTTGTGAGCACAACCTGTTGAGTCAATACCAGGAGAGGCATGCAGGAAATAGAAGTGTGCCTGCCGTTTCTTGAATGAGCAGGTTTTAAAAGAGTGCCAGTAATTTCAGAATAAATCATAAAAATTAGTCTTTCAAAATAATTTAAACTTAAATGTTAACAAATCAAAACATTGTAAAATCATGAGCCAGGCCCATTTTCCTCCAAGAGAATTTTTGAAAACTAACATTGGATTTTTAGTTGTTTTGAGACTTTTTAGAATTTTTATCTGAGGTTTTTCTTCCATAATTTGGGCCAAAAGTTTACTTAAAAAGATTGCTGTATGTCTATAATATTAATATATGCTTATATTTTAGAGCTAAGATTTAGGGTAAAACACTCCTTTTGTCCATGAAATCGTAAGAGTTGACAGGACCAAACTTCACTGAAGCAGTATTGTCATTTGGCAGATCAAACCACAGATGATATTGCATTTGTGCTTTGTGTTGGAATTTAGAAATTATTGGCCTGGTTTATAAGGAGTTAGGTGTGCCCTTCTGTGTGACTGTGTACGCTTAACTCACGCAGTTCCACAATGGCGGGGAAATTGTGTACGTGGTCAATTATGGCTTCCTGCTGTAAAGGATTTGATTTTTGCACGAACATCTGCTTTCCACGTGCTACCCAAACATCAATATTCCTGTGTGCAATGGACTAACCAGAAGAATGGCTGCTGGGAGCTACAGAGGGGTTTGCAGCACAGCAAACCCAAAGCAAGGGGGCTGTGCTTACCAGGGTAGATGGCCAGAGATTCTGTATTGCAGGGTGAGTCAAAGAGCAAATTCAATGTCAGAGCTGGTGTTAGTCATGGGCAAGTGCTGGGGCATCAGCCACGGTGTCCCCCTCCTTGCTGTGCTGGGGACACTGCACATCTCTCTGTTTCTCTTCCCTGTGCCGGCAGGGTGGAGCATCAGAAGCTACACTGGAACAACTTCTTAAAACACCTCTTCCTGGTGGAAGGATTTTGAGAGTTCACATATAAGCCATAGCTAGACTAAAAAATGAAATCTTGCAGTATCAGGATGTGCCTGACAGTTGCTGTGCTGCAGGATGATCCTCCTCTGAGAACTTGCTTGCTGTCTGTAGTTGTCTTTGATTCTAAGTCCACTGTGTGAGAAGACTATGCATAACTCTCAGTCCTGGCCACTAAATGTTGATAGATTCTCTGCTATGTGACATAAGTTGCATCTCTGTGTTGCTGAATATTACTGAAGCACGAGTAAATTTTAAGGGACTTTAATGTCAAGTGAGAAAAAAGATGAAAGTGAAATTACATTTACTTTTCTGCACTTCAAAAGACTTGTTCTGCAATTTTTCCTTCTTTAAAGATAGCAACTAGAAAGCTCCCAGTGTGGGAGCCTTTGCTTTTAAATGCTGCAGCAAGCGTAATACTCACTGGGTGAACTTGGAGTTCGCAAAAGCAAAAGCTGGGGGGGATGTACGGGAACATGTGCTGTCCTTTGTAGTTCCAGTTCTTTTAGAAGCACTCACAAATAGCTTTAGTTTCTTTAGCAAATACAATGGCATCATTCTGGGCATGCCTAGTGGAAGTGTTCTGGGGCTAGTAAACTGTGAACAAACCTGTTTGCATTGCTGCACTGTACAGCACAGCACAGATAAGCCCTAATTGTTATGCAACTCCTTAGCATAAGCTCCTGGCATGGCTCATATGCTTCCCTTGTACTAAGACCGTCCAAAATAGCAACAAGAAAGCATGTAACTAAAGACACAGCAGGAGTGTAGGAATTCACCCAGGCCTTGGATGTTCTATAGATTGAAAAATTCTTCATTTTAAACCCTCCAAAATGCTAAGCATAATGTATTTTCTTCGGAGCTTCTTCAAGGTAAGTAATTTCAAACTTTTCCTGCTTGTTTGGTTTAGTTTCGTTTTGACAAGAGAGAAACTTGGATTTGAAGACTTTGTACTGGAATGTAGAAAGTAGTTTTCTTGAGAACTGATGCCCAGTAAGCAAACTCACTCACCAGGTTTGCCATTTGCTTTGCTGTGTTAACATCTGATTTGTAGACGGTGCTTGTTTTCAGCTACCATAAAAAAGAAACACTTGTTGTGGATTTGAGAGATCCTTATGTGATGGAAACCATAAAATTTATGGTGTAAGCTACATCCATCAACAGGGAGTTGTTAGCAGTGAAAGATGCATTTTATGAGACAAACCCAAATCTTAACTTCTGATTTTATTATGATTTTTTGAAGAGTTTTTTGTATTTTAAATGTGCCACATTGAGCAATTGAACACTAACATAATTAAAAATATTTTAGATACAAAATACATTATAAACTGTTGCCAATAAGTTCATATGAAACAACCAGACCAAATATCTAATATTCAGTGATGGGTATGTAACTCTCTGGGGACAGTTTCTTTTTCTGAGAGTCCAAGTAAGTTTTATGACAGAGGCTGTGCTGCTGCCTGCTGTCGGGCTGCAATAGCTGTTTGAGATCTGAGTCCCAGCTGTGGCTGTCAGCCTGCTCAGAGTTACAGCACAGTCGTGGTGCAGCTGCAGCGTGGGCTGCAGGTTTTGGTACAAGTGTGCACTGCGAAATGCAGAGATGGTTTGGAGAAGTGTCGGTCAAAGGAATGAAAGTTTAATCAGATTAGAGAATATTGGATTATTCCGAGATCTAAAATGTTAGAATTCGAAGCTCAGGAGAGAATTACACTGATTTAGAAGAAAAACGCTTAAGGAATAGAATAACTGTAATGAGATGAATTCCAGATTCCCATTATGTTGTCACTCGCACATTTGCATGCCAAACTGCTTCTTGATAAAGTACGCTGCAGGATTGCAGCTGCAGTGTAAAGCCAGCAGTGAATCCCAACTCAGAGTTGCTCTGTGGAGACCAACTGCTGTTTGAAATAAATATGAGAAAAAGATTAATTTTGGTCCTAAGATATGTAGCTACAATTAGCACCTGCAGCCACCTGATTGTTCATGGGAAACGAGTAGCATTCCTAAGGAGGTGAACCCCATTTTCAGCAGCCTTCCTTGGGGACATTGTATGGAGCTGATCTTAAAAAATTGCTTACGTTTGGGTTGAAAATATCTACTTAGTTTTTGCTGAATTACATTGTTACTCTAAACACTGCATTCTTTGAGAGGTAAAAGTGAGGGACAGGAAAAATACAATAGGAAGGTTTTTCTGTTACTGGGATATGGCTATTGATTCATAGTTGCATACTTGCTGTTTTATCTCATGACAAGCCTTGACTTTCAAAAATTTTAGCATAAATCATGCTGCTAAAGTGCATGTAAATATCCTACTTCAAAGTGAAAGAGTATATACTTCTCAGTACTTACAAAAATGTATTTTTCCATAAAGACCCGTCATCTACAGTCATCAGTTCGAGAAAAATAGGACTGAGTAAAACTGTTAGCTGTCAGTGGTGTTATGATGATGGTTACTGGATTCATCCTGAATCATTTTAATGTAACAGCTTTGCACAGTCTCTATTGGTTTCAGTTTGAGAAAGGCCAGTTCATGTCTATGAATTTCATTCTGCATTTATTGACTGAGATCTAACAGTCAGCTAAGTCGGTCAAACTATGTCTGAAATGGAGGAAAAATTCACACTATTCTAATGCCAGTTTCTTCATTGTTTTCTATTAAGTTTTCTTGAAATAGAAAGCTCTGAATTGAAAGCTGGCCAAAATACAATATATCTAGAGCTGTATTCTAGAGGTGCTGTGCACACCATGCTGCACTCTGATGTTCTTGTGACATGTTGGAATGACCCAAATAGCTTGAAATGCAGTCTGAGGCCTCAGCCATGTTTTTCAATAGGATTTTAGCTACTAAAATCCCTGTGTCCATGCCTGGGAACTTTAAAATATCACCCTCATCTGACTGAAAAGAAAAAGTAGGCCGGGCCAAACAGCAATAAACCTGCCCTTGTCTTTGGGATAAATGCTACTATGGGAGAGTTATTGTGGTGCCTCTTGTCCTCCTCTGGAAGCTGTATCAGCACCTTTGCTGATGGGAGGAGCAGGAGGAAGTGGAAATATCATAAACCTGTAAATAAATAAATTTTTTAAGAAATAGCATAAACTCCCTAGAGCTGGGGGCAAGACCATAAGAAGGAGCTCAGGACCCTCTGCCTGCACCCGTTTGTGTCTGGTTCAAGGCTTTCCTAGCACAGGACTGAGTTTGCAGCATACAACTCCATCAGGTGCCTTTCAAGCAGACACAAAAGTGCATGCACATCTTAGAAAGCTGATTGCTATATCTTGGCCAATCAAGTTTTTTGTCTGCCATAATAATCAGTTTAAAGGCCTGATATTTTTATCTTTGATTCTTCCAAGAGAAATGGAAACAGGTATTGGAGTTGTTGTCAATGTGTGATTGCATGGGTCTGAGCTGCTGGTTTTTCTCACTAATTTAAGTAATTCACTAATTAAAATATTCCAGATGACTGTTCACTTGGTATGAAAATGTTTGATTTTGACTGAAAATATGCAGAAATCAAACTGTAACTCCTTATTGAATGAAAAGCCATATGAATGGCTCACATGGGCCATAATTATTTGGTTTTTTGAGAAGTGTGATAGCAAAGTTTTTGGAAGCATCTTCTTGCTTCCTTTAATTTTAAACCCAGAAGATGCTGATTAATACTGCTGTTTTTTTTATAATGATGACACAATAAGAATAATGGTTTTGCTTATGGCATGGAGCATTTCAAAACAGGCAGCCTGTTGCAGTCATTTCCAATTCCTCTCTAATGCCACTGGTACAGCAGTAAACAAGGCACGATGCAGATTTGCCACTAATACCTTTAATGCCTCTAAAATAGTACACCTATTGTTCTCTCTGAACCAAAGCTCCAGGCCACTAATACCAGCTAAACAGTTCCTGGCCACTTTAAAAGGCCAGTGTATGCCCCAGCAGGGATGGCTGTGTCACCAGTTGCAGACAGAAATTTTGGGAGTCCTGCTGCTGTCATAGGAAGCAGTATTGCACAGCTGTGGAATATCCTAAATTTGTATCAGATTCTGCATTCAAAGTGTTGTACATTTCTCTCTCCTTGGCCATAACTTTCATTTAATTCTGCTCAGAAATCTGTGTCATGTCCCTGGTTAGATTTGCAGCCCATCCAGCTTTGACTTTGGATCTGAACCAAACTTTGCTGGTTTTCTCTTTAAGCAACGTGCCAAACTTGCATTTACATGAATTGAACTGAAGAGTTTGTTCACAGTATGTTTGTTTCTCTGAAGGAACTTTTCTTCTGACTTAAGAAATCAAAGACCACACTTGTACTAGTTTTAGGTCTTGCATGTGTTTCACTAGATGTTCACCTATCCTGAAAGTTTAGGTTCCCACCTAAACACTGTGGTTTAGTTCCTATTTTGTGACCATCAGTCTTTTTGCTGGGCTAATCTTTGTTAGTCTCAGTCTTGGCACCTCTAAGGTACCTGTGAAATGAGCACTAAAATACAGCCTGGTTATTCTGCTCCGAGGGTCAGCTCCTTTTTCTTTTCAAGTGGAAAAGCAGAGATTTCTAAAAAACATTCTGACTTCAGTTGGACCTGTGCCAGACATTTAACAGAGGCAGGGACCCTGCTGAGTGGACGTGTCCTTGGAAAGCCAGAATGTTTCTCACTGAGCATGTACCTTGTTATCTGCAGAAGCTTTGGTTCTGTTGCATGCAGTTGTAACATTGCTGCTGCGTGGGGCCATGTCTTGACTGTAACATATTTGGCTGAATAATGCCTGTGGATATTTTAGGTTTTATGTGGATAATTTAGGTTTTGCCTAAAACTTAGGAATGACTGTAACACGGAGCTGTTCTAAATGTGTTTATCAGTTGTTTGTCATCTTATCTGTATGATGTGGTGTATGAATGTGTTCTTCAAGCACGCTCAGCTGTCAGGCAGGCAGATGCCACACAGGTATCTAAACCTGATCTTTGAGCGTGTGGAGGTTCAAATCTGGCCAGCGAGATCATCCTGTACTCTGGGATTTCTGAACACTGATGCTGGGCTTTCTAAATAGCAACAAAAGTATCAGGAACAAACAGAACTTTTCAGCCGGCTGGGAATTTCAGCCGGCTGGGAACTGCTTTCTTGCAAAACTGGCTGAAGAAGACTGTCAATGTTTAGTCAATGAACTCCTTCTAGCATAAATTAAACCAAGACAGCACTGAGCTGGAGCTAAAGTGACAATCCCAGAATATCAGTTTAGATCTTACAGTAATGTCTGCAGCAACTCATACTACCTGAGTAACAACTCTGCAAGTAATACCACAATACACACCTCTTCATTAAAAACTAAAAGAGGGTTGCTAATGTCTCATTTAATAGGCAAAACAACAAATTTGAATGATTGTATGTACAGTTGTAAGACCCCCTGGGTTATATTGGCAGGTAGAATGGGTACTGCAGTCAATGTTGTGAATTGTTCTTGCAAAAATACAAAGTAAATTTTACTGGAGTTTTTAAGTGCTTTTGAAAAGACAGCTGTTTTAGCAGCATAGATGCATGTACAAAGTGCCTCTCTGAAGGTCTTTCTTTCAGGGGGACTAAAGCAGCTGTAGACAAATAATTTTCAGCTGAGGTAACCACAAACAATTTTGTCCAAAGAAAGCATGCCTTGACTGAATCACATTTTCCACGGAGACAAGCAATATGATGACCAGAATTAAATTTCAAATAATAGCCTTGATACAAGGAAGAATGGAAATTTATACATTTTATTCCTGCAATGGCGTCCATCCAAAAAACATTGTTTCTCAATACTGAATTAAGCTGCAGAGTGTATGGCAAATCATAAGGATTGGGAATTCCTTATCCCAGACCGTAATCTTGTACTTTCTTAAACCAAAAATGCTGTACAGTGCATGGCAGTGGGCAGTCTTCATGCAGAAAAAAATGCTGTAATATGGGAAAGAACATGATACCAGACAAGGGTACAGGAGATGTCCACTTCTGTATCAAAAGCAAATAAATTGGTGAGGTTTACCCAAGAGGTCACATATCAGAAGACTAAAATGAGCCTGAAAAGCCTGTTGACTGAAAAAAGGAATGAGGTTCGGATCAATTGTAGTTACTGGGTCAGTGAAGATGTGCTAGTAAGGAAACAAGATGTCAGATGAGCTCTGTTTTAAGGAAGGAATGCATTTTGCCTGGAAGAGGCTTTTTAAAAACACATAAAGGGAAAGGCAGTATTGCTTTCTATGCAAAGTATCTGAATAATGGAAAGACAGAGTCTCTGAAGCACGAATGCATCTGTGACAGTAATAGAAACTGGAATTTATGACAGCCAGGTAATTCCTGATTCACCTGCCTGTGTGTATGTACATTAAAAGGGGTGATGCACACACACTCTCCCTCATCTGAAATACTGCTGCAGGAGTTGGATTGTCTTTGTTCTCAATACAAGAGTGCTATTATCTGTCTAGGAGAGTGGAAGCAAATCCTGTATTCAAATTATTAACATTTGCAATTAATACTTATTTCAGTATGTATTAATGACTGTCATTTTTAAGGCAGGACAGATCCATGACTTACTTGTAGAGAATAGCCACTAAAATATCACAATGTTAAAATTGTAACAATGGTTACAATTATAATGCATCCATTGACAGGAATTAACAAATACATCCATTTGCTCAGACCTTTAACTTAGAATCACTTTGACTTCTTGGCCACCATGATCAGTTGCATTTTGCGCCTCCTGTATGTGACAACACACATTGTGTGTAGCCTCTACAAGGATCATCAAGTCCAACTCAGAAAAATACTCCCAAACTCAAACCCAAAAACCAACTCACCAACCAACAAATTTGGCCTGTTAAGAGAGTACCCATGAAAAGTGATATCCAAGAGTGAAGAATGGTTTGCTTACAGGTAAAAGTGTGGGGAAAATCCTGAAAGTCTTGGTCAGCTTTTGTGTAATCAAAACTTATGTTGAGATCAAGATTTCCTGCAAAGTGGCCTTTGATACCCTTTGGCCATTGGTACAGTTTCCCAGATCACCAGAATGATGACATTGTTGGCTGTTCAAAAGAATTCAGGCTGCTTGGGAGTCACAATTTTCTTGAGCCTTCAGAGATGGAATCCCGCACAGCTAGAAGAGGTCTTGCTGCTGAGAAACTTCCAGTAACATTATTGAGGTCATACAGATGGGTATGTAATTACTTAGATAAACAGAGTTTCAATTAACATGATTGCAATCTAGTAGCACTTAAATAGTGTTTCTTAAGAAAGGGGTTTCACCCTGTACACAGCCTATACATGAAGAATGAAAATCTGTATGATTAAACCACACCGCAAAGTTAAACATTACCAGAACCTATACATAGCCTTGGGTTCAACTTTTGACCCTGCAGGAGTTATTGCCTGAATAAAAATCCCAGGATACAAGGCAGGAATTTGCATCAGATTAATTGTCAATGACAACATTTTTGTGGGTTTATGTAAAATGCAAGAAGATTAAAATAATGAACAGTGCCTTGCAACATGCAGGTACTCCTTGACTAGGTCAGCCTTCTTCGTGGCACCTCAGCCAGCTGGGGCTGGAGCCTTTGGAGGCGTTTCAGATAATTAGCTGAGATGCTTCACAGCTGAAGCAGCATCTTTCAGATTACACACATAAAAATAAGGTGAAATACTGATACACTCTTCAGAGTCCTCTTTTGCCAAGATTGAAGGTGGAAATTCAGACAACCCTTGCTCCAGCAATGAATGATGACTCCTCCACCTCCTTCTTCTAACACTTCTCTGTGTCAAACCCCTCTGCTGAGCCAATTTTTTACACTGATGCTAAATAGGTGGGGGCTAATAAGCAATCTGTTACTCCTGGAACTCTCCCATTGTAGGTTTGCCACAGATGCACTTGGCAAGTTCAGGACAGTGTTTCACTCTGAGTGAAATGCTACCTGCTCATATCTGTGACCTTTATGTAAAACGGAGCAAGTGCTGTTCCTCTTCAGTGTGGTCTCATAAGCATCTTTGTTTCCTGGTACTATTAGATTCTCCTTTCAAAACAGTTTTGTGGTCATGGAGGGCCTCAGACAAGCCTTGCTTGCAGAGCATGGCTCTCTCTACTGGCTGAGATTTAGCATATTCAATAGACAACTTTCTGACCAAACTGGGAATATGGCCTTTCCAGTTTTCAGTAAAACTTCAACAAGTCTCTTTGTAGCAGGTGAGCATCAAGCCCTTTGTATTCCCTGTGGCTTATTAAAGAGGTCAAGTATAATAATTTAAGAAGCAAATAACCAATATTATGAAGAAACCAAAGTTTTAGTAAACGTATTTTGAAAAGCAACAACAACAACAAAAAGAAATTGATGTATTTTTAGATGAATATTCAGAAATTAACAAATTAAGATTGGGTTAGAAATGGGTATTTCTGCAGTTCTGGGAAAGGAAGAAAGTCACTTCACAGTGTGTCCTATAGTGAAGGTAAGCTGCCGTAGTATACAGAAGGATTGAATTCTTGTCTGCCTCTAAAATTCTAGCGCTTATATATATATATATTCCAATTTTTACTTTGACATCTAAATGGCAAATATATGTAATTAAATGGCATTTTGGATACTTGTGTACTTTCATGAGAATTAAGTTCCATGACTTGAAAGTCTTAGGGTCCTCTATAATAGGAATAGTATAAAATGATGGAAAGACACTGAGATAGCTTGAATCAAGTGTAAGGGTAATAGTATATTTTCAAAGTCAATCTTTTCTGCTGACTAATAAGTGGGATCCCTCTGCCTTCAATTAATCCTCTCCCTTCTAGAGATTTATCTCAGTTTTGTCTGCTAGCTTGCTCTGGGTAGTGAGGTGTAGCTCACTGCTGCACCCAGTGACAGACGGCATGCGGGTATCTTTCAAGCAGTGAAAGGAACGGGATTGCACTTGAAATCACTATCAGGCTGGAAAAACCATCACCAAATGGCTGGTATCTTTCATCCTGTTCTTTCACCAGGCACAAAAGTATTCCAGGATACTCCAGCTTACTACAGGCTTTCAGCTGGTACCAGATACCATGTCACTATTAATTGTAACACTCTCTGAGCACACAAACTTTGTCTGTGGTACATGCTGGTAGGTGATGGCAGTTCCTGTAGGTGTAAGTTCATTCAGCTCCATATGCAACCGTGTAAACCCTCCCTATCAACACTAACACATTTTCTTTATTCTAGATTTCAGTTAATCAAGTGCCATAATGCCTCAGCAATAGAATCTTAACAGATATCCCATGATAAAAAGATTCATTCTAGCTTCTGGAGACTCTTTGGAGACAGGTGGCTTTACATATTTATCACCAATTACAATGAAGAGAGCTATGTCTTCAGAGGGAGTGTCTTTTCAGGAGGTGCAGACCCTGCAGTATCACCCCAGCCACCTCTCCTGCCCACAGTGAGGGAGAATGGGACAGCTCAGGGACTGATGCCACCCTGCTTTTGGCTTATGTCTACAACTGGTGCAAGAAAAATTGGTCTGAGTTTTGAAATTAACACTCCTGAACCAGTTGTAGAGGTATTATTTTATTTTATTCTGGAACACCTGGCTAATTTATTTGAGAAGACATGTAAATGTGACCTAATTTCAATTTTGATTACCTTCAGAAGAATCAAACTATTTGATTGCTTTTCACTCATTTATATAATTAAATAGTTTTCTGATCCAGAATATAACATTTAATAATCCTAGAGGTAATTCTACGTGGTTCCTGAATGAACATGGAAATTACTTGTAAAATTCCCTTTGTAAGTTTATAGCAAAGCCAGTCATTCTGGGCTGCTATAACAATATACATATAATAATGTATGTAAATACGTAATATACATAACATACACAGTCTTACATTGCTGTAATCCACCACTGCATCCAAAAAAAGTTCAAAGAACAAACCCTATCTGTCCATGGGAAAGCCAGAGATGCAGCCTTGCAGTCCCAGACCGGTGGCTGTTGCTGTGGAGATGTGCAGTCATGGCCATGCTGTACTCCACAGGTTGGGATTTTGTTTCTGGATTTACTGCCACTATAAAAAAGCAGATAACACCATGTTAGACGAATCAACCAGATGCCTGAAAATTTTTGTGCTGCTCCCTCTTCTCGTTCCTTTGCTTGCCCTCCAAATCCAACAGAAAATGGAGAAACGAGCCCCACGTACAAATCAGATGATTTGCTTCCTCAGCTCTTTTTTATCTTGCTGGTGAGAGCTCAGTGCTGCCCATTGCATTCTGCCAGCTCGGCAGGTTCAGCTGGATCCGGCGGGCTCTGGGCTGTCACTCTGCTTTTTGTTCAGCTTCATTCTGCTGATGGCATGGGGTGTTTCTGTGCTGGGGAACATCAGCCTTGTGCATCTTTCTTCTCTTGGCTGTGAGGTGTAAACTCCTGGAACAGTATGCTCTACACAGAGAGTTCTGAAAAGAGGAAAAGAAGCCAAAATCATCTTGAATTATGTACTTCTGGAAGTCTTACTTTATGTGAAGAAATAATTTAAGACTCTTGCTAAAATCCTTGGCCTTCTACTCTACACCTGGCCTCTCTCTGGCAATGCATCACCCTGCAGGCGGTAAGAGCATGGGCTTTCACCCCCTGTGTTTGGAGTGCTGTTTCCTCCCTGCTGTTGCTGGTTTGATACTTTCAGCTGTCCATCATTCAGGCACCATAAACTAATATAACAGGTCTTTGCCAGAAAGCCTGAAAGAACTGTCATAGTTGTTATTTGCAATATCCTAAACTTTTTCTAATTAATTTCTTTTTTGTTTGTTTGTCTTTGAACCCCTGTGGCATCTGTTTCTCAGCAGGACTTCTGAAATAAGCCACATTTTACCTTGCTTACTGTTTGTTTATCCAAATCACGATGAAGGCTTTTGTAAAAGCAATTTGTGTCTGATCTTGGTGTATCATTCATAGCTTTCTTAAGGCTGAGTTTCCAAGACAACTAATTAATAAAGATTAGCTTTTCTTATGGAGCGTAAGACTCAAGTACATCTTGTTTTGTGATGTAGATAATCTCTCGATCTTGTTTTGGAGACTGGGTCTTATCACAGAGATGCCACAGGCAATCTGCTCTGATTTATAGCCAGACTTGGAAGACCATTAGGGGTGAAATCTTTCAGATAGTTTTTAATTTCCCAGTTCTTTCATTTTTCCACTTGCTCGTTTGTTTACCTGTCCTTGGTAGGTGAGAGTCCTGCAGCCTCTTTTGGTTTGAAGGACATAGGAAGAAACCACACTTTTAAACTTTTGCTAACTTTAAATTAGCTGAAGAATGACCTAGATCTACAGATAAACTATGGTAAAACAAAGGTATTTAGTTGAAATGCATGAAGCTATGTTGCTAATAATAGAAAAAGGTGTCATAACACAGTGTAACATAATCCTTATATTTCCTTAACATAATTCTTAATCTGTAACATACCTGCTATATTATTAAAAGGTATTACTGGAACTTCAGAAACAGGCTGCATTTTGAATTGCTTTCAGTACTAAGAAACAAATATTTAATTTCATACTTAAACTTTTCTCGTCTGTGAAGTTGCTAGCAATGCTGTTATTTTTGATTCAGGGGAAAAGGGAAGACAGGCATTAAAGCTTCCTTATTCTTCAGGACTTTTATGATCAACTGTACTCGGGCAGCATCTGCTGTATGTTTCAAACACTCTTGAGTGACATTTGCCTGAATGGGAGCCTATTTGTTTTTTTGTAAGGGTGAGCCAGGGACAATCTGATGCTTTACACGTGATTTTACTCAAAGATCTGACCAAACTGAAACCCTTTTTTTTTTGCTAAAGCAAAGAGTTTTAGAAGAGGAGGGCTTTAGATGAAATCAAAGATGGTGTTTCTATCACCTGAAAATATAAGCTTTACATCTACACATTTCTTGTCTTTCTGCATCAAAACTCAACCAAACAAATAAGAATGGTAGTCTGTCTTAATCTTTGGGTTTGATCTCCCTTTCTGTCTCTGCCTTACCCTTCTGAATCAGTGAAGTATTTCTTGGCAGCTCTCAAGGTTATGTCAATCCTATGCTAAACTAGAAGAAAATTCTCCCAGTGATAATGGTGTAGGGCTGTGTAAGAGTAGCACTCAGTGACTACTCAAGAACTACCTTCAATAAAAGACTTTGCTTCATTTTGACTTGCATACCTCCTTATTGTACAAAACATTTTCACAAGTGAAATCCTTTTTACTGCTCATGTTGAGTTATAGACTTGCTGGTTTGGTTGCATCTTTCATGAAGCCATCAAGTACCTGATGATGTGCTCTCAGAAGACTGAGCTGCATTTTGTCTATCATAAACCCTTTGGCAAAAAGCTAGTCTTAATAAGATCTGGAAAAGTATCTCCTGAACAGATTCATTTTATTCTTCCTTTAAAACAGCTGGTTCTCTCACTAGGCTTGCAAGCAATAAGCAAGACCTGACTGATAAAACACTTCTGCACATGGTCTCTGTGCAGCCATTCAGTGCTGCATCCGATTTGCACGAACAGTGCCAAGTACTTTGGTGCCCTGCAAATGAGGACCAGGCTCTTCAAAGCTGAGACATAAGCCAAGACCACCCTCATTTAGGAGGAAACCTGCATTTGCAAGCTGAAAATTAGCTGATGCAGCATATGACATCATGGGACAGTGCATTGGGCAGAATGGTGATAATGTGGAAGCTGACCTGAAAGGCAATAAGGAATGGGACTGTGAGAAATCCACGGAGAATCATGTCATTAACTGTACTGCAAAGGTCTGACTCTTGCCAGACTCTCAGTATCTGTTTTTTAATACATCAAATTTAGTCACTTCTTTGTATCAGTGTTTAGACACTATCAGTGAGCAACTGAGGAGTAACCGGAGTTGCCTTTCTGTAGATGTGCACAGCTGGATTGTGTCCTGCAGGGCCAGGTGAAACTCCACTCCAGAAACTGTTCTAGCCCTGGGTTTTATTCCCTATGCCAGCCACAGGGAGGGGACAGATGCCTGTGGGACACTGTCTTGGTGCCTCTGAGGCAGCAGGGAGAATGCCATAGAGAACAGCTTCAATACTGGAGAGAGAGCAGGGCTAATCAGCACCCAAACCTGAACCCACCCCAGGGCACGGTAACAGCAAAGATACTTTTACTTCCAGCTGCAACTTGGATGGACTGTGGTCCAGCCTGTCTCATTCCTTACTGTGCTCTCACTGCCTAAGCAATACCTCTAAAATCCCTAACTAACCTGCTAAATATTTGCATGTCTTGCCAGGAGAATTAGATGTCAGTGTAGAACACAACTACCGTAGAGGGAATTAAGCCCTCACTTATATTAAACCTTACTTGTGGAACTCCAATGCAAATAGTGGCATGTGGTCTTTCGGCCAGTTGTGTTTGTTCTGGGCTTGTGACACTGGGTCCAGGCTGATACTTTGGGATGTGTCACTTGAAAATACATGAATTCTACTTTTGCTTCACAGTGCCAGTGACTGTCATCCTCCTGTTCCCCCCTCATACTTTCTGTCTCTGTTTCAATACATCTCTGCTGTTATAAGGGGAAACTTTCCACATATTTTTGACTCCAGGAATTTGGTGTTTCAAAGGAATTGACACCAGTGCTTCATGCAAACAACCACATGAGCTGAGATCTCTGTGCAAGTCCAGAGATTACTTCCCGAGTAAGAAATATGCAGCAAATATTTTTTGTTGATAGAATTATGTCCACTACTGTTCTGGAGAGCTCATTCCCAATATTTTATTCTGGAAAATTTACAGAGTTAGAAGTTCTGTGTCAGATTAGTTAGAAGAGAGGCTTTTCCTCATTTAGTAGATGGGTATACTTATTCTGCCTTTTCTTATGACGGGAGATATATAAGTCCTCCAGCTTTATGCATGTTAGACTGTTGGAATGTGTCCTGCTTCTTTTTACAGGGACCTTTTTTCAATCTGATCAGTTTCTTGGACAAAAGTAAATACACAGTTTTGAGCAGAGAGAACTAATGCTAGGCTGAAGTAAAGAAAGCATCTGTAGGCACAACTCACTTGCTGGTATGAAATTTGCCCCAAAGTTTGTTAAGAAAGAATGATTTCTCTTGCTGACATATTTAGACAATTTACATATGATTTTCAAAAGAGACTATTTTCAGCAGTGGGGGGTTAACAGGCTTCGTTCCTATGCTTGGTTCATTCTTAGCATGAGTTTATGAACAGCCTAAATTATTTAAACATAAAAAGCTTTGGCATTAATCACGACACAATAGCAAATATAAAAATTGATGAATGTTCAGTATCAGCATGAATGATTATCTCCTGTAGGTCTGGCACCCCATATACTATCTCACCCTTCAGAATAACTTGTGCTTGGAAACAAGTCCTCGGGTAACCTGAATCCTCAGGTGACATCCTCTCCCCCGAGGACAGGGAGGAAGTGGATGAGGCCCTTGGCAGTGGGTGCTGTTCCTGGGTACAGGGAGCACCTGAGGCCTGGGAGCACAGAATGTGGGGATCTGGAGCAGGCGCCATTGGGCAAAAGGTCTTTGAAGTAAGACTTCTTTTTGTTATGCATTCTTGTATGGCACTGCTAAATCTAAGCTATGTTATTATTGACGTTTAAAAATGTATTTATCGTCTTTAAAATGGCAGGGTTTGCAGGTTTTCACAGGTAATGTTTATGGAAAAGTTTGACATTGACAACAAAATTTCTCTATCCCACTGTTTTTTCTGAAAGAAACTTTTAATCATGGAAGTAGAATAACCTTTGCTCTCTGAGAACAGTATTCATCCTATTCCAGTCATTCTCATAAATGAAGCTTTCAAGAAAGAAGAAATAATACTTTTATTTCTGAATCAATAGGGACCTTTTTTGCCCCAAAAGTAAGGGGACAGAACACAAGGCTGTATTCTTGTAAGTGGGATACTATTAAACCCCACTGAAGCAAGAATTCAGCCTTGGAAACAACTGAACCTTTTCAGATCTTGCTCTTAGTCACTTTCAGTCTTTGGTACAGAGATACAACATTATTTTTAAATTATTTGTAAATATTTAGGGCTTGTTGTACAACATACATGTTATACAATGTGTACATTGTAAATTTAAGCTGATTTCAGGAGAGTTATTTTTACCACGCTCTTGGAGAACAAGTCCCCAGACTCTGGAAAGGAAAACTTCAAAACTGTAATAATCTATGGGAAGAAAGGGAAGAATTTGAAAGCTGTATTAAACTGCTTAAAATTACCAGAACTGTGTGTTTCCCTGTGCTGGCTTGTGTGTATGTTGTACTGCTTTGTTACCAGCTTATTGGTGTCTATCCCCGAGGCAGAAGTCGATCTGATAAAGAGTGATGTTGGTACTTTGCCCCTTTGGGATTTCCAGCTTATGCTTGCAAACATGAGCTGAATGAGTTCACCCTCCTAGAACAGCTTCATCTCCCTGGCAGCACCGAAGGGAGAAAAGGTGTTGGGATTGCCTCTACAAACAGAGAGCTGCTCTACTTCTGCACATTCTCCTGCCAGCAAAGACTTTAGAATGACTGTGCCCTCTCTGATCTTGCTGAATCATGGCACAGGCCTTGACACTTCAGCCAGCCTTTTCCTGCATGGATAGAAACCACTGTGCCAGTTTTGACTCTTGATGATCACTGAGATGATTATAAACAGTGTAAATGTGAAATAGGCTCTCATGTTTTGAGCAGCAGAGGACATTGAACCTACTTGTTGCTATTGAATAATATGGAGGAGGCTCTGACTACGGATGTTTCATGATCTGGGTGTTTAGATAGCAGATCATGCTCTTCAGGTATCTGGTTTTTAGATCATCCTTCTCTTCTTGCTGCATAGACAAACAGCTTTATATCAAAGATGACTTTTGTGTGCTGCTTGTTATCAGGCATATCCCTGCAGGAGATGCCTGTAAAGGTTTTCATCTATACAAAGTCCCTGTGGCTTAAAACATAACAGGGCTGGTAAAAGGGTTCTACTTGAAGAGCTATAGTTGTATTTGGTTTATGTCTAGGTCATTGCTCAAAGTGAGAAGCTCCAATATGCTCTCAGTGCCTTTTATTCTCTTGAAAAAAAGTGTGTTCCTCCTCCAACTTTAAGAGCCTCAATTACTTCTTCCAAGAACAGTGTATTAAACTGCTGGCTCCTAATCCAGATAGCTTAAAGACAGGTCCTTAGAGGACACAGTGCACATGTGCTGGAGTTTGATGTACCAATCTGTATGTCTTGATCACGCTTTTCAGAGTCGCACAGACAACCTTGGCCTCAGTTTTCCAGATCTGTGAGCTGGAAGCGTGTGACCCATTTCCATCAGAGAATGTCCACAGACGTGCTCCCGTAAAGCTGAATCTGAACTAGTGTGTTCTGACTTTAAACATAGAGAAGTGATGCACAGCTATCGGCACACACAACACATGGATACGAACAAACTTTCCTTTGCAGTTTGGTACAGAAATATAAGGTAACTAACAGGAAGTGCTGACAGGACTTGTATCTGAAATCTCTCTTCCCTCCACTTTGAAACTCAAGAAAGCAGTGGAATAATGTGATATTTGGATTTCCATTTGTTTGATTACTCCTTGAACTGTTTGGATTTTACAGTCAAAACCAAGACAGTAGCAGCCCAGCTACCAGAGGGAAACCTTCAGTGGGAGGTGGTATCCTATGTAGGAGTGTATCAGCTAGCTGTGTCCTTTGGGTAGAATTCTTAGTTTTATCCTTTTGCAGCCATCTTGCTTGCTCTGTTCCTGTTGTCAGGGATACTGTGGAGGTCTTTAAGCACAGCAAGGTGTTCTCAGTGTGGCCCCTCCAGTTATGGACAGCTTCCTAATCCAGGTGGTTTGTGAAGTGGGAAAGTAAGAGGGGATGAAGATGGATGAGTGGACCCATGTCTGAGTATAATGAGGTTTTAGCTGTTGGGGAATTGACTGGTTACAACAAAATTTAGTTATTTCAGTACTGACACAGTAGTAAATACTGGCTGGGGAGTGATTCTTGATGTTGGTCTGAGGAGCTGCTGTGGTGACCCTTCGATTCATAGAAGTTGCAGGGACATTTGGTATATTACACTAGCAGAGGCTACCTGGAGTAATCTACAGACTGCAACAACTGAGACATAATGGCCCCTGCCTGGAAAAGGAGAAGGCTGCCACTGAAACAGCATCACTGATGGGTGCAGGAAAACAGAACTGTTCATAGGGTTGTGGAAGTGTCAGACTTTTTGAGGAAGGACAGACTAGAGGCCAAATATAACCCTATGGGGTGTTTTTGTTTAGCCTGTTCTTTTAAAAACACAATAGAGAAGACAGGCAGATGCTACCTTTCTGGTTTGGTAAATATGGTGAAAACAGATAACATGCTGGCATAGCTGCACTTCTGGAAGTCATTTCTGCATAGCAAAGCCACCCCATCTGCAGAAAAACTTCATGGACATGTCAATTTCTGCCAGTCAAGGCAATAGGTAGGAATCTGGTCTGAAATCCTGATGGAACAGAGTCCCACATGGCAGCTGTCCAGACACAGCTAATCAAATAGCGTATTATCACCATGATGGTGATCAAGCAGCTGATTTGACACAAAGCAATAGGCTAAAACTTTGAGTTTGGTTTGGGAGCTTAGAGAAACTCAAAAAGCAAAAAAGAGAATAGTTTGGAGGAGATCCAGGGGAACAGCGAGAGACAGGAAGTATCGGCTTTAGCTGCTCTGGGTTAAAGCCAGAGGAAGAGGTACTGTTACAGTGCCTCCCTTGTGACAGAGAGCAGTGGTTTAGATGTGTGTGTCAGCCCATTTCTGAGGAAAGGGCTGGAGAGTTGTGTGTGAACTTTGGATTACCTGTGCAAGAAGAATGATGACTGACAAAAATATTGAAGTGGTAAAAATGGTGCTGAGTTGGCTTTGGCTGCAGAGCTGTTCCTTGGATGTGATGGAGCCCTGCAATCCCAGCCACTGGGCGTGTGGTTTGCCTTGGAGCTCCTAACTCCCTTAGGATGCCTGAGGAAATGTTTCTGTTACTTTATGACTTACTCCTGCCACTCATAGCCACACAGCTGGTACAATGGGCATAGTGCAAGAAAAGAACAAGGCTGTGTTTGCCCATGAGCACATTTTTTGGTTTGGATTTTTCTCTAGTAATAGAAAAAGATACTACTTCTGCTGATAAGTGACTGGATACCAAAGACTACATGGACTTCTCTTACTTGGAAGACGAACAAAAGGAGTGAATCTATCAGAGAAATTGAGGAAGTGTCTTCTGGAGTACTGTTACATAATCTTGCATGTTTTTGCATGCTGTATTTTGACATACACTGTGCTTTAGATGATTATTACCCTGTGTTGAATTTCAACTTCATGCCCAATACTCTTCACCTGGAGCTGAATGTTTGAGCAACTGAAATTCTGCCAAATCACTTGTGACTTGCACAGATCCAGTCCAAAGCTGTTTCCCTTCTGCCAAGCCGCATCCTTCAGTATGTCAGAAAACTTCATCTTTTTTACTCTTTTGGAAGGAAGTTATTACCTTTCAGTAAAAAACAGCTGGTGTGTTTGGGGGAGAAAAACAGATACCCAGCCCCTTTGTCAGCGCTGACTGGGGAAGTCTGCTTGCCAACCTTCCTTTGACTCACGTCTATTCCCCAAGCTGCAATAATGTGCATCAAGATTTGAGAGCAGTGGGATTCTGGGGATATGCCTCTGCCATGAAAGCAAAGCTGTGCAGCAGCTCTTCTGGCCAAGCTGGCTTTGGAAGCTGTACATGCTCATCACTTACCTCTGCTAGGAGGCAGCTCTAATGTGGTATACCTTGGAGCTAATGCATTTCTTGGGGACTGAGTTAGCATTGGGGTGTGTGGGTGCAGTACTCAGCCTTCTAATCTGATGTCACACCATATGGGTCAGACGTTCCCTGTGAAAACACAGCTAGGGACCTTTTTTGACTCTTCCTTTCCAGGACCAGGGGTATTACAGTCCTGTTTCATAAGGTTAGTAAGTTTGTCAGCAGATCTGTGAAATTTTATGAGGTGACTGACTTCCTTCTTGACTGTGAGGGTGGTGAGGCCCTGGCACAGGTTGCCTAGAGAAGCTGTGGATGTTCCCTTCCTATAAGTGTTCAAGGCCAGGTTGGATGGGGCTGTGAGCAACCTGGTCTGGTGGGTGACATCCCTGCCCATGGCAGGAAGGTTGGGACTAGATGAACTTTAATGTCCAACCCAAACCACTCAATGATTCTGTGATTCCTCCATCTAGTTTCCTTGGCCTCCTGAAGGGAGAAAATTTGGGAATTTGGCACAGCTGCTGCCTTTCCCCAGTGGGCTGATCTCATTCCACACGTACAGTATGAGCCTTTATGTGTGTACAGGAAGATTCTACCTGCCTGTGTAGTGGGGGAACTATGCTGCTGTCTTTGCCCTCTGGAATCTACCACGGGGTTCTCAAAAAAACCTTGCCATGGCCAGGGCTGTCATTAATTTGTTCCTGTCCGTGTATGGACGTGTGTTGTACCACTGATTGGCATTATTCTAATAGTGACAAAACCTGAGTCTAACCAGATGAAACAAAATACAGAACAGAGTAAGTTCAAGTACCTAACTGCTGGCAGGCCAAGAGCCCTAATGTCTCTGTAAGAGCCTCCCAGGACTTCCAGGTGTGATGAAAAGCTAACACTTCTCCTCAGTGTGAAGAAGGCTGGGGGAATACTAGCCTGGCAGCTGAACAGGGACTGAAGAGTTACCTGCCTCTCTGAAGAAGGGGAGCAAAGGAGCCTGAGGTGGCCTAGCATGAGACAGACTAGGGGTAAAGAAAACAGAGACATATAGGGAAGAACAGGTTAGGTGAGGTCCAGGGAGCCTAGAGCAGCTCCTCCTTACCTGGGAGGAGAGGAGGATAGAGAAAGGGTTGAGTGCCTGATATGACAAAGAGTGCCTTTTCCCTTCTGTATGTCTTCTCATACCCTGGAGGACAGCTCTGTCTGTGGGTGGACAGCTTGTTGTAAAAAGCTTGTGCTTTCCCCTAAGAAGGGAAAAAAGAGCAAGTTGAACTACATTTAATAGCCTAAATAAACAGGATTTCCACTCTGGAGGTTCCACCTGGAGCAAGCCCAGATAGGCTAAGATGGGACTGAGTCTCAGGCTTTTCCATGCTTCACCACGCTTGTCAGGTGGGAGAGCCATCCAGTGCTGTAGAGACCCCAGTGCAGTCACATCTCAGTTCCTGGGCACATGGGAACACTAACCGGCTGCACTCGAGAGGCCTGCCTGACCTAACTGACCTCTTGTTCAGCTACCCAATTTTGTTTCACTTTGGGTTACAACTTTAATCTCCAGTGTGATGGATAAGGCTTCAGAACAGGAGTCATCTTCTCTCTGACAGACCAGCATAGTGTATTCAGCTGGGCAGTGTTGGAGGAAAGCAAGGAGCCAGTAACATTAAACCCCTGGTGATCCCCAGAAACTTAACAACAGAAACATTATTGGACTCCTCACTCTTGCTCTTCCTTAAGCCTTCCAGTAAGCCAGACAAGGCTTACTCTGCCTCCATTGCTTTGGCAGACCTGGACAGAGGGTGCTGGTGAGCAATGCACTGAGGCACTCACAAACAGCAGGAGTCTGCCAGGTGTGAATGTCAGCCTTGGGCTGAGCTCTGTGTGAGAGGTACAAGGACTTTTCACAGGCAGTGTTGGCTTCCTTTTCCTTTTTGGTTGTAGAGCTCAGGCAGGGAAGAGGACGTCTTTCAGGAGGGAAATACAGTGTGCATGATATTAGGTCTGAAATGCTCTCCAGAGGTTCTGGTCCTATAAATTTCAAATGCGTATGCAGGTGCTGGGAAATTCTTATCTAAGTAGCCTGAAACTCTTATGTATAAATCGTTGGGCTGGAGTCCTTACAAAGTTGTTGAACATGGGAGTGAGATTTCTGGTGTGTCTGTGGCTCGCTACAGGACTTTTCATTCTCAGTACCACACAGTTCTAGGACAAGTAAATACAATTTTACGGTGTCAGAATAATCCAGTTCTCCACTTCTGCTTGCCAAAATCAGCGGTAAGAGCCATGAGGTGGTGCAGAGGGAAGAGCATCTTTTCCTGAGTGGGAGCTGTGGCCGGGCTCCACCTGCTGCTGGTCGGGGCTCCCTGCACGGTGCTGCCTGTGCAGCACCAGCAGCCGACGCTCATCACACCCGTGTCGTGTCCGCTCTCTTGAGCACAAAGTAAAAACCATGGCAGAAAGGAAAACTGTGTCCTTCCTGCTCCTGAACTTGCTTTAGTGTTCTCTCATGTGTGGGTGATGTAAATGTGTAGTGGTTTCTGCAGATCAGTTGTTACCTGTATGTGTTAGTAAGATTTGTACAAAGTCAAGTGTCTGCTCCTGATAACTGCCTGAGCTTTGGTTGTTAGCAGTCAGTCATCAGAATTGAATTTTTGGGTTTCTGCTGCTGGGTATGGAAAAATAATGAAGCTGAGTTCCGTATATTTTGTAGCATCAGTCAGTGGTTTTAATTAGTGCTGTTAAATAACATCATTTGGTTTTAGAACTGCTGTAGTTAACTGCAAATATTCTTCAGAAATGTTCATAACATACTTGGTTATGAAGCAAGAGACACGCAAAGGAGGAAAACAAGGTAAAATTAGTAATTCTTGTGCTAGCGTGATTTTGCCAAAAAGGAAAACTGTCCTTAAATGTTAACTATTACTGCAGTGTTGAATACCTTCTTAGGGTAACTCGATGATGCTTGCATTACAGTTCAGGCTTTGTGCCCACTCACATGACATGGGCTTTCCATTTTGATTTCTTATCAACTTTTCCTTTTTCTGCTGTCTCTACGTGGAGTATCAGGACTCCGGATTATGAGAGTCTGGAAGTCGTGTAAATTAGCTTTATGCATTGAGCAATAAACGCTATTTCAGACCACAAAGTGGCAGCATAAGCAATTTAATTCTCTCCCTCCCTCATTCAGTTTTCTTTATTATACTGTATTGTGCTTTTAATCATAAGCAGAGTACTTAATGGTAGCAGACTGTGCTGCATACACCACAGTCAGGTGCTGGCTGGACTGCCCACATATAGCTCAGGACTCAAATATTTTCAAAGCCCTCACACTTGTTCTTCCAGTTCTGGGACTTGTTTGGGAAGAAATTTCTGCTTCAGTGCTGTTCTGGGTTCCTTTTTTGAGGGCTTCTAGTGAACAGGATGAAATGCTCACATTTAGTTTTCTTTGAGATGGACTTGGGCTTTGAATCCAGCTTTTAATGAAGAAAAAGCTGATGCATTAAACCCTGAAGTACACAACATCCTCAAATATTGTTTTTGAAGAGGAACACCCCCCTCCTCCCCCCCACTCCCAAACAGAATATGTGTGAAGAGGGAAAGGCTGACTATGTCTATCAATGGAGCTGACCTATGTTCATTAAGAAAAGTGAATACCCTTTGCCCCTGGTCTTTTGTACCAGACAAATAACACATTCCTATGCTAAGAATTAGTGTATGACAGGTAGAATGGCAAACCATAAACATTCTTGTTTTCTTACTACTGTCTGCTCCCAGTCCCTTCTTTATTTTTCTGCTTTCTGAAGTATGAACCACTTGTTCCTAGTTAAAGGACTTTTCCTCTGTCCCCTGTGCTGTCACAGTGCTTTCCAGTCTCTGCAGTGACCAGGTGCTATAGTGAAAGCTTTCCCTGGAGCTGAGGAGAGTCTGGGACAAATGAGTGGTTCTGGTGTGAAGCACATCACTCCCACCCCTAAGCTTTAGTCTTCATTTGGTGTGGAGGATTTTCCTTTCTCCCTTTTATCTTCTGATGCTTCAGCATGTCCTCTTTGGACCTTCTTATTATCTCCTGAAATTGTGCTGAGTTCAGACAGATAGTCTTATCCCTTGTCCCTGTTTCCAGGAGGAAAGGGGGCTCTGGGTCAGCCTGAACACTGTAGCACCCTGTTGGGAATGGTGGTGCAGCTGATCAAACAACTATACCACAGAAGGAATGTGGTTTTCTTTCTGGCTGCACTCATCTTACATTTCCATTTCTCAGCTGAACCTACGCCATTCATTTTATACTCTCCAGTCTAAACAAATATTTCAATTCAAGTGGTTTTAAAATTGGGTTTTGTTTGCTGAATAAATGAATATGGACAATTCATTATTATCATTTTTAAATAAACCACTGTTGGAGCTAGGATTGCTTTTTGCCCTTTTGACCATTAAGCTGTATTTCTATGAATTTTGAGCCCTTACCAGTGTAATTCTATCACCTAAGAAAACCTAACTTTTAGAAACATGGCTTTGCATAAAGAAGTTATGCAAAGAGCAGCTTTGTAAAAACCTATGTTAAGAGTTTATTAACCACAGGAATCATGAGCTATTGTTGCATTTTCATATAATCTCAAACTTCTGAGGTTTCCAAGGAGCTGGGCAAATGTGTCTGGGTACACACCTTTACCTCAGCTCAAAAGTAAAACCACAGCTGCAATGCCTCAGAGAGATCTGAACATCTCTCAGGGGTTGGATGATGAGAGCTGAAGGACGGCTCCCAGATACCAAGCAGCTGCGCTTTGCTTTTGTTCAGTTTCTAGTTACAAACACAGAGGTGGCCAAGAGCAAAGAGTAACAAACAGAGCAGTCCATAAACGTGGAGAAGACAATGTCCTCCTAACTATCCTTGAGAACTTAGAAAAGCCCCATTTGGAGACAAACGTTCCATGGGAACTGCTGCTGTGAATAGAGCTGATTACTCTTCTGTTTCTTGAGGATGTGTGTTTGTATTAAGCAGGGGTAAATCTGCAAGGGTGGTGGCTTTGCTTGTTCAGTTGGATTAATGTAGATCTGCTCTGTGGGTACAGTTCCCCAGGGCCAAAAATAGCTCCTGGCAGCCCTCATTCCAGAGTGATGGGGAGCAGGAAGATGCCATGAGCCTTCTCCAGGGGTATCAGCTCACTGACAGGCCCACGGTGCAAAGTAGGGCTGAGTTCAGAGCATGTCACCTCTTGTACCATGCCAAGTGATGAGTCTGTGTCTAAGCAGTTTCCTCTGATTCATCACTGCTTTTTGTTCTAGGCTAAAGATAGTCCTTCATATAGAAGCTCAATTTGAAGATAAAAAGTTGTTTGCCTTTCTCTCTGGTTGCTTTTTAGCTACTGCTATTCATCTTCTAGCAGTTGTCACCAGCTGCTGGTTTCTCCCCTCTTCCCACCCTTTTCACTTTCCTCCTTGCCTTCTCTGAAGGGTTCACTTGCGAGGAACTCCCTTAATTTCCTAGTGCTGATTACATCATGCTACTCACTGAGAAACACAACACACCTGGTTTAAAATTACCATGGAGCAACCCCTCTGCAGATAAACATGAGGTACAAATGTAGGATTTTCTCTTTTAGCATTAATTCTTCCATTAATCATAGGTCCTCCCATGAAGGATCCCTGTTTCAGAAGCTTTGTTGTTTATGACTGAAACTCCTGAAGGGCACTTCCCGTGATTCAGGGCTACGTGCATGAGTGACTGAGAGGCAGAGACACTGTGGAAAGCGTTTGGTAGGCTCCATGCATTTGTGTGGTGTTTGTAAGAAATGGGTGGATTTGCATATGGACTGTGGATAAAGCTGCTTAAAGGCAATGGACAGGGCACAGCTTTAGATGTTCAGGTTTCAGAAAAGCTGTGGAAATTTGTAGTAGCAAAAAATATGGCTTAGTGTGCCTTTATTTGAAGCAGTGGCAGCAAGAATGTAGAAGCGCTTTTAAGAGTAATGCTGTTTGCCAGAAAGATGCACTCCAAGTCTCCCATTTTTGTGCCAAGGATAGGATTATATAGCTGATGTTTCTTGAAACTATTTCTGTCTGCCAACAAGATACTGTGTCTGAAGGTCCTTTAAAATATTATGTCTTATGCAGTAAGGGTAAGTCACTATTCTAGTAGAAGAGAAACCAAGATGTAATAAATGCACTTGAACTCATTTTTCAATGATGCTATCAAAATAGGAAGCTGCAATCTGCATCACAGACTTCAACCTGGAAAGTCTAAAATACAAGGACTTTACACAAAATAATTTGAAGGAGAGCTAACAAAGACTCATCAAGCATCTTTTGAAAAGGGAAAGGTATTTCCATATCATTTTTTGACAGGGATTTAAATGTTAGCATCCACCTTGGGATAAAATGCTTTTGAAGAGATTGAGGAGTAACTGTAGTGCCAAAAAATTTATATTTCTGTAAACAAATCCTTAAGTAAATATATACATTGATTTAAGTAAATTTATATAAGTGGATATGTCTAAAAGTATAATGTGGCATGATTTATAAAGTTCATGTTGTATTTGGTTAGTGTTGTGGATTCAGTGTGGTAATTCACATTGGATTATTATACAAGGGTTATATTAAGATGTGCTTCCCTCAGTGAGTTGTCCTGATCCATTATTAGTAGGGCAGTAATTGATTTGGCAATATTCCCTGTTATTGCTGAGTAGTATCCAATTTTTCCTTGTGTTTGCATTGTTGTGACTTAAAATTTGTGTGACACAACTAGATGCCAAGTCAGCACATGCTTTCAGTGTGCCCTTAAAATGTTGTGCCAGGCTTCTTTTGCTTTCATAGGAAAGAAAAGAAATTATAGTTACATGGTTACTCACTGGGGTGGGAAGGCTTTCACACTCTGGTTTCTCAAGGGCTTTTTTTCCCAAGTAGTCACAACATAAAGCACAGTCTTGTCTTGCAATACTTAATTTGGTGGAGCTTTTAAGGCTGCTTGAGAAAGGTAATTTCATGCAGCTCCCAGTCTGTGAGGGTCCAACTCTCTCCTTTTCCTGAGCCATGCCCTCCCCAGCAGCAGGAAACATTCTGGCACTTACCAATGGATCCACTAAGTTTCCTGCAAAACACAGTCTTGACTTTAATCTTCTCAATACTCTGGAAGCAGAGATGTTCTTGAAGCCTTTCTAGCCTTGCCCCAGCCAAAGAAGTTAACCAGGTTCTCATGTGTGGTGATTGAAGGAGTGAGCCTTATTCCCTGGGCTTCTCACTCCTGCACAACGGTATTGTTAGTCATGAAGAGGGAAAGGAAAGGTATCGGTGTCTGATCACTTTGGAGACCCAAATCCCCATGCACACATCAGTCATGAGCCTTTTCCAAGCCTGAAAACTGCCTCTGGCCTCTGACTTCTTCTGTTCTGGGAATAGAAGGAAGGTACTTGGATCTGGTGCTCTACAGGAAATGTGTTTCATCTCTCCAGCTGTTGGCTTGGTGCAAAGCTAAGAATTTTTTTTCTCAAATGAGAAGAATAACCCCATACATTTCCGATATGTGAACCTTCTGATACCAGAACTTTGAAATGAAATGTTACAGGATACATGGCACATGTCTTGACATCTTCTGGGAGTTATAGCAAGAACATTACAGCCAAAGACTTGTTCAAAAATCCAACATCTGTGGAAATGAACACTTTCAAGTTTCAGTTTTATCTTAATTCCTCATACTTATTTTACACCACATTAGATGAAGTTGACAGCACAAATTCTGCAGTTTTATCTTAGGTATGGTGGGAGTCCAATGTACACTTGACCACACCGATCTCAGAATCAGCCCTGCACTAGTGACCAACTGGGCCACCAATCTTGCCACTGATCTTGTTAATCTTTATATTAATTTCAATATTATATAATCTTATTTTTGAGTTTAACTTCTGTCTCTCACACTAGAGAATATCTCCTAGCTATCTACCTTTCCCTCTCCCTCTTATCTTTTTTCATCTTTATCAGTCTCTTTTTCTTTCTTTCTCTTTTGACGCTGTGTTTTTTTTTTCCTGGGAAAACATTAAGTAAATTGTTGGTCTGTGAAAGCAATACTGGTTTTTCTGTTTTCTATATTGGGACACCCAACAATGCTGAACAGTGAAGCTCTTTTGTCTTTATTTTACCTCATGAAAAAAACCAAACAGGAAGATCTTCAGGTTTACCCCTAAACCATTACCATTCATCAAAGTACCAGCACGAGCACATCTTAAATGTTTCCCCTCTATGAGCAGCTTTTGGCACTTGAATGTTAAAATGTTATCCCTCAATATTTCAATGTTGCACCCTTACTATGTTACCCCCCTGCTATGAGGGCAGCTACTGTTCCTCCATGGTCAGGGTTTTTTTTCAGCTTCTCGACACTTAAAGTCATATAGGAGAAATGTGTACATATGTACAATGGAAGAAAGAGACAAGGATATTCAGGAGATCCTGGGAGCACATCCAGTAATGGTTATGTCTTTAAAAAAATTATTCTGTTTCTGTTATCCCCTTATTTCAAAGGACAGTGAATACCAGTGGATTCACACTCATCCTGTGTTTGTGTTACAGATAGAAGCATTATGGCATAATATGTAGCAAGCCAAGGTAATGCTGGAAATCTGGCCAAGTCCAGCTGAATTTGAGTTCTTTAAATTGCCTTGGGTCCCAGAGGAGAGGTTAAATCAGAACATTGTTTATCTCAGCTTGGTACAGAGAGTTGAGCAGTGAAGCAGACAGATTATTCTGCTTTGGAAAGGAGCCATATATTCCAGTGACTAATGAAAACCAAAGAGGGCAGGGGTAAAAGTAGTAATTAGGACATGGGAAAATGTGTGGCTCATTTCAGGGTGCAAGGTTTCACTTGTGCCTAGTTCAGTGCTGCAAGTGTGGTGCAAATTTCACTGTATAGTAACAAACTCAAACATTTGTGATCATATTCCTAACACCACATACATTTCAACTGAACACCTCCATAAAATTGTGCAAGGATCCTTGGTAAAAACAGGCCTCAAGCAATTACCTCACAAATCTTTTTTGGTTTTGTAGAAGTAAAAGAAGGGTCTTCTCCCAACCCAGGAGGTCTTTCAGCACTCCCCAGCACTGCAGACTCACACTTCTTGTAAGGTGTACTCACTTCAGAAACCGAGAAGCACCTGATGAGTAATGAGCAGGATTTTCTCAAAGCTTCTAGGTGGGACTGTTGGAGCCACAATCTGCCTGCCTCATCAAAGAGCCTTTCTAGTGAGCAGCATGCTTATGGTGATAGCTCGGTGAAACACAGCTGGTGACTGAGTAGGGTTTCGCTGGGGCACTCATTTGCATCGAGTTTGCCATGCTGTCTGTCTCTCTGAGGTGTCTAATGATCACTTGGCACACTGGGCCCAGCAGCCACTGAAGAACTGGTACAATAATCTTCTTTATCTAAGGAGGTAGGTAGAAATGGAATTAACATAAGTCGTCCTCAGCAGTAATTAGTGGTATTAGCTCTTATGCTGCCTGGGCCTGATCCATTATTTGCTTACTGTTAGTAAGGGGCAAGAGGAAGGCAGATTGCATGTGAAGGGCAGCTCCTGTCACCTTTGTTTGATGCAGTGATACCAGACTGAATTACTGCATTAGGTAGATAAATCATTTAACAGATACAGACGTTCATGGCAATATAACATTCCCAGGAACCAGCTCCATGTATTTACAGTCTTAAAACTGAAGGAATTCTTCCAATTACAAAATAGTTGAGGCAGGTTTTCAGTTCAGACTGTTGAACTGATATGGTGCTGTAAGCTCCTGGATTTATAGCAATGTAGGCATTTCTGAATTGTAACCAACAGAACTGACCTCGTCTTGTGCTGTACTTGGTTGCTGGCTGGGGTGAAACCAAGCCAGCTGTGAGTGTGGGAATTGTTCTTTCCAGGAGCTTTAGATCATTAATAATAAATGCTTTGATGTCTTAAAAGAAAGGCTTTGTGGGACTGCAGCAACACATCCTACTGTTGTGTCATGTTCTTAGAGTTACTGCTCCTCTAGTGAATATCACATTCATTTTGTGATGAAAATCATTTTGTGATAAAAAATTAATTTTGCATAAAATTAACAAGGGCACATTTGGAGAAGGCTGACATTGTACCTGGATCTCAGTAAACACTGGGAGCTGTAATAAACAAATAACCTGTCAAGCTCACAGAGACCAACTCTCTAGTTAGCATTTTGCCAATCCCTTGTATTGCTGACTACGGGTAACTAGAGACAAAGTTCAGCTCCTGCTGAAAGCAGTGGGATTTAAAGAGGGAGGTACTGACAAGATCTAGAGTGATATATGTATACCTATAGAGTTATATGTATATTTCTGATTTAAAAACATAATTTGTGCATCTCAGTAAAACAGGATGTGTACTTCAAGAATACTGGGCATTAGAAACTTAATCTACAATCCCTTTGAGTTTGTTTTTCTGACTGATCTGAGATTTCTTGGCTTTAAGTCATTGGTTTTCTGGTTTATATTCCAATACCACTGAGGTTTCACAGTTTACACCTGAGTGTCTGTCTTCCCTAAGGAAACCTGCAGGTAGATGTGTGTCATGGCTGGCTTGGGTAACCCAATACTTCTGTACCTGATTAAACCTGAAAGGACTGGACAAATATTGCATTCTTAAAGTCTGGAAAGTGCTTCACTCCTTGACTGTTGAATTCAGACAGGCAATAAATGGGAAAAGCAGACAGTGAAAAATTAGTCTATGCCATGAGCAGAGGAGTTACATACCTCAGAGATATTTTTTCATACTATTTAAAATGAGGAAAACCTTGATATTAGTCTGTAGAATAGTGTCATCCTTTCACCAGAGAGACTGCAGCACTTCTCAGAGAATTAACTACTTTGGAAGGAGAGATCTGCTTGCTGAGAACCTTGAAATGAGCATCTCTGAAAACCAACAGCTCTGTTTCTGAAGGCTTAAATCTGGCATAGGGGAATATTTGTAATAAATTTGGTATGACATCCAAGAGAAGCCTCATGCTTTTTTCCACATCCCACAAATACAAGGGAGATATTTGTCAAGCTGTGAAAGTAGCCAGTACAGAAACAAGCTTTGGGCTGGGCAGAGCCTTTTTTTGGCGCTCAAAAAGTACTTGGCCTCAAAGCTGCACTGATAGAAAAAGTTTATCTAATTGTAGATCATGGTATAAACTGATATAACAGGCTGCCCACGCTGCCATCTGTAATGTTACTGGGAGCCACAATAAACTGCAGGGTGGTAATTCTTTCAGCTAATGTCCAGTAAAGAGGGGATTTGGCTTCATGGCAAATCAGACTCTTAATTTTAGTCTGAGACTTCTTGACTGAGAAAGCTCTGTTGCTATTATAAGTCACATGGAATCCTAACATATTTACAGCAATCATCTTTTTAATTCCTGAGCAGGAATACATAATGTTAACAGGGTTGGTTGGGAATGGATCATAAGAGCAATGATATTGCAAATACTATTCTTGTGCTGTGTCTTGGAACAAAAACCCAGGAGAACATGATCTCTTTCTCCATTGCTCTGAGATGTGCATGAGTGCTGGCTGGATGTGATGGCATTTGGTACCGAATCTGTCTTCCCTGCGGCTACCCTACACTGAGAGCAGAAGCACAGAGCCATATCTTAAAATAATAGGCTTGGCTGATGTGAAACCCATGTAATGGCTTCTATAATTATCAAGTAGTCAGTGCAGCAAGCTAAGATGGGAAATGGCTCAGAGGCTGTCCTGCAGAAGACAAAAAGCCAGGGCAATGTGGTCGAGATTGTTTCAGTGGTGCATTGCTAAGCCATTGAGATCCAAATGTCCTTCAGTTGTTGGCGAAGAGAAGAGCATGCTCCACAGCCAAACTGCTTGAAGGACAGACTTCTGCACTGGTGAGGCTGCATGAAATACCTGGGATTACTCGGCCAGAACTGGAGAAATGCTTCTCAGACTACAACCAGCCTGTGGAAATGTGCAATTTGCAACCAAATGGACTGCAGATACATCCTGTGACAACTCCAAATGGCATTTAAATCCACCTCCCAAAATTAATTTGCTGAAATGGGGAAAGCAGGTGAAATAAAGAGGATGATGAAAGAGAACAAAATCAAATCAGTTAAAAAATAAGTGCAGATTTTTTAGTGAAATATGCCATGATAAACATATCCATGTGAAAATTTTCATGTCCAGGAAGTCCTGTAGATGTACAAGCCAGGGCAGGATTTTCAGCCAGTGTGACATCCAGTCTGTATGACTTGCCCTTGCCTGATCATGTTATAGTCATGAGCCTTTAGTATAGACTCTCCATAGAGTTGAAAAATCTTAAAGAAGGAAAGGTTTTGTTCTTCAGTTTTCTTTCACAAACTTACAAAATCCTAGCACCTTATTTACAGGGAGGGCAAAGAAACAGAATTGTTCTTGGTTGTAATCAGTGCCAGCAGAATTAATGCACTTCTGTGTGTTTCAGGTTTTTCTGGTTCAAGTGTGATGTCTCCTGGGAAGTGAGCAAGTGCGCAGTCACTCTCGGAACAGCAACAGAACTGGGTCAACAATGACAGAGAAAATACCTCTTATGCAGGGCAGCTGTAATTAAACTTGAAAACTTCATGTTCAGTCACACAAATGCAGGGCAAAGTAATAGTTACAGAAAAAAACTTGACTAAAATATCATGTTTGTCATTCGAGCTGGGTTTTTCTCTTCTTTGTAATATAATATGTTCGTTTATATTCCCAAGTCAACAGAGTTCAGGGTATAATGGAAAGCAGGAACATCTCATCTGCTTGCTCGGGTTTGTCTTGCGGCATCCTGGTTTGTAGATGAGACGTTTAAGAATGGCAGCTGCACAGTGTTTCTAATCTTACCCAAAGGTTTTTGCATATTTCTGTCCCATCAAGGTTATTATCATGATGAGGCATGAGGTGGTTTAGTCGTGTTTTAACAGTGAAGTCAGAGTAACTGAGGCTTAGGGTGTAGCCAGCCCTTTATACTGGGTCAGTGTTGCGCTGTTAAGGAGCCCAAGTGTCCCGAATGCTGATGCCATTCTTCTTGACTCACAGTGTTGCTCCTGACACTGGGGAGCTCTTGGCAGTGAGATTCTGTGTGAATTGTGGGCATTATTAGCACTTGTATCTATGGGATTAACAGGTTCCTGTCTGAGTGACATCATGCCTGCTCAGGCAGTGTGTGCAGGACAGCCTTTCTGCACATCACCAGGCTGTCCAGGTATTTGGGGTCAGACCCAGGTCAAATGGCACGTGTTTGACCCACTACAGTGCAGAGGGTAAGAGCTCTTGATTTGAAGAGCTGTTGTAGTTCACACAAGGTCACTCTGCAAGGTATTTCCTCTTAACCCAACCTGATTACTTTACCTGACCTTCCATAGTTCACAGTAAAAAGCTTTGAATATTCATTTTTATAGAAAAGTTTTCCAAAGGAGGCACCAAGATTCAGGTCTCCATGTTTAAAAATCTGTCCTTAAATTTCATAAAGGAGGTTTCTTTTTGGCATCATCCTATTTGAACTTGTTTTCCTCCTTTGTAAAGTTAGAAAAACCAGCCACAGTGGCCACATGGATCTGTAGTGTGTCCCAGTTATCTCAATATCCTGTCCAGGAAAATGTATAAAAACATGGCGATTATATTGTGAAACTCCTCCTGAGCATTCTGTCAGCTGTCAACAATTTAAAGCTCAGGCTCCTTTTCAGTCAGAGAGGCCTTTTGAATAGGGTTGTTGTTAAATGTAGGGCTAGTGGTCAAGAGCTGGGCTGGCAATAGCTTTCGATTGCCTTTGGACTAGAATGTTTGTTTTCAGAAGCAGAGCTGGGGGAAGGCTGTTGGGTTGGTGAGCTGCTGAAGAAAGGGGCATGGGATACTGAATCCCTGACTTCCTATCCTGACTTTGTCTCTTTTATTGTCAAGAGCAGATCATATCATGTCTCTGAGCTCCTTTTCTCTGTGTGAAAAGGGGACTACTGATCTAGGGTGGAATGAAGCACAGTGTGAAGATGCATGATATGTTAAAGAATATCTTCAGTTCAGAAATAGATTTGTAGGATTCAGAGTCCATCCCCTCTGCCTCCCCTCTACACTATTATTCTTCTAGGTAATCTAATCTTTCGGGTAAGGAAATTTGTCTTCATATTCCTCCAATGGGCATGAACAGCAGTTTCCACTAAAGGAAAATCCTTAAAAATGTATGATGTTGCTGAAACTTCACAAGATATTAGTATTATCTAACAGTATCAGTGTATTTCACTGATAGTTTTGTCCAGCTCTAATAAAGAGTTATTAAGAGTTCTACTTCACAGGATTTCAGACAAAAATCTTGTGACTACAACACCACTGTACACTGGATTGTTCTGAGCAAAGCTATTTAGACACGCTGGTATTTTAAATTTTGAGTAGCTTTTTGGGATGTTTACCTTCATCTTCTTTTTTTCATTTAGCTTACTACCTTCAAGTCAGCTGACCCCATAAGAACAGAGGACAGTGAAAATTTTAAGCAGCAGAAAAGTTATGCCCAAGGGGTAAAGTTTAGGGTTGTCTTATGAAAATAACCAAAATCTGTGCAATTACAGAATCACAGAATAAGCTGAGTTGGAGGGGACCTTCAAGGATCATCGGGTCTAACTCCTGGCCCTGCATAGCACCATCCCCCAGTCACATTAATCTCTGTACAGTAAATGTTATTGCTAAAAATGGGTCTGAGACTCTCCAGATTAATTTTAACCTAAATCCTCCTTTAATAAATTGCTGGGACTATACTTTTTAAACCTCTTAAAGTTCAAGTCTTTGAAAAATGCAAAAGCTGATAAGTATTTCAGCATTCCACCTCTACTTAAGCTTGTTGTGTGACCAAGACTTTACTGGAAAAGCTAGTATGTTCCTGTTAAAGGACATGGTGAGGCAGTGGGCAGGTATAAATAAATTAGTGAGACTTTCCATTGTTGCTCAAGAATAATTTTTTAGCCAAATAAATTTTTTTATGTTACTGTTATTACAAAATTGATCAGTGCTCCTGACTCAACAAATGGAGTTGGCTGGTTCGTTCAGAAAGGGTATCTTAGAACTGTGATTGGCTTGGCCTATGTAGGGATTTGCTGCAGAGAATCATTTGCTTCTCCCTGATTACAGGATGGGGTGCACAGACCCCTCAGGTCTCTTTGGCTGGGATACAGCAGGCACACACAAAACCATGAAAAAAAGCTAAAAATTATTTCTGAGTACCATATATATTCACAAACATGCTGGGCAATGAAGACATCTTTTTTCTCATCATCTTTTCTGCAGCACGCACTTACTAGCTGTAGTGTTTCCAGCTGTACCGCCTATGTTATTCATGAAAAAAGCTGCAAAATTGAGGCAGCTGCAGACTCATCCCAAGAAAGAATTGCTCATACAAAGGTCCTTCTACAGCTGTGCTGCTCTTCCATGCTGTGGGACTGCTGTCTGTCAGCAGCTATTGAATTAGTGCCCGTTTGGAACAGGTCGGTGGGGTCTGGCACGGGAGGATGCCATTCTTCAGCATGAGTGTTGGGCATGGAAGAACAGAGAGCTGGCAGCCTGTGCCTGTGAAGGCAGACACAGGTCAGCCTTCACTGCTCATTCACTGCTCAGGTCCTGCGCACTCTCCCATGTCTTGGTGACATGGGGGGATTGTTTTGCTGTGAAGATTGTGCTGTTAATTACTGCAATGTGTGTAAAACCATTAAACCTGGGGTTTGTGTTTGATTTCCAGTAAATAGTTGACAAGCTTTAGTTTTAGGGCATTCAATAAAAACTTCCTAGCAGGGAAGAGAGTCTTTTCCTATCATCTTCTTATTTCCTTCCCATTTAATTTTCTCTTTTACTCGCCTACCCCTACCCTTGCTGCCTGCATGGGAGGAGCACTGTATTTCCTGCCCTGCGAGACAACCTGGGCTGGAAGGCAGGAGTCTTTTGGGTGGCAGGTTTAGAGGCAGTGGGAATTCCAGTGGAACCTATGCAGCTGTGGCATTGAAGACTGGGGAGTTCCCATTGCATCTTTCTGGCACTTTTAAATCCTACATGTTGCTGGAACTGTGAAATCTCTCAGGTTCCTCGTGTCAGTGGCTGATTGTGAGATCTGGCTGATATAGATGACTGAAACCTGAAGGTTCTTGGAGGACTTCTTTCACTTCGGATGTGAAAGGTCAGAGGATTTTTTACAACCTTGATTTCAGCTGCCTCCTTTGAGGAAACAATGAAGAAGTTTTCAGGGCACATTAAGCCCAGACAGAATGTGGTGTTACAGCGGTTCCAGTTCAGGCAGTGGGAACAAATGCCAGGTGAAACTCTTAGAACCTCTGCCTCGGCACTACAAGAATTGGCATCAGTCTGTGCTTTTGGCTGTTGGCAGGAGGAGCTGATCCTGGATCAGCTAACTGACAAAGCAGCAGACTGGCGAGTTCGGGAGAAGCTCTTGATGGATCTTGATACCTTGACTCTGACCCAGGCACTGGAGCTGGGATCACAGATGGACAGAGTGTTGCGGAAAAATTGCCCTGGGTTTATTTCAGTTCTGAAAAAGCAATGGGAAAACTGCAGCAGCACTAGTAAAATTTGGAAGATAAGAAATTGTAATTGCTGTAATCAATGGTACTGCTGGAGACAGAGAAAACCTCCTGCCCTCACAACAAAATGTGAGCAAGAGAAGCAAAATCAGTTCATCCCATTTTGTCACAACCCAATGTCATCTGTACCAGTTATGAGGAGACAGCACTTGGGCTGGCAAGTGAGATGTCCTGCCACTTCAAATACAACCCCCAGGAGAGTCAGGAACATCCAGGTAGGCTGCTGATCGCAAAATGCCTGGGAAAGAGTGATAGAAAACTAGACACGGGCACCCGGGACCCGACCATTCAAACTGGGTCTGTTAATGCAGAATCCTAACTCTCAGCTAAGTTGCAGTCCTCCAGGTTACACCACAGTACTTGAACATTTAAGTGGAAAACCTTCCTCTCTGGAATGAAGGTGTTATATGCTTGACTTTTATTTTTTCTCTTTTGCAAGACTTAAATCTTGCATGAAGGCTTTGGGTGAGTTGTTAACAATTGTAAGAGCAGTGTCTGCACTGGGTTTGGTGTATTGATGTGTTGGCTGGAGGCTTCTGTGAAAGGACCTGGCAGAGAAGTAATGTTATAAATGGAGTTTTCAGCCTGGTACTAAAGGAAGCTGTCTACTGCCTGAAGAAAACCTTCTTAACCCTTTACAACACACAGGAATAGAACTCACTTCTGTAAGAGCTTAGATTTGTAGAAACCTCCATTGCTCCATAGTCATTGTGCCTTGAAATGGTTGTATAATGGACCATCAGATTTATACAGGTATCTGTAAGTAAAGATCATAAAGAATAACAAATAAGAAGGGGACAGGCCAGTGGGCATCATAGAGTTGTGTCTATATCTGAGGTACCTGTCAAATAGGACTGAGTCAAAGAAGTTCTGCTGTAACATCTCTCTCTCTACAGTATTCTGCTCTACTTTACTCTAAACTTCCTGCTTCTATATAGTGGCAGAGGAAAGCAGGACCAGTTCCTATTTCTCTTTTTTCCTTTGTTTTAATTTTTTTAATGTGTGCATGGTTGGCTTGGTTGGTTGGTTTTCTTTCTTTCTTTTTCATTAAAAAAATAATTTCAGCATCTTTGGTTCTGATAATCACCCTCTAATTGATTTCTTTCTGGTAGATCAGTGGAACTAACCATTCGTGTAACATAATGTAACAGGGTTAGGAAGAAAGGAAACAATGATAAGGAAACTTGATAGAGCCAGATCCAATAAAAGGACAAATGTTAGCAGAAATGGCAGTAAAATACGGAGCAAAAAGCACAGTCGATGTGTAATTAGGCTCTTTTCAAACAAGGTGATCATCTCAGGGCTGCACAGGAGCAAGCTGAAGTAGTTCCTCTCTAAAAGACTAAGAGGAAATATGGCTTGTGAATGGTTTGAAGACATTACTCCCAGTGCTTCTTATTTTTTCCTTGCTGAATTCTGCCATGAGCTGAACAGACAAACTGCATCCCCTCACAGCTGCCCTGCCTTCCCTAAGGTAATTATTTGTGATTAGCTACCATAATGTAATTAAATGTTTAGACTGTCCTGAACAATTGAATATTGTACCTCTAATGCCTGTTATTAGTGCTATTCCTGACAGGTAATGAAAACATTTTTGAGGCTAAAAATGTCTGGTACTCTGTGTATTCAGCATTGAAGCAAGTGAAAAGGCTGACTGAAGCGAAATGAGCTGTAGTGAGAAGTACTCTGACCTGAGGCAGTGCCAGCAGGATCTTGAAAGATTTGAAAATGTATGATTTGCATCTTTTTGTTTCCTTTTAAATGTCACTTGATCTTTGTGGTTAAGAGCAAAACTGAGCTCTGTTTTGTTAACCAAAGTTTACAGCTTTTTGGATGTTCATGCAGGTCTGTGTGCCATTTTTCTTGAACTGACCTTAAGAGCATGTAAAATGAGACACAACTTTGGCAAGATTTTTTTCTGATCTTGTGATGGTTTTAAGTCAGTGCTGTGCCAAGCAAAATCATTAGGTAGGAGGCTATAGTTACTGTATTCCTGATTCTACTGAAAGTAGTGCTGAAAGCTGGATTCTGGCTTAAAAGGCATATTTCTCTGATCTGATGAGCTTTCAGATCTCCGTGCATTCAAGTTGGCACTGGCTAGGTGAGTAATTGTGGTGTGGATTGAGTGACTGGATCTTGCTCACATCTCACTCTGCCTTCCTTGCCACGTGAAGCAGTTTTTTAACACCTGGGGAGATACACTGGGCAGTTTGGGAGCCTGGGAACAGCCAAGGAATGAATGACTTGGTATAACCGTACCCACTCCTGCCTTCTGCTCATGATCTTGCTGCCCTGGATTTTCTCCTTTCTGCACATTGCCAAGTTGGAGAAACTGTGTGTCACAATTTATTAGAGCTTGTCTCACGTCCTCCAGCCCTCTCTCTAACCTTACAATGTGGGAGGCCAGGTCCTTCCCACTGAACCAGTGAATGACATGCTCTTGCAGTTAACATTTTTCAGGGGCAGCAGTTTCTGCTCCTTCTGTTTCAATAAAATAAATTACTGCTTCACTGATAAAGTGTAGGGAAGCCAAAACGAACACATGCTGCAATCCTAGGATCTCCCTTGGTGGTATAGAGGTACAACAGGTCAAGGAGCAGTTCCTCTCTCCTGGAGAACTAAATGGACATAATTTGTGTTTCCGGTTAGGGATATACAATGCTTTCTGTCAGTGGAAGAATCTCCACCATAATATACATTTTTCATGACACAGAGGGACAACTCGGAGTGTAGGGCAGATGTACCTAGGTGGATTGTGCCAAAGGACCTAGGATATGGACAGTTTCTCTCCCTTTGGATGCCTTTTTTAGCATACTGCAGTTTTGAGCCTTGAAATAAACAGCTTAAGTTATAAGGGCTGGGTGATACGTGCCATTTTGCACTGTGAGGTTTTCTGCAGGTTAAGCAACAGGTGTTGTTCAGTCTTTTCTCATGTCACGTTTTCCAGACCTCTCAGTGGACATCCTTGGGCCCTTTCTGAGCTCTGCACCTCATACATGCATGTGGGTTGCTTGTAAATCTGGATTGCTGCAGGAGTTCCTTGCTCATGACTGCTCTTCCGTGTCACATCTGTTACAATTGTATATCCCTCCCTGCCCTCTGTATTGTGGTGAAACAGATTAATAAGCATGTACAAGACACTAATTACTGAATTAGAAGGTTGTAAGGAGCCAAAAAAAGATCTTCTCATCTGTCCTACCACTGAAGATCCCCTCTACCAGTGTCATTCCTATTAGGTGTGTCTAATCTGTACTTAAAGGCAGAAAGTGATGGTTCCATGCTATCCTCTAGGCAATCTGTCCCAGTTTTTCATTATCCATACTGTTGGTGGTTTATGGATTTTGTTTAACTTCAGTCTTATCTACTTCAGTTTAAATCCCTTAAATCTTGTTTCAGGTGTCATACATTTGGATCGAAGATTGCTGCCTTGTTAAAGACTGTTTTCACATGGTACTCTCTCTCTGGGATACATACTATACTTTCAGTCTTTCCCCATGATTCATCCTAAATAATTCTAGTTCTTCTTTTGACTATTGCCACTTGCTCCATGTATCCTGATGTAGGATACATGTCAAGCTGTCTTGAAGGTTCCAGCTGAGACCTCATCTGTGCCAAGCTCAGGTTCCCCATGCCACTGTAACTACTGTAGCTATTGTTTTAGCCACATGCACTGTTGGAAGTGTCAGAAGACCCCTGGAAAGGGTTCACATGAATGAAACAGGAGTCTTGTGGCAAAAGCACAGCTGGTAGTTGCACTAACTCACCCATGTAGTGAGTCACTATATCCAAACTAAATCAAATCAGGGGACATCACATGAAGTCATCATCACTGGGATAAAAGGTTCCTGAGAAAAGGCAGGATCTTGGAGAGAGAAGGGGACATTTTGGTCACAGATTCATACAACTCTTGTGGATTTCGAAAAATAAGGCCAGGCTGATGCGACCTCGGTTCATCTCATGAGTCAGGAGATTTCATTCCCCTGTGCCTAGTCACTTAATCTGGTATTACAGTGCAGCTCAGAGGTCTGGAGGTGTTGCCATTGTTGCACAGAGAAGGAGCAGAGGTGAAATCAGGTATCCAAGATCAAAGGAGAAGTAAGGCATTAAGCTGGATACTGAGTAGCTGCATCAGTAAAAGGCAGGTGAGCCACTCCCTAAGCCCCAGCAACTGAATGGCTTGGTCCCACATGCAGCAGTGTGCAGCACTGTTCTGCTTCAGTGTGTGTCTGCCCCCCTGGTGGGCACTTGGCACGAAAGGCTTGCTCTGCCCTGCAGTGTGCCATGTGGACTTGAGCCTGAGTAGGACCAGTGCGCCTTGATTCCACAAACAGCAGCTGCAGATCAGGCCTAGTGCTGATGCAATTCTCGTGCCTATTTAAAATCCCTGTAAATAGTCCTTTTACCTCCTATTATGTGGGAAGAGAAGTGGAAACAGTGGGCAAAAAAGGTCTTTCCGAATGGCACAACTTCAGGCAGCCGAATCCATGCTCTGCAACAGTGTTGCTAGCTAAGTTTTCCTTGAAAGTTGTTATTTTATATAAATTGTCATGTTATTTAATTTCTTCTACTTTGAGAAGATTTCTCAACCACTCTGGAGAGACGAGGAACGGAGTGAGCAGACTGTTGGCACTGGAGTAGCTCAAGGCTAAACTCAAATGAGATGTGAGGATGCAAAGTTGTGCTGGATTCAATTCACTTCCTGAACTCATGAGCAGGACCTCGCCTGTCCTTGTTCCATGTCTGAAAACCATCCTTCTTCCCATGTTCCTGATTTTTCTGCTGGCTCCAGATCTCATGCTGTCAGTTTTTAGGAGCTGCCTTTGGCTGCAGAGCCTTTTTTCTGAGTTTCTGTCTGTGTAACACTTGCAAGAGTCCAGAGCCCAAACGCAGGGCAGATGCGTAAGAAGCAACCACTGGAGGTCAGTAGGGGCAGCTGAGGAGGGGAAGCCTCATGTGTTCTATGCATATGGAGTGATACGGACCAGGAGTCAACCTGAAGATGAAGCACATGACAACAAAAGAAGGAAAAAGTCTTATCTGACTATCAAAACCCAGGCTGATTTTGTTAGAAAGCTCTTACTTAAAGCTATCAAGAGCAGGCAGTAATGGCATATGTCTTAGACTGAGACATATGAAAAAATAATGCTTCTGATATTAATAGCTCATGATTGGGGTGCATGTTTCACTGAGTGTCACTTGGAGCCCCGCTAAAATCACTTCAACAATGCAGAATATGGTACTACACTTTTCCTCCCTATCATGAACTATTTCTTCTTTCTTCCTGCTTATTTTTTCCCATTGATGCCCATCTCTCTTCTGCCTTCACTTTGACGTCATGCCTCCTTATAATGCCATAAGAAAGAGTCTACAATTGTGTTAGGGGCATTTCTGTGCTGGTCATCCAGAAAGGCTCCAGCTGATGTATATACACAGCTTTTAGTCATGTCTCTTTCCTTACTGTCCTTGAAGTTTTCTCCTCTGTTTACACAGTATTCTGTGTGGGGAGATCTCAACCTTCAGAGAGTTATCAGACCCAACAGGGAAATTAAAAGATAAAATTGATGAACAGGGACTGAGGTGGTTGAATGTCTGGCTTTGCTGAAGGTGCTCTGGTATGACTAGAGTGAGTCATTTACTCTGAGCCAGTTAAAGAACATTGTACTTCCTCCCTCTCCCCCTTTCCCTCCCTCTCTCTTACATAATTAAACACTATGGGGCAGACACTCTCACCATGTTTATCCAGCACTATTAGGTCATGGGCCTTGCAGCATCTAGGAACTCAGTAGCAGCATGTGCCAGAGGAAGGGTGTTTGGTGTAATAATGTTGCAGCAGGGCTGATAAAAAGGACCAGCATGACCACAGAAACATTAGTTCAAAAGCAAACAACATAATAAAGAGGGAGCTGCAGTGGCTGTAATGGGCAGTTCGTGGTGATGTTTCCAGTGATGGCAGGAGGAAGTCAAGAAAAGCAGGATTTTGTATCAATCACTGCCTTGCATTTCCTGGGCTTCATGGTGCAGGCCCTTTCCTTCAGAGTCCTCTTTTAATTAACACTCTGAATTATGACTCTACAGATTGAAATTCTTGACTAAACAAAGAAAGACTATGGTTCTAAAAGTGGGCTGAGAGGTTAGAGTGGTTATAAGATAAACAAGCCATATATCTCACAACCTTCAACCTCCAGTTTCACTGCAGTCCCGTTCTTGAACACTGATTTGATGAGAAGTGAGGGAATATATGCACATATGCACTTGGGATTTCTTGAGCCACTCTTTGTCTTTAGGAGAGTCTTTCTTTTTCCAATAGCTTCCTTTAGAGGAGTTTTCCCTGTCTTTAAAAAATTTGCTGTCTTTGTACTCCTTCAATTCAGTATTCCTTCTATAATTTCTCAACAGCACTCTGAAAAAAAAAGAATTGAGTTTGAAAAACGTAAATATGTCTATTGTAAAGTGCAGTCACAAAAATGTAGTTGCAGCAAAGTTACAGTGGAAGGACACACCATCACAGCACTCGCTGCCTGGTCTTCTAGAGCAGAAGTCTCCATTTCTTTCACTGGGAATCCTTAGGGTTCCCACTCAGCTAAGTGGTCAAGCCTTTAAACACTCTGAAGGGAAGCTAACTGTGGGTGTTGTGTTCATTTAGTGCAGAGCAGCAGGCCAGAGTGACCTTTTAGAAAGTATACAAACTTCCACTGTTTGAAGGATGTCAGTACTTGAAACTCTTGAGCTGCATAGCACAAGAGTTCACCATGGGCCCTGTGTTTGGAGGAGGATTCACACAGTCTCTAGGTAGGACTTCTGGTCTGTGCACAGCTGAGTGGTGCTTCTGCGAGACGGCTTCAGCCTCCTGTAAGTGCGCCTGCCTTGGAGAAAGGTTATTGGTAACATTTACACAGAGATAGATGCACATTTGCTCCATGACTCTGAGGCAGAAGCTTCCCTGCGGCCGAGTGTGTTAGATTTCCTTTTTAGTACAAAAAGTGTTTACACTGAGGCTTAGTCCCCCATTTCATGGGAGCAGCCATGTTATCTGCTCATATCTTTACACTCTTCTACATGAACTTCTGATTATCTTTTGCTGGGACAGTACTGAGCTTTTCTCTATTAAAATAAAATAGAGAAGGGGTATGGGGGGGGGNCAAGCAAAATATATCCCAGTTTTCATGAAAAGATAATCAGCCATCTAACAAATAAGCTTTCCATGTGTTGAAGGCAGAAGCATAATGAAGCAAGAAGCAATATCTTCCTTTTAGGTTTGCCAGCAGAGGGAGTATAGCAATGCAATGGTCGCAGATTATGTCCAAGAGCAGGGAAGTTGCTGAAGTCTGAATTTTAGCTCTTTGTGTTCCAAATTTTATTTGACATATTATATTGCCATATAGACCAAAAAATGATCTTTTTATATTTCAGAACAGTAACAATATTAATTATCAGTACAGTCTAAACTTTACATTTCGGGAGTGAACCTACATAGTTAGTGCCTTGGCTAAAATGTAGGATTTTCTTTGGTACAAATCAGCTGTCAGTTTGTGAGAATAAATCTACAAATATTTTCGAAATAGTTATGTCTCATACTGCTACACTGATGAGAAATGTTTTTCTGATGTGAACTGCAGCTTGTAAAACTTAATGGAAGAAATAAACCACAAATACAAGACACAGCCATGAACTTTTCAGTGTTGTGCAATCATTTGGTGCAAATGACCTATCTTGCATACTTATCTTCTGCTTAACACAGGAAACCTTTATGCCTCCTCACTGCCTCACCTCTTCATCTGCTAGGCAGTCCTACCTGACTGGAACTAAAGCTGAGGAATTTGATGGTGAGACACCTGCCCTGCAGCACAGTGAGACACTGGAATGCAGCCTGTGTTTATCAGAGACAGTGTGTATTTGTCCGTGCAAAATGCTCTGGCCAGGTGCCTCTGCCACCTCTAGATGGCTCCCAGATCACACACTCCGGGATCCCCTACACCTTGGCCAACATTTCTGCTAAGCTCTGTGTGGTAGTCAGAGTGTCAGTGTCAAAGGGGAGATGCTGTTTTGGGCTTTGGGCTATAAAGGTGTTTTTATGTTGGAACTGGCCTGCTGAAAGGACTTGGAGAAGCTGTGTGGAGTGCAGCAAGCCCAGTGCCTGAGGTATTTTTCTGCTCTTGCAGTCCCATACTGATCAAGTGCCACGAGACAACACCATGGTGGAGGCCCAGATGATCTCTGAGGCCAGGTTAATCAGGGCTGTAATGGTGAAACACTCTCTGAGCAGAAACAGAGCACTCAAGCAGGTGGTGGGTGAGGGGAACACCCTGAAGTTTTGGGAGTTGCGGTATTGTTACGATGTTCAGATATTTCACTGATTCTGTGCATTGTTTTGCCCTTGGTTCCAACTCTTCCCTCCTGCCTTCACCTGGCAGTACCACCTCGAGTGACGGTAACTGCCAGAGCCTTATGCAACTGCTCACCTAGTCCTGCTGATTTTGGGCTTGCTTAACCATTTGGAGGCTTTCCAGTGAAGGCACTAAATACAACTAGAGCAAGACATGCAGTGGATGTCCACCTGTGGTTTCCTCATGCCAGTAGTCATTAGTGTAGTGCAAGTTCTCACAAACCAATACAGCTGGCTTTGAGATATTTTTTAGCAAAAAAGTAACTGCACCATTTGGGAACAATGAAAAATCCATCTTTTGTGGAAAAGGAAGATTTTGTTGTTTTAGTGACTTTATATATAAATGGCTCTGTATATAAAAATGTTGCCACTTTAGGACTGAGACCCCCTCAGTGCTATTGCTGTGTCTGGATGATTAACAAAACATCTGTGTCACCAAACTGCTTAGTGCCAAAATTACTTTTGGATGCCTATACATATCTGTACTGGAACAAGAACCTCCTGGGGAGTTGCTTTTCTCATCCATCTGTGAATTTTGCTTCCTCTTGTGCAGTTAAGATGCAAATGTTTCTGTCCTGCATCAAAAACTAAATATGTTTTGCAAGGAAAATGTCATCATTCAGTGGTTGTAGAGCACTTTCCCCAGTACCTGCAGAGGGTTTTATTTCTAGTGCCTTTCAGAGTGCCTGTCGAATTGCCATTGATCACAGAGCAGAATTAGTTTGAAAATTCAGAACCTCTGCTGACAACAGCATCCCTGCTCAGCAGTCCTCATCAAGACACAGTGCTGCATCTGCTCTTCTTCATGCTGGTTTGCTCTTAAAAACATCTGTAGCACCTGTAATCCACCAAAATGACAGGCAATTCAGAAAAAGTGGTTTTCTGCTGACTATGAAACAAAAGTTCTGTCTGAAGTTAATAATGTCTTTAAATCTGCTTCTTTCTTATTAAGTGTAACAAGGTTTGTTTTTACAAGGCAGTAGTAAATAAAGGCAATTTAACAAAAGAGCTTGGGTATCTGGATTTGATCAGGAAGATAATTTGAAGCCTTGGGGACCTTATGTGGCTATTTAACATGATGTTTTCTGTATAGTTTTTATTTGAATCTCTGCTGGGTCATTTTTCCAGCCACAGTTGATCAGTGCAGAGGGATTTGGGGTGGGTTGCAGTTATTGCACTGTACCCTGCACTGTCACCTCCTGTCTGAAGTCCTTTCCCAGAAGCAGCTTTTTGAGGGGTGGTTGTGTCACCATTAATTTAAGAGCCTTTTGCAAGTTCTGCTCTTCTGTGTTATCTGAACCCTGAAAACACAACTGTACATGTGGCAGGGCTCTCCCAAAGAATTCTGTTTTCTCTTCAGAGAATGCGTTACATGCAAGTCCATTTGCCACACAAAGTTCCCCTGAGATAGGCCTGTGTCTCTTTATACCTTGTATAATCCAACCCCTGACTGGCATTCAGTTTGCTTTAAGGATTTCTGGACAGCCTTTGCATTTATTTAAGCATGGAAAAGTGTAGGGAAGTTGAGACCATTTATTCTGGGTCTGTATCTTTTCCCCAAATATGTGTGAGGGGCTTTTTCGTTACAGCTCTGTGGTGACTGAGGTGGTCAGACTGGTTCCCTGGGATGGCAGCTGTCCTCCTTCACTGCTAGGAACCACTTCTGACCTCTATGACAAAACTTCTTGTGAAGGGAACACTTCTTGAACCGTGTTTGCTTTAAATCCAAGAACATAATTTAGTTCATGAAAAGCCACTTCTAAGACTCTTCTTCTGGAAAGACTTGGTGATCTTAGATCTTTTGAGGCATTTCCAACCTGGCAAACATCCAAATAACATCCTAGAGGTAACATTATCTTGGGCAGCCTTTGCCAGCCCAGTTGGAGAGACCAAGGCCCTGAGGCCAGACTCCTTCCTCTCTCTCCAAGACTGTCCCTTTCAGAACAGAGCTGTATCAAAGTCACAAAAAGGAGAAACTGGGTCTTTCAAATGCTGTTTCTGAGCTGGTACTGGATATACCTTTGTTTTTCCTCTATGCCCTCAGCTCAGGATATCCATAATGACAGTAACAGTTTGGTGACCAGATTTTTCAAACCTCAAGGCCACCTAAATCCCTCCTTGGTTGTAGAAAAATCTCCGCTTTTCACAGCTCTCATTACACAGAGGCTGGATGAGTTTCATGCTATCATGAAAGAGTTAGAGCGCCTCAAACATTTGCTGTTTAGCTATCATGAAAAGTTAAGAATTTGATACTGAGTCAGGATCCCTGAGAAGCCAAGGAGGAATTCCGGAGACCCAGTTGTTTCAGTGATTCCATTCAGCTTATTTTTATTTTTCATACAGGACACGAGTTAAACCAACACAAGTTACCCTAGACAACATTACAGCTGAAGCCTGAAGCAGCTGTATTAGCAACCCTATATTGTAGTGAAGGGGACAGTTTCATTCACTAGTTTTGTCTATCTTTCTTTGTTTCCCTGCTTTTTAAGTGGCTTTATTAGTGTTGCCCCTCTCAAAGATGGTAATGGAGAGACAGGGCGTGGATAAGCCCAGCCTGGAGTTCTGAAGGAGGTGCAGCCACACCCTGAGTGCCCTGAGCTCGGCTGTACTGGCAACCTGCAGGAGTTCAGAGCACACAGCACTCTGCAGGATGAGACCTCCTGAAAATGATTCCCTTGTGCCTGCCCTGGGAATTGCACATTTCCTTTCCCTGATGAGCAGGGCTGAGACCCACTGAGCAGAGAGGACAGCTGGCTTCCTCTCACCTGTTAATGGGAACTGCATTTTAGTCTCATCCCACTGCAAATCCAAGACACTGGGCTGTGCCTTCCAGTCAAACAAGGTGTGAATGGAGATTTTTGAAATGTGTATTGATAGCAGCTCAAGAGTTGTTACCATCACCTGTGGAGAAAACAATTGTCTGGATCCTTTGAAATATCAACTGAAAATGCTTTCATGTTGTCTTGACTTCAGGGAAAAACTGTTCTGATGTTCCTTGAGCTGGAAATGAGGTGATAACTACGGTCAGGTCCAAGTTAGTGGGAAAGCAAGTCAGACTTGCTTAGGGAACTTTTGTTCAAAGTAAAAGCAAAAGCCATATAAATGGTCAGGTTCTTTTTGTGGTTGTGAAAATTAAGGATAAAGTCCTTCATTGAAAGACTAGTTGAAGTAAGACAATTGTCTGTTTAAACTATCCTGCCAAGTGTTAGGCAGAGAAAATTAGGGAAACAATATCTGAGAAACTCACTGTTGCAATACAATATTGTGTGAGAAAATTATTCAAATGCCAAATCTGATCTACAGAAAAAATGATACATGACTTTCCTGCCAAATGAAAAATGTTCAGAAAACAAGAGCGACTTAGCCCGTGGGAACAAATGTCACATATGAGGGCAAACTGGATGGAAGGTATCTTAGTTTATGGAGATAAAGGTCTTCACTTCACACATCAAAATCACAAGTTTTATTTTTCTGGTGACTTTAGGTTGACATGATTATATATGGCTACATGCAATAAGAGCAAGACAGACCAGTAACTTCAGTTCCATCCTATTTTCTTGGCACATTTCAGAGATGGTAAAAGAGATGCAAGAGAAAAGCAGTCAGGGGAGCTTTGCTGTGTTTTGTGTATTGTTTGTGAAGTACAAAAGCCTTTTTTCACATTTATTCCAGGCCCTTTTCTTCCAAATTTTTATCTGCTCTGAGATTGAAGAGATGTATAAATAAGCAACCCTGTCCTTGGGTGCTGCGGGTTTTCTCAAGAACTCTTCCCAGGAAAGAGCCATAATTTGTCTTTTGACATTCTCAGTGTAATCTCATGGAAGTTAAAGGCATGAGGACTGTTGTCTAATGGGCAGCCTCGCTGAGAATCCCTGCTGCACATCTACTCAGTTCTCGAGCCTGTGATTGTCTGTGTTGGGAGCACAGGGCTGCATCAGAGCCCATTGTAAACCTCCCCTTCTGCTCTGACTGAGCCCTTTGGACTCAATTTCTGCAGAAAAAACCCAGTAAAACACCATGAGAAGTAGTCCCAGAAACCCTAATGAAATACACACACTACAGGTTGGGAGAAAATTAAACTGCATATGACAGAGCACACGGTCAGAGCTAAGTCTGGGCCTCCCGGAGACACTGAGAGACATGAAGAAGGTACAAATGGCACCATTGGCAGGTGTTTGGCCCTGTTAGGATTTTTTTCCTGGTCATCAGGGGAAGTTCAGTGAGCTCATGAATGTCAGGTTTACCACAGGTGAGCTCTAGGCCTCCCTCTTAAGCAGAGGACGTGGTGGAAATCAAAGCTTCCACATCCTCTCCCTCCTCAAGGGAGCTCCATCCCACACTACATCTGGTAGACTTTGCCCTGCCAGGCTCATCCTGGCACTGGTTCTCCTCCTTAGCAGCACTGGGGCTTGTCCTGGGCCCAGTCCAAGAGTGGTGGTTGACATTAATTGGTGCCCTTCATACCCAGAAGTTGTTTCCTTATTTCCTGCAAGTTGTGCAAGCAATTGTGGGGCCTCTGTTTCTGCTTTAAATGCACAATTTTGCATAATACCCATTAAAAACAATGAATTTGGGAGGGGTTACAGTATGAATATCCTGACATAGCTATGTTCGGAATGATAGATGGAGTGTAAGGGATTTCTGCCCTAATTTTTTTTTAAATTGAATTCATAATTATCCTTGAGGACAGTTGGGCATCTTCATTACTTTGCTTCTACTTGCTTGAATAGTTTTTATCTTAGTTTATTGCCATCTGTATGTTTGTGTTCAGAACAGTGTTGAAGAGGCAGTGCTGGTACTGATGAGCAGCTGCTGCTGCACTCACTGCTGTGTGAGCCAACTGCTCGCACTTTGTGAAATGCTGCTCTGTGCTGCTCACTGCTGGTCACTTCTGTTCCAGGGACAGGGGGATTTGCCATTGCTGGAGGACCTCAGTTACACGTATCACTGATTGCACACAGTAAAGGACACATTTCTCTGCTGGTTATGTGACTCGTGTTGCCACTGCGGTACAATTCGATCAGGTTCAAAAGTGATTTTTACACTTGTTTTGGAGTACTGAATTCTCCCCTTTGTCTCCTCCATTCAATTTGTATTTTCCTTCTTCTGCCAAGAGAAAATACTGGTCTTCTTATTGAGAAATTCTCATTTGGAAATAACTCGTGTCTTCCTTTTTCCAATTTACACGCTATGTTTTGGAGTCTAAAATCAGAAACTCTGTGGCATGTCCTTTGACGTGATTTGCAATTTGTCTTCCCATATGAGGAATCACACTTCCTCTGTGACAAAGCACCCTGGTGAATATGATGTACAACGCCGGCTAAAGGATCTTGTGTTCTAGTTTGATGGATGCCATTCACTTGTGTTGTTTGGTTTTTTGTTTGCTTTGCCTTTTTTTTTTTTTTTTAGAAAAGTCTTTCATTGTTTATTATCTCAGTTTTCAGATTTTAAAATATATCGATCATTCTTGTGAGGACTGTTACCAAAACCTGGGTAAAGAGGCATCCAGCACTAGGGTTAAAGGCTGCCATTTATATTTATGTGGCATCTCATTCTAGATACGAATGGACTGAAGCTGAAATCAGCCAAGTATCTTTGTTGAGTGCATTTGTAGAACTTCTGACAATAGCTGAACCTGAAGCTGCAGACAGCAAGTACAATTTTTACCTCAGGAGACTTTGCTGTAATTTCATTTTCTACTTCAAACTTGAGAAATATCCAGACTTCTGTTGAAGAAAAGAAGACTGAGGCTCTCCCAGGGTTAGCTGTCTGTGACAAAAACGTCTCCCAATATTGACAATGTGGTTTTAATCCCTCTGCTCAGAGCCAATGATTTGGATGTGCTCTGATAACTGATCCATGTAGTGCTCCTGGTATAAGCCTTCTGGAAAAAGACGTTTTTCACCTTTGGTTCAAGTTTTGGTATGGTTAATATCTCAATTAATTACTCAAGTGCAGTTATTTTGCATCTATTTATGCCACATTTCTTTAAAACAGACACTAATAATTAACTTCCCTGGTTTTTCACATAAACCTACTCAGATTTGAAGATGTATTCATTGGAGTTTCTAGATCTACTGGCAAGGGATGATTTCCATTTGATGTATTTGAACGTGAAAAATGTTTTGGTAAATAGGCTATGAAAGGTATGGCCAAAAGTAACATTTTTGCCTCTGTATAATTACATATGAAAATGAAAAAAAGGTTAATTAAGAAACATTAAAGAAAAAAAAAAGCAAGAAATAGAAAGACCTCAGGACCATCAAGAAGTCATCAAGTATAACTTGCAAAGACATCAGTATGTATTAAATGAATTGTGTTCTGAAGTCCCTTTTCTACTAATAATTCATGTTACCCTGCTGCTGTGGGATATCATTGCTAAATCATTCTTTTTTGTTTATTCACAGACCCCACAGCCAGTTGAAAACTACATCAGTGAAGGAGAGTTTGAAGACGATCTGAGTTCTTCTACCCCAAGCACAACAGAGCTGGAGGTGCGTGGATCCAGCCAAGAAACAGATGAAGATTATTTTGAAACCGTGTCACATCAGAGTGGATCTTTGTCAGATGTAAAAACTGAGCCTTATGAGAGTGCATCAGACACAGAATCTCTTTCCAGTGATGTAACTGGGAATGCTTTCTTGGATTCAAACTGCCTGTTTACTGAAAGAAAAACCTTGTGCTGTAATCTTCCCAAAGAAAAGGCAGAAACCACCTTCCATGAACTGAAGTGCTCCAGGCAACCAGAGTTTACCCAGCAGGTACAGCTAGAATTGTCCTCCAAAATAAAAGAAGCACCAAGCAAAACTGAATTCGGCATACATTTTGCAGAGTTAGAGGGTGAAGAATTGGGTGATGAAGAGCTAACATTTTCTAGTGGTATTTCCATCAGAGAGAGCCAAGTCTGTGAAGAGGGCATTTTGTCACAGACAAATAGAAAGTTTGTAGCAGCACTGCAAAATAAGGCAGAGTTAGAAAGCAGTGAAGTGCAGCCCTGTACCAACTCAGGTCTTACAGAAGATGATGTTGCAAGACTGAAGGAACGTCCTGCAGTATTTAGCATTGCTTGTTTCAAAGCAAACTCAGAAAGTTGTTTGGTTTTTCCTGAGGTACAGCAATTTTCTGTCCAGTCAGATGCAGCACCAAGCTGTAGTTTGCCTAATCTTCATTTTGAAACAAATGGACCTAACTGTAAAAGTTACACTGAGACCTCTGACTATAAGTGTGAATTAGAGTATATGTCCAGTATAAAATGCAGCAGGAGGAATTCAGCTGACAGCGAGGGAACTACAGGTAAAAGGATAAAACATGGAAGTACAGAGACCATGTTGACATCAGATTCACTCTTGTACCAGAGTTGCTTCCACCCAAAATCTCGGCTACCACACTCAAGGTCACAGATTGCAGAAGGTAAAACATGGCACAGTGTACCTGAAAATATCAGTGCTCAAAGCGAGACAGAATGTGTGGGGAGCTGCATTCACCTGACAGACAAATTTAGATGGTCATGTTCCAGAATACATCTTCAAGGGCTGGATTTTGAATATACTTGGAAATACTTAGGAAGGGTACCTGTAAGCCCTGAAAAGGCTATAGAAATAGAGGGCAGATTTGGCATAAAAAGATCTCTTCTTGATACTGACACAGACTCAAAGGAGTGTCAGCTTTCTCAACCAGCAGCCCCTCCCCAGTGCATTGATTATTATTTGCACTCTAAATCAGAGACATGTGGCCTTAGCCCAGAGCCAGCTGGTACCTGTGCTGGTAGCTTAACATGGAGTGATGCTCCTGAGTGCAATCCAAACCAAAAGGAGACATCCTCTGCCCTGGACTGTCATCCAGTGATCATAAACGCTGAGGAACTTATGAAAAACAATGAGTACAAAGCTGAAAGAGATCTGGAAGCAAGCAGATTCCCATGTGATGCTGATGTTGAATTGGACACTGGTGACACTGAGAACCCTGGAGCTTCTCATGTAGGTGTTCCTGCTGTTGTGGAAAGCAAAGATTGTGACTGTTCTGTAAACTGTGTTTCCAATGGTGGAGTACAGCACAAACTTTTGAAGGAGAATGGCCTTGAATCTGAACTGTCAGATATGGAGATTGTGGCAGGAGAAAGATGGGCAGATGATTCTTCTAATCTTGGCTTTGGTTGGAAAGTCCTGGAAACTGCAATGCAACCAGATGGCAGTGACAGTGGGGCAGAGCACGAAGAGCCAATGCAGCAAAATACAAGTTGCAAAACTGGTGCCTTAAGGAGCCACTCAGAGCTAGGAACAAAACATAAAAGAAAGGAGGAAGAGAGTGTCTTTGCTGTTGAAAAGACTCCCAGGTCAGATTATACAAGGCAGGGAAGGGATTTAATGACTATTCCAGAATTAAAGCCTGCCCTAATTATAGTCTCTGTAGAGGACAAAGGATTACAGTCCAAAACACAGAATGATAACCTTCCTGCTGAAGTGGTAGCCGAAACATTGAGAAATGTAGTGAGCAAGGATTTGATGTCTCCTCGTACTGTGAACAAAGCTCACGATGAGCCAGAGAGAGTTCTGAGTGAAAGTTGTAACTGTGAAGAACAAATTCTGGCCACCCACCCCATTCCTGGCAGTGCAGAGGTACTCTCTGGTAGGGATACAGTTGAAGAAAACCCAGAAATTTCAGTAGTAGAAAGAGAGAAAACAGAAGCAGTTTCATCCCTAGGGTTCACCTGTAGTAATTCCACAGTAGCAAGTGCAAAAGTGGAATTCAGGAATGTTGCTGTACCACTGGGCAGTGATATACTTATTGCAGAAAGTCAGGCAGATCCATGTGAAAAATCACTCCTAAAATCACCCAGTGGAAGCAGTGTGAAGGTGTCTGAGGAAGAGCCCTGCAGAACAAGGAGACTGGTTAGTAGCGCAGTGACACTGGAAACCAGCAGCAGTGTAAGCAGTTTGTGTCAGGGAGGTGGTGCTGATGTTGGCCTGCAGGGGCCCAGCACTGTCTCTGAAAAAGCAGTAGGCAGGCAAGGAAATGAGAGCTGTAATGGCTCGAAGGAAGAAACAGGTATTTGTGAAGAACCCTCTCCTAGGGAAGGAAAGGAGGGCTGTCCTGCAGAAGACACCTCTAGCCCCAGCAAAGACAGTGCACTCAGTCTAGATGTGTGTGATGTCTTTGATGAGTCTCTGAACAGGGAGACCCACAACACTTGCATGCTGGGCCTGGATAATGTAAGTACCTGCAGCACTAACAGTGAGGAACTGGATGAGAACTCATCTCACATCCTGGGAAGTAACAGCAGTCTTCATAAAGCTGTACAAAAGCCAACAAAGAATGAGAATAGTGGGAAAGCTTCCAGGTTTTTAGGATTCTCAAAAAAGACATCTTTCAGAAAAACTAAGCCTGCCTCATTGGAAAATCAGGGGAATAGCAGTTTGTTTGGCAGCAAGGCAAAGATAGAAGAACTGGATGCTGGGAAAGATGATGAAGACACTGCAAGTTTACTGTCTTTCAAAAGTTGTTCATCTGGTTTAGTCTTCCACAGGAAGGAAAGTTACACCTCTGAGTGCTCCGATGATGATGATTTATTTTATGAGAGACCTGCAGGATTATTCAACAGATTGAGCCTGAGGAAGGCCTCTGGCTCTGGTCGGATACTGATGGAAGATGCAGATCGACAAGTTTCAGGTTCATCTGAAAACAATGACAGTGAAACTGTGGAGAATTCAGGGATTAGAAAATCATTTCCTGAAAATGAACATAAAAGAAACAAAACCCATGAGGGTAAGAAGTTCAGGACAAGGTTGGCCTTGGCACACAAATCCCTCTCAAGCTTATTTGAGTCCAAATGTCCAGAAAAGGAAAACACTGAGCAAAGCTCAAGAGCACCAGTGAAAAATGAAAAAGAGAAAGCCAAACTTCGCCAGAGCGCCTGGAAAGCTTTTCTAAAAAGCAAGGAGGCAGATGGACTAAAAAGGCCTGTCTTAGCAAGTTCATCATCCACACAGGAGAGTCTTAATGCAGCCAGTGGCCATGTGTTAACATCAGTAGAGCAACAGCATAGTTCTAATGGACACACTTCTTTAAAAGCAAAACCAGATAATGGCTCCTCAACAGACTCCAACTATTTTGACAGCTCTATGGAGCCTGTTGATGTCTCCTCACCTGTACGGATGTGGAGAAGACGAATACAGTCCCATGACTTGGGTATCAGATACTCACAGAGCTCAGACTGTGATGAACAGCAGGAGGTTCTGAGCAACAGTTTAAATACTTCTCTAGAGGAATACTGGATGAAATCTCCATTTAGTCCCACTGACTTGCAGTTGGCATTTAGTCAGTCAAGTCCATCATGTTCCCAGCTCTCAAACTCTGATGGTAAAGACATGCCTTGTAGGCCCATGAGTCCTAAACCTCAGAGTCCACGATCTACTTCTCAGCACAAGAACTTCCGTTATCCTGGGCGAGTGTGTGCCACTTCAATGATCTCTCTTGGGAACAGCTCTGGACTGGAAAGCAATCTGGAGGCTCCTGAGAGACCAAAGACATTGAAACCCAGAGGCAGTCTCTTACACTCGTTGGATGACTACCAAAGGGATGACAGTGGCATAAGCAGTCAGTCCCAGATCAGCTTAAATACAGCTTCTTCCATTAGTGACATGCTCCGAGATGAGGTGAGTTGTTGTCAGGAAATGATCAGGGAGTGGTTTGGTTTGCAGTCTTTTGTTTTACTATGGTTTAGGAATTCCAGTGAAACTCTTTAATGGTTCAATGGCTCATTGGTTAGATGAGTGCATAAATATTCCTCTTGGTCTAAGATAGGTAGCACTTTCTTTCTTTTCTTAGCACTTTTCTTTCAGAAACATTCTTTCTGTTTCTGTTCAAGACTATATGAATTGGTGCACTCTTAAAGGGAGGATTTGCTACAAAAACCCAAAGGAATGGAGCAATCACAATACCATTAAAGATTATACAGACATCACCCTGTGTTCATCTCCAGTTTTAAGCTGGGTTCTACCCCTCTTAAGGCAGAATTGTGCCTTGTAACTGGTGTATGGTAAATAAGTTTCTCATTGTGAAAGGAAACAAATCAGTTCCTATGGCTAGCAGTCACTTCTTAAGAAGTAAAATCTAAAATTTCTTTAGATAATGAGTAGCTGTCTTTTGAAGTACCACTTGCCTTTTGCAGTCACCATAAGTACCTTTTGGTTGCTACTAGAAGTCCTTCTCTACCTTTTCTACAACAGACAGAAAAAAAAACCCCAAACTACAGACTCAGGGTCTCCTTTTCATGTATTGTGTTCTAATCCAGGTAACATTAAATCCTTGGCATAGGCTGGATCTCATGGAACAGACTGTATCTTCAGTAGGGATTTCTTGATTGGCTGAGACCTCTAAAAGCAGATACTTCCTCCATCAGAAGGCTTTTAATCCCAGAGAGGATTTCCCAAGTTGTAAGTGGCTGGGAGCTTAGGAATCTCTTTCAGTGGCTAAGCACAACCCCCCAGAGTGACTGAGACTGAGCTGTAACTGAGATTCCAGAACATGCCTTGATCATGCTACTTTTCTAGTATTATTGCTGATGAGTTTGACATTAAGAAATGGGAGAATAATTTTTTTGAGCAGATTGTGGGAAGTGGCACTTGAGAGAGTATGAACTTCTGCATATCCCAAACAGACAATTTTAAGAGAGTTCATTAATCTGGAACTACTTGATCAATTCACAATAGCCGAGGGCTGCTTGCGTTCAGCTCAAATGAGCCTTGCACAGCTTTTTCTGCCATTGCCTTTTGTCTCTCACATCTCAGCTTATATTAAACTTCTAAGATACCTTCCAAGATGGTCTTATCCTACCCTTTTTCCATATTTTTTATAGAGACTCCCTATTTTTTGTATACAAATTAAAAAAGATGGGCAGAACCATGGCTTTATCTAGCCAAGCCTTGAAAACCTCCACTGATGAAGGTTTCCTTGCCTCTTTGGGAAACATACTCCTTCAGAAAATTCTTTTCCTAATGCCCAGCAAGGACTTTCCAAGCTGCAGTTCCTGGCCACTGTCTTGTGGCACTGTCTGGCACTACTGAGAAGAACTTGGATCTATCATCCATGTAAATACAAAATTGTTGATGACTGCTCTTATATTGCCTTTAGTGCCCTCTTACCAGCTTATATAAACCCAGCTCTCTCAGCCTCTCCTCACATATTCCCAAATGAAAGTGTTCTGGTTGATTGGCTTGGGGTTTTTATCTAATGCTGTCTGGAATCCAAAGAAGTGTTTGGGTGGCAGTTTGAGACAAGAGGGCTGTAGTATCAGAATTCCTGGGGGGAAAAGGGGAAGAGAATTAGCTTTATTCTCTTCTGTGCTTAGCTTTACTTGCAAATCTTTTGTTTTCATGGGCACCAGCTTAGCCTACAAACTTAATACTGGACACCACATTCCAAGCAAGAGACTGCAGCCCAGGAAAAAGCAAGACACTTGGACTATACACACTGTCAACAGATGAAGCCTCTCAGAGGATGAATAAAATCACTGACCTGTAAATTACAGCTCAAAAAACATCTAGGAAAGAGTGTAGAGATGAGGCATGTGTAAAGCCTTGAGAAGGCAAGCCCACATGCTATAATGTAACCATTAGGAGCAAATAAATAATTACTTAAATTGATTGTTAGATTAAATTATTCAAAGAAAACCATAAAAAATTTAAATGGTATATAAGATTCACAAAACCAGTTTAATTTTCCTGATTCTTCTGGAAGCTGCAGACTATAATATCTGAAATTGGACATATGCAGCTGGAGCCTAGAAATTAATGTAAATGTCCCAGCTTTCAAAACACAACATCTAATATATTAAAATAGATAGGGCTTTATTCATTTCTATTTTCATGACATTGTGAAATGAAATAGAATTGCACCCTGGATTTTTTAAGCGAAGCTGTATTTTCAGGAATCTCTGAAAATACAGCAGACATTGGGCAAAGTATATTTGCAGTGTTAAGTCTTTCCAAAATAATTATCATCTGTACACTAAGGATGGTCTTCCTTATGTGTGTTGCTTCATAAAGAGGTCATAAAATTCAGTTGATTGGTGAATTTGAAGAAAAGTCCTTTTCTGTTCCACATCAGTAAAAACATTAGTGCAAAACATATCTGTAATTGTGAAGCTCTTGAGCTCAATTCCCATTGTGCCCTCCAGTGTGGGGATCTGTATATATTCCCCAGCCCCAGCCAGGTATTTTTCCAGTTGCGCCAGCATTATCTGTGTTAGTGCTGTGCCAAACTGCACTGGATCGGCTTGCCCTGGACACCTCTGGCTACCACTCACGTAAGTAACTCAGCTGAGCCCAGTGGAGTGCAGATCAGCCCCTCTCTCATTACCTGCTAATGGTTAACATTCTCCAGGTTTCATCCAGGACAAGGATTTTATGCTGAAAACAGCAAGACAGAACGATTACCAGTTTGCCCATCTGTCAGGGCCTTCACTACATGTTTAATTAATCTGTTCATGGCACGATTTTACTTCCATAATTGTGTTACTGAGCAGGCAAGAGCGAACTGTCCTAAAATGTCCAGTGTTTGGAATTCACATGTTCTTCTCCTTGCTCCTCTCTAGTAAGGTGGGGTTAGGCACAAAACACCTTTCTCACAGAATCTATTCTTTCTAGACTGTGGCATCTCTTACCAGGGGCAAACAAGAATTGATCTGAAATTGTTGGTTAGTTGAAAATAGATAGGAAGTGCCTGTGATGCTTCGAGGGTTGTTTTATTTGGGTTCTTCAAATGAGTTGTGAGAAACTGGACAGATACTATTGTCAGGACACAGCATTTTGTTTGTCATGAGACTCCTGAGTTCACTCATTCCCCAGTGTTGTTATCTCCTATCTTAAATATTATTTATTCTAACACTGATGCTACCTGGAGCAGTAGCTGGTTTCCCCAGGACACCCTTGATTTCAAGTTGTTCTAGTATAAAAGCTGTAATTTTGTGTAACTGCTCAAATAAGAGTGAAGGGCAAAGCTGTACAATTCCCTACTCTTGGCCCAGCATCAAGCAAATAAAATGGATGGTGTAAAGAGCACATCAGGAAGCACAAGGCTTAATATATCAGGCCTGAAGGCATCTACAAAACCTTTTCACATTGTGTAACTGAAGTACAGTTGGAAAACCAGAAACAGACAAGAGGCCATTTTTCTATTTTCAGAGACATCGTCTGTCTTTGTAAATAATATTATACAGACAGAGTGACCTAAATCCTGGTGGTAATGTTAGTGTAATATGCCATCTAGAGTGAGGGTGAACAGGGTACTGTCCTGTGCAGAGGGAGAGTACATTGCACTCTCAAAGGACAGCAGAGCTGCTGCTTCAGGGTGGAGTACTCCTAAGCATTTGCTTCTCAGTAGTTCTGTGGCTGAATAACTGAGCTTTGCCATCTTCTGTTCAAACTGACTTGAAGCAAACAAAATTTCCATCCAACAAACCCTGTGTTTTCATCTGCTGTTTGTAAAACAGGAGTCTAAAAAGCAATGTCAAACGGCACCTGAAAAGAGGCCAAATAAGAAATGGGTTCCCCATCGCAAAAGGAGGCCCCCCTGGGTTCCACCATCCCCACGCCCTGTCTCCACCCTGGAGAGCAAAGCCTGGAGGCTCTCCTTCCTTGCTCCAGATGAAAAAGCCAAGGAGATTCCAGAGAGGAGGAGGAAGAGACCTAAACCCCTCTATAAGTGCTTCAGCTTCGATGATGTTTGGATGGAGAGGAATCAAAAAAGGAAGCTAGAGAAGGAGACACAGCCAGAGGGAGGGGTTCAATTGCAACATCTCCCAGAGGACCCCTTAAAAGTAAGAAGCAATACACTGACCTCCTCGTTCCCTGGCACTGTCTTCCTCTCTGCTCCAGCTGCTTCTCTCTGCTATCATCATATTCCTGTCCTTACATTTTGTCTGGTACCACTTCTGTCAGCATTTCTGTGGGCCTGGTACTCTGTGGAGACTGATGAAACACTAACTTGTCCTTAAGTGATGATGTCTGAAGGTGGTGGGTTTCTTAGCCTCTGTAGGTGAACAGTTCATGTCCTGTGCGATGCTGGAAATGGAATGCAAGAGCATCAGGTTGCTTTGTGAGCTGAACGATGGGGAGGGCAAGGAGTAAATCAAAGTTTCCTTAAATTAATATAAATTAAACTGATGAAATCTCATTCTGTGCCCTGTGGTGTTGCTGTATAACTTTAATAATGGACTTCTAAATTAGATTTCCCTTGTATCTGAGGCCAACTCCACAATTCCTACTGAAGCAAATTCCTGCTGTGAAATGCTCAAGAGAACATTGCCATTGGATTTTTGGCTATTAATATTCTCCTCTCCACTGAGGGAGTATTTTAGTTCAGCATTATGATTTCTTGTGAAAAACTTTGTGGCTGTTGTGACTCACACTGATGGCATCTGTTACTTTTGGATCCAGAGCTAAGGTCTGTTCCCTTCAGGGAGAGTCACAAATCTGTATCCAAGAGCCAAAATTAGCCTTAATACATACAAAAGAACTTCTGGGGAAAAAGGACATAAGATCAAGGGATGCTCTATGCAGCCTCTCATTATAATATTGAGAAAGTTTCTGATCAAGCTTGAAATCACGTAGCAGATACTCAAATAAAAGCTTTCCTCAGGGGTTTCCGTTTTGGTCTGTTATCTGTATTTGTTTCCCTTTCTCTCTGTTGTCCTGGCTGCCTGTTTCTCATTGTTCTTACATTAGAATGACAGTTTTGGAGGTGATCTGAGGCTTCAGTAGTCCTATCACCACTTCAGAATGTGCTTGAGCTTATGTGCACAGATAATTCTGTGAATGGTGAAGGGGAAACATTGGCCTGCCCACTATGGCTTGCCCAGAGAAAACCTGCTGCCTCGTGCCTGTGCACCTGGGAGAGCTCCCATCAAACTGACAGACACCTGGGACAGCAAACCAGGCCAACCCCAGAAACAGGGTTTCTGAAAAACTGCCCACTGTTCTCCCCTTCTCAAGGAAAGGGTCTAAAAACCTATGCTGTTTTGTATGTGTTGGGCTCTTCAAAACAAAATGTTGCCAGTTGCTGCTTGGATGGGTGCTGGATATCATTGTGATGTGTTTCCTACTCTCAGTTCAGTGAGGATGCTTCCCTGGCTCAGCTCCCTACTACTTATGTGATGGAGACAATGACTAATGCTCCTGAGGCATGTGTATGTTAGGATACAAAAAATTTTAAAATAAACAACTTTGGTTACTTTTCTACCTTGTTTGAAGTTCTGAGTGCTTAGTGCTGTTCAGGGATGAAGCAGGGTAGTGAAAGTGAATGCCTGGTCAGGGATTAACAGAAATCAGTGAAATGTACTAAAAATATTTCTCACAATTCCTTGACAAGCATGGGTAGTGATGGAAATCTAGCCCATGCTGCAGGGTATGTGGGCCAGCACTGAGACCATTAGCGCTCCTAAGAGGAGTGACCAGTTCCCTCAATAACTTCCCCTGGAGCCATCAGATTACACAGCTTGAATGCTGTCTGCTTTGCTGATTGACTGCACATTTGGAGGCTGCCAGAAAACAGCTTCTCCTTTAAGCATTTCCACCCTCATTTTCTGGTGCAAACTTATCTTTAAACTGCAATCAACTGCATGATGATTTGCAGCTGCCCCTGAGCCCACGGAGGCCTCTCTGAATGTCACCTGCCCAGGGGGCTCTTGGGCCTCAGTTTTCTGGTTCATTCTTCTCTGGGCAGAAGTGTGTAGGTAGGTTTGGGGTTTGCTGTTTCTGTCCATTTGTATTATGTAGGTTATTGACACTTTAATCTTTGTGGGCAGGCCAAGAAAGCAAAATGCTGGTTTATTGAGAGAACTGCAGGGATTCAAAGGCTTTCTTATGTCCATATAACTGAATTTCTTGGCCTGTGTCTCTTATTTATAATAGTAATCACACAGTTTCTTTTTCATATTATTTTATTCTGTCTTTGCAATGCTCTAGTCCTGTAATAGTGCCGGTTTATTCATACTCTCAAGTGTCTTGGGAGTGCTGTCACAAGCTGCAGTGTTTGAGGGCAGTTTTAGAAGGACGGTGAATCCCTTTTAATAAGAAGAAACAAATTTTCACAAAAGAAGCTCTGTAAGATGTTCATTGTCTGTTGTGGTTTTGTGACTGCAGCAAGGCGACTGTATGGGGCTTTGCAGATCTGAAATTACAAGTCTGATGTTTCCTGACACGGCTGCCTTGGGATGTGTAGCTTCTGTTGTGACAAGTCACATTGTGTTAAGTCAAGATCAGGTCAGCCCACAAGGTGATGTAATGCTGTAATATTGGGGAAACAACAGAGCAGAGAGGACTTCTTGATTATTCAAGTGCTGATTTCTGATACTACTCTATCATTCAGATCAATGTACACAGAGGAGTATAATGGAAATATAAGGCTACTCTGAGGGCTGGCAGTTGGGACAGGGAAAAGCAGACAATCAATCAAGAGACTATCTATAAACTAAAAAAACCACCCCATTTAAAATGCCAGTTATAAACAGTTCTATATATGTGGGGGGTTTTTGCTTAGGTCCAGTAAGCTGCTCTGCTTCCTTAAATGGGAACAGCCTGTGTAAATTCCCAGTTAAACTCAAAGCTTGACCCAGCTGTCCCTTATAATGAGATGCTGCCAATAACAAGCTGAGCAGCTTCTGATCTTGGGCCTTAAAGTCTTAATATAACACGCCCCATGCTGCCCACCCCAAGGGGAAGAAGAGAAACATAGCTGTGGATGAATCTATATTCTTTTGCTTGTCCATGGGCTTTGCCCTTCACATGGTGATGGGTTTCAGGCTGTAGCCTGGGGTCCTCTTGCTTGTTTTTAATGCAGTATAAGCTCCCTAACTGGAGCAGAGACAATGCCCCAAACCACTGACATATGGAATGCTGTAATGGCAATGGGCTCTGGTTTGGGAATTATTTTTGCTCTGAACTGCCTGCTATTGCCATCCTGTGCTTTCCTGTTTCGACAAAAACTTAAACCCTGGCTCTTAAGCTTGATGCCTCTTGAGTGCACAGCAATAGGAGCACAGACATGGCTTCTACGTGCATTTGTTTGAGCACAGTTTGTGCACTGCCAAATTAGAGAGATTCCTAAAAGGCCCATCAGGGGGCTATACCCAGAGGGGGTATTGTGCAGAAAAAGCTCTTTTATTTTGAAAGAGAAATGAGAAGCAGTGAAAAATAGATCTTTAGCTCATTGTCCTGAATATGACTTCCAGAAATTTGATTTTACCCCGACCAAAATAAGAGAAAATGAAGTTTTGTTGTGTGGTACCATGGTTATGAGCACTGTGGACACCTCAGATAGATTTTAAGAGGGTAATGAATACACTTTGAGGAGGGGATTTAATGAGAAAAGTCTCCCCCTGTCGTGCACCTGACAAGGCATGGATATACAACAGATATCCAGCCTTGGCCAGGGAATGAACTGCTGTGCATAGGAGCATAGAAATTACCCCCTGGAACCTCCAGCAGAAAATACAGGAGGGAGGATCTTTACTATGGTCTGGTCCCTCATTTCCCATCCTCTCCCTTGTAGGTTCTGCAAACCCTGCCCACATATTACTATCACCACTGAAAATGCTTCTTCTCCTGAGTTAGGGTTGTACAGGCCTGGCTTCCATGCTATGGGAATCAAATGATGCCTGTACCCAAATTTGCTCTGATATCCCAGGAATTAATAGGAATGAAGCCTGCAGTTTTTATTGTAACAGCCTTAGGCCGGGGTTCTGCTTTCTAGTTCTAAACAGAACAATAATGCTTTCTATCACCTTTCATGTAAATAGGCTAGACTTTACCCTTGGCATTTTCAGAGCTGTGGCCCAGTAAGCTGTCTTGCTTGATTTTCACTGTCACCAGAAGAGTGTGTGTTCCCACTGGGTCTTTGCTGCGACTTTCCTAGAAAAACAGGCACTGCTCAGGTTAATTTGAACAGGGTTCATGCTATCCCTCAAGAGATGGTGAGTTGTGCCAAAGTGTTGGTTGCATTCCCTTTGTTTTAGGAAAGTTAAATTCAGGAATAAAAAACCAAGCCAAGCCCAGAGCAGCAGCACTCTCAGCAGTGTGAACACTGTGTGTTGCTTAGTTTTGGAAGGAGGGTTTGGCTAATGGCCATCTACAGGAGAGGCTTCAGCATCAAGGCTAGTCAGCAGACTTTATGCTGATGGGACGTGCTGTGGGCTGGTAGGGAGAGAGAAAGATCCTAGCGAGAGTACTGGACCTCAATATAACAAGTTCCTGGCTCAGTGAAGGATGGATATGCTGTAACTGAATGTCACAGTGGCAAAAGGAAGGGGCAGTAGCCACAGAGATGAAAAACTGGCTATGCCCACAGGACCAGTGCTTACCGACCAGCTGATCTCCCAGTCACTTGCAGTCACTGATTTTTCTGTGTGTGGTATCCACGGGACAGAAAAGAGAGAAGAGGAAAAAGGGATAAAAGCATACCTGCAGTATGCATTAATTACTACACTCTGTATTAGAGGCCGTGAGCTATGTATATATATCTATATGTTTTCCCTTTTAAACCAGCAAAAATTATTAATTCAATGAGATCTGGCAGTGATACAGAGTTTTCAAAGTTTCATTAAGTTCTATAAGTTTTATAAAATCAATCAGCCAGGTAGAGGAGAGTGTGAGAGTTCTTACTTGTACCTTTAGCCGAAGAGAAGAATGCTGTTTATCCACATTCTATATGGTTGGGGACTGGTACCAATCAATCTCTAAAGGGAAAAGCTTTATTTTCATGTCAAATACCACAAGGGGAACTGTTAGTCACAAAGCTGTAGGAATAGTTCTGTAGCTGAGGGGATGACTTGTTTTACTGATATTCTTCTCCCCCCCCCACTAGAAACACTTCATAGGAAGCAGTGAAACTTTCTGTGAATGGAGGTATGCGTGGTTGTATGTGAAGCATGAATCCAGTATCTGCTTACCCACGCCTGTTCTTACTGCCTTGCAGTTTTCCTTGCCTCCTCACTGTTTTCTAACGTTTCTAGCCATAATCATCCATGTCTGTCTACTAACGTACTGCTTACTGAACTGGGCAGGTATCAGAGGTGGGAAGAGGTGCTCTGGGATGAATGCTATATTTTGTCCTACAGGGCACCTAAACTTAATGTTTGTTGCCTTTGTTTTCCCTCTCCTGTTGCAGGCTGGAATAGATCCATCCATCACATCTCCTGTAGCCTTTGACATCCTGCCACTGAAACTGCATCCATTTTCCCAGAGCACTCCGACAGGCCTGGACTGCGTGGGCTGGAAACGGCGCATCTCCATTCCTGGTGCGTACACTCTCCTGGCTGGGTGTGAGTGATGAGAGAATTAAGCTCTGGTTTATTGAGCATGGAAACTATGTGATAAGCATTCTAACCTGTTTATGATGATTGCTGCATCCATGTCTGAGCAGAAATCTGCTTAAAGTTGAATTTTCCATGTGCTTTTCATATTCGGGTTTTTCTCCCTGAGTGGATAAACAGGGTGCTGTTTAAAGGCATGGTCAGCTTTCTAGTGAAGAAGAGATCACTCATGGCAATGATAGTGTGCTTGATATAGAAACATTGTGTTGTCTCGTGAGAACTCTGTCTCACCTGCGATGATGTCACCTTTATCACACTCTTGGTTTCTGCAGATGAAATAGACTCTGCCTTGTGTTTGCTGGAGAGCACTACAGTGGGAATGGTGAGGTTCCTCTCAAGTTGTTAATTAGGCACTAAAGCAACTAAATGAGCCTCTAGAGACAGAAGTTTCCTGTACTTTAAATCCCCTTAAAGAACAAGTATGCTGTGCTTTCATGAGGAATGCACATGAAGTATCATGTTTGCTTCATTTCCGATGACTGACACTTTCTCAGAATTAAAATCTAAATTGCACAGATTATTAAACTGTGAGACATATCTTTGCCAGGTTTGTAAATTCTCCATCTGACAGTGCCTGCCCAAACACTGCAGATATCTCTATCACAGCACTTTGGGGTAGAATAAGAAAAAACATAATGCAGAGGAGTTGTTTGGCAGTTAGGAACCTAGCCAGAAAAAGCCAGCCACAGTTGGGTGCCAAGCTGCCACTTCTGCCTCAGAAGGTCTCTGTACCATCGATTAAACCCTGCTGGAGTTACTTAATTAAGAGACAATAACATTGTACTGATTACATCAGAGTTGAATGGTCATAGTATTTTGTCAAACAAAACTTGGTTTGCTTTCTGATGCTTTGTGCAGCTCATGCATGGAGTCATGAGGCTTGATCTGAAAATAAGAAAACAAACTATTATTGTGGTGTTGAGAGCCTTGCCTTTGCTCTCTCAGCACTGAGGGCTTTGATCACTTGCTGTCACAAGCATCTGGTGTCGCCCCAGTGCTTAGGACCAGCTCTCTGGCTGAATGAAAAAAGCTGAAGCTGTACTCCTTGGAAATCCCAGATGGAAACCCATCATTGTCAAGTTGTCTGTGCATCTCTGACATTAGCTGAAATCCCTGAGCACTGCTGTCATAGAAGTAAACTCTGACTCACAGCTGAGACAAATTTCATGGTAGATCCCAACTGGGACATGAGGAAGTTAAGAGGTATGTATGAATTTCTGAGGGTGAATAGGGGAAGTAAATGTAAGCAGAGTGACCAGCTGGCAGTGTTGTAGGTGTTTATATGCTGTCTAGAAATTGGGCGTGCAATCTGAATCATCTGTGATTTACACAGTATTCCTGAGATAGGTACAAGTGAATTTCATACCATGACCTAAGCCCAGACCTCAAGAATTTCTGAGTAAATGTATCAAAACAAATGAAATTGAGCAGAATCCTCTTTCCACCACCAAAACCATGCTCCTGGGAAAGGAAACTGATGGAGAGAGGAAGCAGAGGTTCTACCACAGCCATCTCTATTAGTTACTGTTTGTGGGCTTCATTTGAAGCATTTTGGGGGAGACGAATTTGTGCACATGTCCTGCCTGTGGTGGAACGTGGATGAGTAGAAAAGTGCAAGTTACTGAAGTGATACTCTGAAGCTGAGGGATCAGTTTTAGGATTGGCTGTGTCCTTGAGGCAACAGTAGTGCAGCAGAATGCCCTCTTTGATTCTTGCACAGCTTTGTTGTGATACTTGTTGTTTTTGACAGAGCTGTAGGGCATATAAAATAAATACAAAATAAATGGTCAATTCATTTAATCTGATTTTAGGATTTCTAACTCCAAAGCTGCAAATGCTTGTATTAACAATCCCAGTCTATGCTTTAGTCATAAAAGACAGTGGATATGAAAGTACTATGCAATATCCAGTGCTACTAGATACTTCCATGTTGAAAATATGGATAAATTTCCCACTCCCAAAGTCTGCACCTGGTCACCTTGTGCGGGGGAATGCTGCAGAGACTGGGATGTAGTATGGAGGCCCCTCTAGTTCTTCAAGTGTGAAATGATGGCTGTCGTGGTGCCAGCCCAAAAGGCACCATGCACAGCTCTCCGACTCTGTCACGCACCTACCCAGGGTCTGGGGACAAGAGCCGGGGACAGGCTTAGTGTCCTAGGGCAGGCTGCATGTTCTCTGCTAGAACACAGCACGAGCGCAGGGAGAAGAGTTTCATTCCAGTGCTGTTTCTGCCGTGCTCGTTACGTTCCTCTCCGCAGTCGGAGCCTTGGCGCTCCCTGCCTTGGGGCCATGCTGGCAGGAACGGGGCAGGCTCAGAGCTGTCACCCGGCCGTCCCGGCAGCGGGAGCAGGCACTGCCCGCCTGTCCCGCCGCCCCGGCAGCCCCTGCCGAACCGTGCGGCACCAGCAGGTGGCTCTGACCCCTGCGAAATGCGGGCTGGGCCGCGCCTGGGTGCGCCGGGCGGGCACAGCGCGGAGCCTCCGCCAGGGAAGGGCGGGGTGAACCGCGCTCCGACACACGGTGGTCACACAGGCACCCCGAGGCTGGCAGAGCTTAGCGCCCTGTCCAAACACCAGGAACGCTTACGCAGCTCGGAACAGCTTTCTTGGCTGCACCGCGCACTTCAGCAGGTAGTGCTGATGAATATCAAGTGTCTTTCCCCTTTAGTTTACAGAATATTCTGATTTGGAAGGGACCCATAAGCATCATCGAGTCCAACTCCTGCCCCTCCCCAAGAGCCACACGATGTGCCTGAGAGCCTTGTCCAAATTCTTCTTGAACTCTGTCTGTCTTGGTACTGTGACCACTGCCCTGGGGAGCCTGTTCCAGTGCCCAACCACCCTCTGAGTGAAAAAACATTTCCTAATACCCAACCTAAACCTCTCCTGACACAGCTTCAGGCCATTCCCTCGGTCCTGTCACTGACTGCCAGAGAGAAGCGGTCATTGTCTGTCCCTCTGATTCTCCTGATTCCAGAGACCATTGTCTGTCCCTCAAAAGAAAGTCAGACTGCAATGATGCAATGAGCTCCCCCCTCAGTCTCCTCCTTTTCTAGTTGTCTGGGTATCCCCATGTTTTCATTTGTACCGTTCAGTTATGTTCCTTACTGCCAGTTTAGGAGGCAAGCCGCTTCCTAAAGTAGATATGGGAATGTTTTTCTGCTTTTTAGCAGCCTCTGAAGACCTTTTGACACAGGTATTGCACCAGGAAAGGGGTGGAAGGGAAGGGCCTAATATGTACTGGAGTGAGCAGTAGCAGGATAACAAGGCTTTGGGTTAAAGCACTGGACCAGGATGTTTGTCTTTTAGGCTATGAGACCTATCTTCTCCTTCCCCATCTCTCCTGAGTCTATCTGTTTATTTATAAACTGAAGACTGCGTAAAATTGGGGATGTTGCTGGGAAGCTGTTTGGACAGTGGCTGCAGCTGTGAGAATGTAGCTACAACAAGGCTGAAGCCAGGAGATGGGCAGTTCTGGGTATAAGAGCTACCAGCCCACAGGCCTAGAGCAGAAGAAACTTTCAGGGAAGATGCTGCCATTTCTGAGCTTTTCCATAGGGACTTTCTAGTGGGAGGCAATGACAAGGTGACACAGTGACAGACACACAGGTAATTGTCTGAGAACTGGAGTTTCTTGATGTCCCTGCTCTCACTGCTATCCATGCCTCTCAGAATAGAGACTTTTCTAATAGAGACTTTTCTATTCTTGTGCCAGCTTGTTACCCTTTCCTAGATGTTTCCCTTATGCTACCTCTCAGAGAATCTGAAACTCTTGGATAGGGACAGGGACACACACATGACCATAAACCTCCAGGGTTTGTCATATCCTCATAGAGGGAGAAACCTGTAACTAGTGTATTGCAAGATAGGTTTGTAGCTGTGCTGGAACAAATCTCATACCTGTATTATTTTAAGTTGTTATCTAAATGCAGACCAAATCTTCATGTGTCTTGTCAGATTTAAACAGCCTCAGATCTTTCAGTTTTCTGCTATCAGATGTCTACAGGAGATGCCCTGGAGTTACACCAGAGAGCTGTTGTTAGTCGTGCCAAGCAAAGAGGCACAAATTCACTGTGACTGATGTGTGCTGATGATGAACATACTGGTGGCCTTGGAAATCTTGCATCAAGAAAAGGCGAGCCAAGTTCTCAAGGGCTGAATCTTTTGTGGATAGTCTGGAAAACAGTGACCACTTAGTGATACTGAGTTATCCTCTGGCCTCCCTGGTGTAGTGGAAAGTATTTCTCAGAGGCAAAGGGACTGTTTGTTTACTCAACATCATGTGGACAACTTTCAACTTCTTTTCCCAGCTATAGATGTGCTGTTAAACTCACACTTGGCAACAGTTAATGTGAAGATGTTTGACAGCCACTGGAGAAATCTGTTCAAGAGGGAAAATATTAGCTCAGTAACAGGACTTCATTATGTCTTATAAATATTTAGCAGTCCTGTAGTTCAGCAAAATAGCAAGCTGAGCTATTTATTCTATTTTTGCCATTTTAGTTCTTGAAGGGACACAGAAGAAAGTGGTATGCAAGTTCCCAGAAGTGTGTCACGGTATCTGTAGCATGAAATGTCCATTCTACCCCCATTAACTAAAGAAGTATAATTGAAAGTAAGTGTCTAAAAAATAATCCCATTTCCTACTGTATACTTTTCACTTTGTCTCTTAATCACAGAAAGATTAGACCCACTATGTCAGTCTTGGTTCTGTTTAACCACAGCCACAAACATTTGCCCTCTGTGAGGTCTCTGATAACGTGTGCTCACTCAAAGGTTTTCATCCAGTCTTAAAAGCAGGGCCTGGTGGTGGCTGAGTTACTGAAAATTTGTCTTAGCAAGTTGAGTGGGTTTGGATGTATTCGCTGCTGAGGTGAAAGATTTAGCATACCAATAAAAACTTTCTGTGGGGCAAAGAGAGAAGAAGATCGTAGCAAATCCTGGATGATTCTGGTAACCACTGTTCAAAGCTACAAGATTACAGGGGAACCCAACAGAGGCTACAAAATCCAGCAGATATTTAGGATCAGGTTGTCCAAGGCTAGCTTGACTACCTTTACCAGGCTGTGCAGTGAGATCCTTAATCTTTAGTTGGAGTCAGTTACTGCTACTTCAGCTTTAGATAACTTCTCTCTCTAATGTCACAGAAGAAAATCTCTGTGTAGATTTTACAAGAAAATATAGAAATCTGTAGTCAGGGGAACCCCTCAATGATGGGTTGCAGTCTTGAACTCTGGCATAATTTTTGCTTTCCACAACTTGGCTTTGTAGTATTTTTCTTCTTTCCATTCTTTTAGAAAATTCCTCTCTACTGCATACATACAACATACATACATACATACATAAGGATAATTAGGAATGAATTGTAGCCTCTCCTTAGCACCTTTCCTGTCTGAAGAGCTGCACTGACCTTTCTTATTCTCAAAGCCCTGTTCTCCACATCCACAGAACACCTGCATTCATCTTTGTTGTCAATGCATAATTTACCCTCCCCTCATTGTTGTGATCAATAAGAGTTTCTCTCCAGTTGTACTCGAATGCAGGCAGTTCTGGGAGGACCTGGAAGAACCAGATCAATGCAGAAGAGTGGTTCTACCACAGCCAAATCAAGAACACATTTCCATTTCTCTATTAGGAGGTATTAGATGTTTTGTTCTAAGTATCGACATTCAGAAGGTAACTGAAGGAATTATTTTGTTACAGATCACTAGAAATGTTATTTTTGTTACTGCTGCAGAGACCTTTCTTTTAAAGAATAGCTGAAATATTTAGGGACTCAAAAGTTGGTTCAGCATTGTTGAGTGCTTTGTGATATTCTCCAGTGATGGAGTGAGACATTTCTTCCTTTTAGGAAATACTCAGTAAATCAGAAGTCTTACTGAACTGAAATAACCTTGCAAGGATAGTGAGGCAAACTCAAAGGGGTCTCTATTGGAACAAGCTGTGATGGCCATATAACGTGGCCTTTTTTGCTTTGCAAAGAGCTACCTTACGTAGAAATTGTAAAATAAGCGTTTTCACTTCTTGTGTGAACTTGGGCTCCTGGGTTTGGGTGCCTGGAGCCCAAACCTGCTCAGAGATGTTCACTCTCTGTGTGACAGGAGCAGTTTGGGGTTTTCCTTTGTGGCCCACGTGTGCGTGGCTGTCCCTCTTCCGGATGTGCTGGCACAGCTGAGCTCCTCCTTTGCTTTGCTCCAAGCCCTGCTTGCAGAGTTTCACCTGGCCTGGGTAATCTCACACTGAATCAAGCTGGTTCTGGTCTTACACTGTTTTCTGCTGCACAGGGTACAAACCATGTGGCTACTGTTAAGTTATTTTGACAGTTTGACAAATCTGCCATCTGCAAGGTCTTTGAGCAGAGTGGCAGCCCAGAAATGTCCTTTATTATAAAATCTCTGTGGTGCTTCAAAGCTGTTGTTAAACTGCACAGGTAGTTCTGCATTCTCAGGAAACTGGTGTTCTTTCAGGATCCTTCTTATAGGGACACAGGGAATCACCTGTTAGGTAATGAGAATATAAAACTTTCTAGTAAATAGTAGTTAGTGATGCTGTTTCAGTTGGGACTGAGGTCTCTTACAAAGATTACATGGAAATAGGGATTATACGAGGTCTGCAGTCTGGGAGTGGATGCTAAATGATTTTTCAAAACTCCTAGCTGCAAACTTCCCAAATCTCAATCTGTGCTTTTCTGGCTTTAATTTCATTTTGAATTCTTTTTCTGAGTACTTACAAAAATAGTTTTTTAACAGCAGCAGCCACAGCCAGTTCTAAACGTGATTAGTTTATATGTTAAATCCTTTCTGAGTTCTCAGGGGAAGCAGATAACACAAGGTCTCTCTTACTTGGGCATTTTTAAAATGCATGAAATTCTACTATATCCACTTATTTATTTTTAATCTGACAGTTCTGCTAAATTAGGAACAGAGATCTCTGTCTCTCACCCTTGCTTTCTTAATGCCTTGAAATCGGCTTTAATAAAAATCAGCTGCTGGAAGCTGCAGCTGAAAGCAGTTGAGCTGCCACAGAGGGAGCCTCCTTAGTGGACCCCTATGATGTCAGGATGCATCGAGGCGAGCGGAGAGGAGGGTAGGAATCCAGCTCAGTGCTCAGCCGGCGCTGCCAGGTACCGCTGCCCTGGGAGCAGCTCCGCAGAGCGCTGCCCGATTCCTCCCGCAGCACAGCAGAGCCCCTGGCTCTCCCTCTCACCTGCCTGCATGAGGACCCAGCAGTGCCCCAGCGAGTCCAGCGGGGCACACAGTGGAGAGAACTGCAGCAGCAGTGGCAGCTCCGGGCTCTCACCGGGCTCGGATTCGGACAGCAGCGGGGTGGTGTGTGGCGGTGGTGGCATGAGAGGTGTCCTGTCCAGGTACTGGAGCTTGGAGAGTCTTCACTCTGCCACAGGTGAGGGGGTCTTTGGTTGTTTTTCTTTTCCTTTTTTTTTTTTTTTTTTAACTGCTCTATGATATTGCACTGACCTTGAGAAACCAAACCAAACCCTCTGGAAAAGGTATATAATTTGGAAATGCAGTCTCCTAGTCTTGAGAAATAACCAAAGCACTCAGTGTTTGCTAGCTATACCCTCTGCAGACTTAAACCTGAACAAAAACAACGTAGACCCGTAATAGACTTCTAAAGTCAGGAGGGAAGAAATAGGTTTTTAATGGCTTTGGAGAGAGTGCATAAGCTTCTACCTGATTAAAGCTGTCCTTGCCTTTTAGAACATTTCTCATTTCAGCTTAATCGTATAGAGCTGAACGTTAGAGTTGACATGTCTCTGTGTAAATTCCAGTGTAGAGAGTATCACTGCCTCTAGAAAATGCCCAGGCGAGTGCTGTGCAGAGGATGAGGGCTAGGTAGGGTTGCACTGCTGTGCACTGAAGGAGGGAAGGGCAGTTCCCTGAGCCAGCTGCTCAAGTTCAGTTTTTGCTTTCCCATCCATTATTTAATCTCTTTCTGAACCAGAGATTTTGGAGGCAGGTTCACATAGCCTGGACCTGTTCTGACTCAGCCTATCTGGATCTGGCATTCTGGTTTTTAGTTACTGATGTGCCTGTTTAGGGTTTGAATGCTTGAACTGTAAGCATGGTAAAGAAGCTTTCTCATTCCCAGCTGATACTAGCAAAGGAGCCTGGCAATGATCTTAACAGCCAATGACTGCTGAGCTGTTCAGCTGTTGTTGTTTAGAGAGATTTTTAATAGAGCTGCAGTAAATTAGTTCCTCTCTTAGATAAATTCAGACAAGTGCCTTCAAGGCCACCAGTGATTGCCATTTCCTTAGTAAAAATACCCAGTGCTACCAGCTAGAATCAAGGCTTGGGAAGAATTCAGATTGCAGTTCTGTGTAAACTGCTTTAGTCGTGCGTACTTTTAATTATTGAAAGGTTTTATCATTCCATCTGCTACTGTAGATTTGGAGCTGTTTAATAAAATCTCCATTGCTGCTCTGGAGTCTCTGCTGAAGTGTGAGTAACTGCACGATCATACAGGAAAGGGCTGCAGCAGAGTGGCCAGTGTCCCTGACTTTTCACCCCGCACACCACTCCTCCTGGGTGGCCAAGCAGCACTAAACACCCACAGTATGTCCTGAAAGTCCAGGGATAGGAAAAAAAGCCGAGGGCGAGATCAAGCCATTGGTGCTCTGTTTTGGGGAAAGATCTGGGCTGGAAGTACAAGATTATGTGCTTTTGCATCTCAGTAGCATCTGCTGGCTATTTTCTCTTGTAACTGGGAATGCAGATTAACCCCAGCATGCTCTGACATTGGCATAAAGTAAGTCTGGCACAGGGTCCTTTTGCAAACTCCCGCTCAGAGTTGCACATGGGGCTGCAGCGGTAGTTCTGTCCCCCTGTGTTACAGGGTTTGCTGTCAGCTGCCCTCCCTGGATGCATTCTTGAGCTTAATCAGGTCAGTTGAAACAAATGGTGTACAGTGATACAAAAGAAGTAAGGCTGATAGCAAAAGCAGGCTTTGAAATTAAATCTGTTTTTCTAAATGCTCTTTCATTTCCACAATAGTCTCGCTCCCAAGGCTGTGAGGCATGGTGTCATTTTGTGGATGCTACATGCATTTAGCAGGAAATACAGAGATGAGAGGAAATGGAATAGAAAATGGTATGGAGACAGACTGAGGACAGGGAAAAACCAAATTAAGTTTCATAATTACAGTACTGATATATAAATACAGTAATAAAAGCAGATCACTGCATTTCAGACTCCTTTCTGCCTCAAAATACTGTGGTAGGTGTCTTCTCACATGCAAAAGATTTGAGCAGTTTGTCTCTAACTACTAATAAAATTCAGGTCAGAATTAGGATTAAACTTTGAGAGCAATGGATCACCAGGAGGAATTTATTTTGTTTTGATTCTTCTGGCAGAATTCTTTTTTGGCTTAAACTTAGGAAGCTGTGGTAGAACCGCTCCTCTCCATCAACGTCAATTGCCTGTCTGAAGAGGCAGGATTTCTTTAAAGCTTGTGCTAAATAGCGTTTTTGAATGGTAAAATTTAATACACTGCTTAAACCAACCAAAAAAAAAACCCCAAACAGAAAACCCAAGTTAAAAAAACCAGCAGGAGCAGTAGCAGCTGCCAATGCATGAAAGAAGTGGCAGCTAAAATGTGTGGCAATGTCCTCTCCTCAGAGGAGCAGGGAGCCTCCAGCA
>VZRQ01006287.1:1231166-1357432 GCA_013397975.1 Machaerirhynchus nigripectus
GTACAGACTGTGTGGAAACACTATGAATGCCCAATGTTGCATTAAAAAGGTCTGAGAGATGAGTCAATCTCTTTCTCCCTTAGAAAGGGGTTCTGCATTTCCAATAGTGACCTTAAGGCTGGATAGGTGGACTTGGCGGAGAGGGTTTTGCTTTTCTTCCCGCTGTGTGTGCAGAAGCTTTTCTGTAGGGATCTTCATACTGAATCTGTTGCTGCCTAAGACTTCAGGGAAGATTAGAAATAAACAAGATTTAAATGACTGAAAAGTAGAGGTGAAAAGGTGGGAGGTACAATTGGAATGCATCCATTTGAGTTTTTCTTTTACATAATTTAGATTCCAAGGAAGTGAAATGACAGAGGTGTGTGAGTGTTTATGTATGTATACGTTTGACAGTGTGCGGTTTCAGAAATACAAATTGACATCCCCTGTGTAGAAAAGACAGGTAGAGTTTTCTGAGGCTCACAGGACCAAAAGCTGTCTTTGGTTAGTTATCTTCCTCTGCAGTCAGTAATGAAGTACAGTTCCTCTTGGTTTGGGGTTGACCTTGTTGTAATATATTGGTCAAGAGGGGAAGCTAAAAGTGACAGTTGAAAGAGACAAGACCTGTTGTTACGGCATAAACTTCTGTGCAAATGCCATTTGAAATAAAACTATGCAAAAACATGGTTCAGGCTTGTAGGAAGTGAAAAAAAAATCTACTGCTTTTCAGTATCAGTGCATGGCATTTCTGGTCTAAATGTCAACAAACACTACCTTACATGAGAGGGCCCTTCTCCCTGAAGCTAAATATAAACATGAAAATAGAGAATGCTTTACTGTTCTACCAGGCTCTCCATTTGAGGATGCCAGAGGACTTTGCAAGCATCAATAACCCTCACAGAGGGCCCAAAAGACTTTCAAAGCATGCTTCAGGAGAGATAAAAAGGTATAGTTTGATACTTTGACAGTATCCTCGCTATTTTTCAGTACTTATGAGCAGTGTCCAAGTGTTTGGCCAGTGCAGTTCTCCCATGAAAAAAGGACTAGGAGCTGGGGTGGCTCAGCAATTCTGAAAATCAGGCCATAAGTATCTCAGCTGGACAAAAACCCACAAGGCATCCAAATTAAACGTCAGTTGTGACAGTGTTCCAGCAAGTGATTCAGTGGCACTATGGGTACTCTAACCCTGGTTTCCTAGGCAAGACTTTGTACCCTGGGCTCATGCCACCTGTATCCTATTCATCACTGTTGTACAACTCCACTGAAAAGTTTTTCTTTAGAATGTTTCCAGATTCACGCCTGTGAGCAGCTCTCTTTGCTTTTCCAGCTCCTTTGTTGCAGGTTCAATCCCAACCTCATTAATAGTTCTGTTTATTCTTTTTCTTGTCCAAGTTGGGAAGGACTGGAAGAGCAAAGAAAGGTAGGGACAAAGGGGGAATCACAACCTGGAGGACCAGTGGTTGCCGTAGTTTCCCTGTGATCCTCTGTGTATTTGTGCATATGTAGCAATTTAATTGTACAGGCTACACTTCAGTGCGCCTCTGCACAGATTTGTGGCTCCTAATATGCAGATATGCTCATCCACTGCCCTTGGGAATATGGCCTTTAAACAAACAAGAAAACATGAAGCATGGGTGTGGAGTTTTTTTTCCTTCATTCAGAGCTTAAAAAGAAAATTGTGGTTTTTTTAGGAAGGTTTTTTCCAAGTCATTCATTTCATTGTTGTGGCTGATGAGAGAGCCAGTAATAGAGCTGTGGCGAATGCTTTGCGTCTTTCTTGTTTGGCAAGAGATTTTCTTTTCAGCCCTTTCTTTTTCCTTATTCTTCCCCTAGCCCTGTCTTTTTGGTACGGATGTCTTCAGCTGTGTTCATGGACTGCAGTGCATAATTCCACTGACCCTTCTTTCTCTAGGGTCATTCAGTCAGCAAGAGTTAGAGGTCACTCAAGGGGAGATTGATTTAAGGTTCAAATTGCTTCAGAATGCATCCAAAGGAGAGCAGGGAGGGGAAAAAAGTGAGTGCCTCAAAGCATCCAGTGCAGCGTGTTGATGTTGTGTTTCACCCTCACCTAGGCAAATCGTGAGCTAGGATGTTTCAGCTGGATTCACTGCTTGCACTGCCACATATCCTATCTGTTCCCTCATATAATCCCTGTCACCTGCCAGAATAACTTCCACTCATCTTCTGAACAAATAATTGATGGATTTAAGAATGAACAAACAAGCAACAATCCATGCTAAATTAACTTTGATTTTTCTCTCTGTGTGGATTCATTTGTAATGGTGACTGGTATGGTTAGGTTAAACCTAAGGGTGATCCTGAACTTTTGAGGAAGAATTACAAAATGAACATCTCTTGGTTGAATTAGTGAGCTGCCCTAAAAATTAAGTAAATTTTTCTCTGTTGAAAATACATCTTCCATATAGTGTATTGAATGTTGCTGAACTGTGACTTGGCATCATATTCAAATAAGGAGTGCATCTGTATTAATAAGCGGTTGAGTTAATTCCAGTAAAGGGAATCTCAGTCAATGCTGAATGTGTGTAAACTTGGCCACCTAACACATTTAGTACACTTACAGAAATGTTTTTTCAGTGCAAAGTATCCTCTAGCATCATGCTTTTCCATTAAAGGGGAAAAAAAATAGTGTTGATATAGGTAGGAAGTCTAATCGTGTTTTTATACCTCTGTTTGCAGAACCAGATTTTGTAAGTTCAGCTACTTTGGAGTTCTAATTACATTTTAATGTATTGAGGAGGGTGGTTCTAGTTGACTTTCCCTTGAGATTTTTTTGTTTTGTTCCAAAAGGAGTAAATGCTTATGCTCATGTCCCTGTGAGGCACAGATTAGCACCTGTGCCTATCAGAGATAAACATTCTAAACTTTGCTGATGCTGTGGTTGCAGCAGGAAAAGATAAATCTTTGGAGCACTGCCTGTGATACTTCCCCAGGTGCCACAGGTACACCATCTTCATCCTTTTCCTTCTCTGCCTTCAAAACAACTCCCGTGAAGAACATTTAGATTGTGATCACTGTTCCCTTTGCTGAGGAATATGACAACTTCGAAGGCTGTATTTTCTCACGGGCTCAGTTGCCTTTAAATCAGCCTTTCAGACCAACACTTCTTTGGGATATATCCAAGTTTCAGTTGCTGCTATTTTTCTGCATGGAAGTGAAACTGCTTTAAGCCACCTGATTTGAATACTGCCAGCATCACAGCTCTTGCAGCAGGAAACTAGCGTGGTCCAAGAGAGTGACGGAAAGGGGGAATGAGGTGGTACAATGAAGCTTATCTGACCCTTCCTTTCTTCTCTGCCCTTAGGTAGACGTGCAAAGGCTGGCAGTAACTTGAATGTACCTTTTCATTTGCGTTGTCCGGATCTAGTTCTTGTAGCTAAAAAAGCAGCAAAAATAGATTAGAATGTGCTGGGAAATAGTGTCTATGCCCAGTGGTCACAAAGAATGTGTGTACTTGCTGCCTACACATGATGCAGCTTCGATATGGCTGCTTAGCAGTTAAGTTAAACAATGTAGGGAACAATCATTCCTGTCCTTCGACATCGGGATGTAGCCTTTAAATTACTAAGCTTGTCTGTAACTAAGCTGATTCCCTACTAAGGTCTTGTTCTCCAACTCATCTGAATCATGAGAAGTGTCTTTGAAGGATTAGAGAAATATAGCCCTCTTCTGAGTGTCAGTAATTATCTGTGGAGGCTTCTAATTTAATTAGAATCCTGTCTCATCTCAAAATCCTTTTGTGGTCTGATGTTTGTTAAACCAACTAACTAGTTCAGTGATTTGCTTAAAAGTGCCAGGGACAAGCTGAGTGTGCTGGACTGCACAGGATATTGGTCTGAGCAAGCCCAAAGTCCGAAGATGAGCTGTCTTCTTGGATACTGAATGCCTTCAGTAACTGAGCCATTCTAAAAGAGCTACTTCTAAAAGTGGTGTGTCTGCACATGAAAGCGAGACAGTAGCCTGGATGTAAGCTGATAGGAACATAGTTTGCACCTGGTTAACTGTCTTGGATTACATTGCGTGAACATCCAAGTGTTGGCAGCTCTCACTGCAAATACACCTCGGGGTGTATTTGCCTAAACAGGTACAGAGCTTTGCTGCTGTTATTCTCAATCCCTGCTAATCAGGGAGCAAGAGATTCCCTGGTCTATGATGTTGGCTCTTAGGAGCTCAAATAATTTTTTTTTGTTGTTGTTGTTTTTGCTATGGAGTACAGAGTAATTGCTTTGCTGGAGTAACTGAGCTATTTCCAAGTTGTGCTGTATCCCAAGGAGTGCTTATGGATGCTCTAATGCACCACCCCACGTGCAGCTGATCCCTGTGTTCTGTGGCCTCCAGCAGGATGAAGGCTGGCAAGTGGTTGTAGAATAGGAGGGAATTCAAGTGCTAAAGTCAGCTGAGTACACAACTGTTTTGAATATCCTTCTTGTTCTTACTCTGTTGAATTATCTTTTTACCTAATATTTGAGTGTGTGTATATATATATATATACACGCATGCACATATGTAAGTATATATATGTATACAGACACACATGGTTATTCATCAATTAAGCTTAGAACATTCCTCAGTGAGGTTTCTTGAAAACAAGCATTTCTAGGTGTGGGCTCTAAATTTTTTTTTTGTCTACCAATGGCTAAGGTTTCTTTCAGAACCCTTCTTAAAGGATCTGATAAATGCCTAAATAATAATTTGAAATCCATTACAAATGTACTGTTAAGGTTTATGGTACCATCCTCATGCTTTGGAAGGTAAAGTACATGTAAGTACTTACAAAATAACTTGAAAAAGAAGTTTTTGTGTCAGGAACATGAGGTAAATGCAGAACTTTGATTTTGTTTTTATTTTCTTTAAAATAAAAAAACATCATTATAACGGCATCAGAATGTTTCATGTTGTGAATAAAGAAAGATAAGACTAATGATGTTTTGAAACAGCAGGCAGAGATTTATTTGTATGTGGGAGTGAAATTGCAGGAGTTTTCCTTTTGGCTAATGGAAATAGTTTCCATGAGGTAGTTTTGAATTAGGCTCTTTTCTTTTTTTTTCAATCAAAGTGCCCCTAAAAATTCAGGAAAAAATGCAGTGTGCTAGGAGGTTCAATGTTAACACAAAATGATCTGTTTGAATGGGCAGGATTAAGCTACTGTGACTTCCCTTGGCCAATAGAACCTTTCCAGGCCAGGTGTGAAATCTCTCAGCTCTTTATGAGCCAGGATCACTACTCGAAAGTACATTCGAAAAGACATCCTTGGCATTTAGAAACAGCAGTTCATGGAGTCTTCTAAGAGGCAAAGGAAGACGTCAAACAGGGCCTATGCACCTATTGGCCATGGCTCCCTGTTCTTGGAGCTGTCATTAATGTTATTCCTTGCAGGGGTCTTTACAAATGTCAAGGCACATACAAGTTCAAAGGAGGAAAAGCTGTCTACATCATTATTGGATTTAAACCCAGCCCGAACTGTTTGGAAACTAAAGGCTCAGCTGTAGCAGGAAGGTGCAGCAAGCGGTGAGAATCAGTCTCACCTGCTGAACAGGAGCATCCCAAGGGCTGCTGGAGCTGCTCCTGAGCTGTGGCTTCTCTCGCTGGCTCTCAGGGAAGTGACCGTACTCTGTTACACTGCCTGGTCTGGGACACAGGGCAGCTCTAGAGAATCACATGAGCCAGCAGCCCTGTGTGCTCAAGGGGCCAGTTCAGAATTCATTTGAAAAATACACACCTACAGTGTTCAGAGGTGAGCTCGGTTCCAGCTGTGAGGTGTCTGCAGTTGGGAGATGTCACCTGCTGCAGGCAGGTGTATGATCCAAGAGTAAGGCACTGGGCTGTTTCCAGTCCCACACCAGGCAAACTGCTCATGTGGCTCCTGTGCAGATTCTGTTGCATGGCTGTCCTGAAATTGTCTCAATTTCTGACAGTACAGAGTGACCTGGATAAGAGAATAGCAGCCTGGATGCTGGAGCTGTCATTTGAAGCACTGGGTTGGCTCAGCTCCTGCTGACTCGCCTGGTGCTCTGGCAGGAGGGCCCTCTCCATGAGCAGAGCTGCGTGTCAGCTTGAGGTCACTGATGGTACATCCTGCTCAAGGCAAAAACCTACTCTGCATGCCTGAAAGAAGCTTTGACAATAAACCTTTTAAGAGAGTTTATTATGAAAACACAGCGTTACTAATACCCCGAAAACAGTGGATTTGGATCAATTTGAAATGTGGCATTCTTATCAGCCTTAAAAGCCTGAATAAATTAAAAATATGCAGAACCCATCTGTACTGAAACTTGTTGATTGGATCTGTCATTTCTCTTCGGAGAGCACAAAATAATTTAATTTGGGCTATTTTTGGTCCCAATTCTGAGCTTCACCACAATCTCTATACTGTCATAAATCTAGGGCCTGGCAGTCCTATTTCATGCTGTCTTACTGTCAGTGCTCTGCATAGGCTGAGTTCTGGGGGGTTGGTCAAGTTTCCTTCTGTGCATCTATAGTCACAGTTGGTGATACAATGCTCCCCTGTGTTCATGCCGCCTTTTCTGGCTCACTTGAGAGCACACACTGCATAGCTGGGACTTCTACTTGGCCCCTAAATGCCACTTGACCATAATCTTCGAGCCACCAGAGGAAGTCTCCAAAGTAATTGTATGTAGGACAGCTTATGCATCTTTTAGGAAGCCACTTGTGATTGTCTAATCCAGATAGCTCCTCTGATCTGTAGAACTTAGCTTTCAGAAGAAAACAAAAATACTTCCAAGGGTAAGAAAAAGAAATGTCACAATGTTTCAAGCCTTAACTTGACACTTGAACAGAATTATTTAAAAATACACTGAATTAATTATGGCCAGGTAATTTGTCTTGACTCATCTAAATCATTCTTGATGGCTCTGAAATCACAAATGTCGGTGAGTGTGAGCACTGCTGCGTCAAAGTCCTGAAAGGCTGCTTGGCCAAATACACGGGGGTTTTTCTGCATAAAGGTGGGACCTGCCACCTGGTATTCTGTCTTCCTCTCAGGTGCTACCTTTCTTTCTTTCAGTTTTCATTTTTGAAAAAGGCATCTTGATTGCAAAGATTTTTCCAGTTGCAATAAGAAGAAACAGAAGATGATTTATGGTTTTTTGGAAATACTGTGCAAATATAGGGAAGAGGAGAACCATTTTGCCCACTTGTCAGAGGACCAGGCACCCGTGCTTCTGCTTTACACTTCTCTTGAGGTGTTCACTGACTTGCAGTGGCACCAGTGCTTTAGCTTCACAGCTGATTGTGACCCAGTTCCTTTATCCTACTAAGCAAAGAAGGGGCAGTTCAGCAATTCCTAAGTACTCAGAGGAAGATGAGTCTTGGCTAGGTGCAAACTGGAAGCAGATTAGAGCAGAGGATGCTTCAGCATCAGAACTTCTTTCAGTTACTTCTCAAGCTTGTGACTAATGTTTTTAATGGCACCTTGGCTTGTGTGGTTTGTTTTGCTGGCTGGAACATTGATCCTTTTCCCTTCTCTGATCAGGCAGCAGGGAGGAGGGAAGTTTCCCCCTGCATGACTGTACTTTGCGAGGAAGCTGAATTGCATGATTGACACTGATTTTCTTTAATCATGCTCTACTTTCCAGAGTCCTGGAGAGCTGAAACATCCTCTGCCGTGGGCTACTCCTGAAAATTTTGCCTGCTGTACAACTTTCTAGTTTTGCTTGAGGGCTTCTAAACAGGTCTTCCTCCCAGCCTGAATCTCAGAATGCTTTAGGCACCACTGGAGACTGTCTAGTCCTACTCCCATGTTCTAACCATGCATGAGCAGTGAAGTTTGAATATCTCCAGGAATGGAGATTCTGCAACCTCTTTCAGGCTATGGCTACCCTTAGTGTAAAAAAAAGTTTATAGTGGAATAGAATTTACTGTACTTTGGTTTATATCTATTTCTTCTTGTCCTCTTATTGGCCACCAGATCAGAGTCTAACTATGTCTTCTACACCTTCCTCATGAGGTAGGTATACACATTGTTAAGATCTCCCTGAGCCTTGTCTTCTCCAGGCTGAAGAGTCCAAGCTCTCTCAGCCTCTCTGTGTATGTCGGGTGCTTCAACACCTTAAACACGCCTGACCTTCAGCTGGACCCTCTCCAGCAAATCCATATGTTCCTTGCAGTCTCATTTGCTTTGGAGTCCTGGCTGAGTTTAATGTGGTGTGTTTTACACCACACTTAATGATCATCTTTCTGCCGGTGGGTAGCAGAGCAACCAGTATCACATCTGCAGCTTTACCTGTCAAGTGCTTTCTTTGGCAAGGCAGGTAGGGATATTAAATTTTCTGAAAACACAAAGCAGAAGCAAATTTTTCCTGCCTTAGTCCTGAGGACCAGGGTTTGCTGACAGTTGGATCACTGCAGGATTCACAAGCTGCTTCCTATTGATCAGCTGAGCACATAGCTGGAGAGGAAGCTTTGAGAAGACAGGACAGGTCAGAGTTGCTTAATTGCAGCAGAACTTAGAGCTGGTGGTTCATTGGTGACATGTACCTGTACAGACACCTGTTTGGTGCCTAAAGCTCTGAAGCAGCATTTGATTCTTTTAGGGTATGGATTGCACAGTGTGGGATATTTTGTTTGTGGTGAGGTTTGTGGCCTCTTGTTGCACGTTTCTGCGCTTGCAGAGCTTGCCAGTGGGGCGTGGGGTGTGAGCATCAGTGCTGCTTTTTTTTTTTTCTCAGAGTAATGCCAGATATCAGCTGGACCATGGCCTCAGGCATATGCCAGGCCAGACCTTGGTGCATGTGTGGAAGGGGTCTGGTTGTACAAATAGTTTATGCAAAGGTGGAGCCTTGTCTGAAGTATCCTTAGAAAGCTCTGAGGCTGTGGGCTCTTTAATCAAGCCTTGTATGTGGTTTCTGCACGATGTACAGACTCATTCAGTCCTGCTATTTATAGCACTCTGTAAGTAACAAGTCATAGCACAGAAGGGACCTGCCATGTTGGGTACAACAGCCTACAGTTTTGTGCTGCAATACTCTAATTATTAATCTCAGAAATCTATGTGAGAGGCCAGCGTGCCTGTTGAGCCAGAATGAGCCCTTGCGAGTAAATTCCCTGGATAACCCCATTTAAACACAACATCCCTTGGTTGTGAATATCTCTCTTGTTGCTCAGCCTGTTGCGTTCGAAGGGTTTTGGTCTAACAATTTTCTTAGTTTAAAGCATTGCCATTAAAACAGGGCTTTCTCCTGGAAACATTGATCTTTACTACTTCTTGACAAAGCACCTGAGGCAGCAAGACTTTGGGAGTTCCTTGACACAGACTCTGGAATCAGTTAGGAATGCTGTGAGGAAAGGGGTTTTGGCAATCACTAACTCTGTGTGCTCTCTGTGGCAGGCAGGCACATTACCTACATTCCTGCTCTGTTTTCCTCTCCTATAAAAGCTAAATACAAGGGGGTTGTGTGGGTTGCTAAGTGCTGTCTGTAAGATAATCAAAAGGAAAACAGAGCTGGGCCATAGACCAAAAACACTGCTTCAAGTACCTTACAAGGGCCACAGCAAGAGTTCGAACTCTGCTGCAGGTTGGAATTTCCTGGCTCCCTGCATAGCTCTGGTTCAGGATCTCAGAGCCCTGTGCTGGAAGTGTCTTAGTGGGTCTTTCACTAATTCACTGTTTTAAGTGGATTGATGTTAAAAACCTGCGCAGTTCACACACTGTGTGGTTCTAGATCATCATTGTGCTGGAATGATGCTACAGTGCAGCAAGGAAAGCAAGGTGCTCGTGTTTTGTTCTGGGCAACCCGATCTAACTGGTGCCATCCCTGCCTGTGGCAGGAGGTTGTAGCTAGGGGAGCTTTAAGGTGCATTCCAACCCATTCTGTGATGATTCTATGGTAAGGCAGTAGCTGACAAAAGGACCTCAGGTCATGTTCTGCACTGCAATAGGGTTTCTTCAGTGACTGAAGCTGTTTGCAGAACTCCACAGGAGTCCTTCCTGCTGTGTGAACCTCACTTGGCTAGAAGAAGAAAAATGCTGATGAATCCTTCTGAAGTGAACTAAGAAGTTGTCTTTCTTTGTTTATGACTGTCTTCTATCTTTAAAGCAGGACCGGTGAAATAAAATGAGCGAATGAGCCTCAGCTCTTTAAACATGAGGGTGGGAAACAGAATTTAAACCTTTCTTCATCAGCAGTTAATGCTCAGCTGTTTGGCTCTGTGTTGGAGAACTTAGGGTGAAGCTAGGCAGCTGGTTCCCTGCCTTCTGCAGCAGGAGAGAGCATGGGGGGCAGAAATGAGATTGAGAGAGCACTGGTATCCCAAAGGGCCCCCATTAATTCTTCTCTGAGTGTTTGCCCACAGCCATCAGGAAGGAATTGGGTTTAAATGCGGTGCAGCAGAACACCCTCTAGTCATGTGTCTCTTCCTTCTCTGTTTGTTGAAGTCAAATGTCTATATTTGGCACATCCTAGGCTGTTGTCATGGAAATGGTTGTATTGACACATCCACAGCAGAGCAGCTTTGTTCTGTTCAGAAGGATCAGAAGGACGATGGGTGAGAAAGGAAGAGGCCTGTTCTCATCATTCAGGAGTACATAATATTTGTTCTTCAGCTTCTTTGCTCCAGTTGGAAGTCATAGAGCTGTTGAATTAGTTGTTTTGAACTAATATTGAAAGAATTGTGTAGGACAATACCCAATGTTTGGACACAGAGCATTACTGAACATCACAAAAATAGGATCCCCAGCTACAATAGCTGCCTCCTACATAGCTGGTGTGCTACTGATTAGCACCAGTGCAGAGCAGTAACATCCCTGCTCAGTCTTTTTTACCCTGTATTTCTAGTTCATGGGAGATCTTGTGTGCACCTACTATTTTGAAAATGGTAGGAAAGAAGACTTATGCATTTGAACATTGTAGCTGGAAATGTCAGGGACTGTAGCCAGATATTTCCCACTGACCACAAGGAAAGAGGAATATTTGAAGAGTTAATGAAGATGAACTTAGAGAGAAGAAGTGAGTAATATTGGCAGATTTCATTCATAGTGTCCTTTCTGCTGCTGCCAGGCCACCCTGCATTTTCCCCAAGATAAGTCCACTGCTGCGGGAAGGGGAAGGAATAGAAGAAAGAATGTTGTATCTCTTTGCCTCAGATCAGAGTGTTTTCACAGCCTGTTGCTCCAGGGAGCTTCTCAGCTTCATGCCAAGAAGAGTAAGAAGATAAGGAACTTCAGAGCAGTGAGGGAAGCCACATCTTGCATCTCGGAACTGAGCTCTGCAGGGTTCTTTCCTCTAGTGCCTGGAACTGTGGGAGGAGTTCCTGCCCCCTCCTGTGCATCTTGAACGTGGTGGGAGATTATTTCAATGCTTTTAATCAGATATTTGGTGGGTTTTATTTCTCTGTTAAATGTGCGCATAGAGGCTGGTGTGTGCTTAGTAAAAGCCATGCTGTTTCTAATGCAGTCTGTGTAGCCAGCATGATCCAAAAATCACCACAGTCTGACTGTAGATAAGGAAGGTCTTTTCTGGTTGCATTGACAAAAAGCTCCACTTCTCCATGGCCCATACAGATTAGACAGAATGCAAGTAAAGGGAGCCCCTGTCCCTGCACCACAACTGAACCATGCACTCCAGGTCCCCCTGTAGGAAGGTAGGGCAGAACTTGCGCAGAATCCACTACTTTTAGGTGTTCTGATGGATTTAATATTTTGAGATTTCAGGAATGTTTATTCGTTTATCAGCTTCCCAGATACTGTTTTATATGAGCAATACATATAAGGGTCATAATAAGTGCTTCGCAAACACCAAGCTTTCTAATTGTCCACTGCATATTTGAATTAAAAAAAATTAAGCAAAACTAAAAAGGTTGATTTTTCTTTTTTAAGGTTTGATGCAATAGTCTGTTTCCTGGTGCTTTTATTTTGTATATGTGGGAAGGGAACCAGATTGGAAGGATTTTCATTTTGTGTAGAAATTTGCAATGTTAAGAACATCATCTTAATATTTTATCTGCTTATATCTGTGCCAGCTGTTCTGCCTGAGAAAGCTGCTGCTCCCTTCAGGGTTCTGTGGCTCTAGCACAAACTGGTCACCCTGTAAATAGTAGCAGATTAGAATCACAGAGCCTGTACTATTGCTGGTGCTCAAAGCAGAAGCATCAACAGCAGCAACTGGTAACTTACTGTTTATCTTTAATAAAGCCAAATAATGAAAAATATCCTGTAAACTTGGCCTTTAATTGTAACAAGTGAAAAGAAGGATGGTCAAGATTTATTATTTGATGCCATTATCTAATTATTATTAGGTGACATTATTTATTATTAGATACCATTTATTAGATAAAGTGCGTCTTAATTTTGTCCCCTTCCCAGGAAGGGAGTTCTCTTGAATAATGATAGCATATCTATATTGCTGCTCTGGGCACAGTGGGTGAAAGCCTTGGATGGCTTTTGTCTGCAGGATGTGGTTATGGTTGAATAATGGAATAAACAAAATATGGAGTATAATTAGAACAAGTTCCCAGGCAGTTTTTCATGTTAGAAGTTGGGGAAGACCTTAAGAAGAAATATTTGCCTTTAAAAGCCATTTTTATATACATTTTCTTGGAGCAAAGGGACTTTTGGAGATAACCCTAACCTGAAGTAATCTTTCCAGATCGAGGAACTTCAACCAGGGAAGAAGTGTTGGTTGCTTTCACTTCATCTCTCTGGTGAACTTTTTCTTTTTGTATCTCACAGTGACAATATAGAGAAAACAAAAGTGTTCTTTTTTGATTGGGACTACCTCTGAGGCAAATGTCAAGCGACAGCACAGCAGAAAAGGTGAAGGAATCACTGGAAACTTTGATATATATTCTGTTGAGCTGTACATTGCCTTTGGTAAAAAATGAAGGGAGTTTGCAAGCTAACCTTTTTATAGATATAACAAAGGTATAGAACCACTGTCCTTATCTGGCTCTTTCCAGTGGAAGTAGATAGAAATCTCTCCTGACACCACAGTAGAAAATTTGATGTGGTGCAGAAGCAGAAAATGCCAAATGCAAAAATGTCATCATCCCTATTGTAGGATGCCAACTTGGCTAATACAGGAAGTCCAACTCTATTATTTAGCAGCATGAGGTGTTTGAGACACAAGCTACTTTGCCCAGGCAAAACCTGCTCAGTTCCACATTGCAACTCCCCAGTTCCACACAGTGTGTTCCCCTGTTACCTGGTGTATCCAGCTGGCAGGTGTTTGTGGCTGCAGGTATGGTGGGCATCCTGACTTGTTCAGAAACATTTCCATCAGCCAGAATGTCAGGGTTGGGCAGCCTGTTCATGAACCAATATAAAGCTTTGTAATCAGATTCACATAAGCAATTAGTTATGGTTAAAACAGGCAAATGTTTTGCTGTCTTGTTTTGGTATGACCTCCCTGTCCCCTGGCTTCTGAGTGATACACTGACATTCTGCAGCGCTCATGACTTGTGACATGAGTGGGAGAATGGGATTTGGTGTCTGATTGGTATTTCCAATTGAGAAGTTAAATGTGCAGATGATGGTAGCAAATGCTGGATGTCTTGATGTTTTCAGGTGGGTGACCTCTTGGCTGCTCCGGGTGTGTAAGAGTAACATGTCCTGGATCTTTGTCAGTCTTATGTTCTCCCCTACACTATCCAAAGCCTATTCCTTCTTTTGTGCTCCCACCTTTTCTGCTTGCACAGTCACTCTCCAGTCTGCCTATTGTGGGTTTGCAGGTGTGAACCCAGCTTCCTGAACACAATGATCTCCTCATCCTGCCACCCATACATCACCAGCTTCAATCAGCTGTTTCCCTCCCAAACTTTCTCCATTATTGCTTTCCTATTTCTAAACACCATTTCATGTGCTCCTAATATAACCTGTCATTTTAGTTTGATTTGTTAAGGTATGTGGGAAGAAACCCTTGAATTTTACTGGACTCATGAAAGCTTTTGACATAGAGATGTATTCTCTCTGTTCTCCAGAAACCTCCACCTCTGTAGGAGGCACGTTAAACTCTGTATAGGTCATCCTGTAATAAACCTATGGCTTGGCTGCAGGACTTTGACTAGGATCACCTTTCAACACTCTGCCACTGGCCTCTGCTCCATAAACAGCACGAGGCTGTACCCTCTGCTGCCGTGTCTGTGTAGCTCCTGCAGATTCAGGTTTAGCTAAACTGTCAAGAGGGTAGAACTGAGGTTTGCTGGATGGAGGTCATCAGACCTTTGTCAGCGCAAAGGCGTTGTGTGCTCAAAGTGGATCCAATCCTTGTGTTTTACAGCTCTCAGGGTAACCTGCTCCTAGCTGACTTCAGCTAGCGTCTACTTTTCCAAAGGGAAACCTTAGAAGTGTGCCTGGAATTAAAATGTAGGTATTACAGTGGGTCTTATTCTGCTTGTATCGCCATGAACTGAAATCACCTCCTGCAAGAAAGAACAGTATGCATGTGAGAAGATGTTATCTTAAGGAAAAAGAAAGTTTCCAAAACAGTTGCATAATATAAAGTGACATTGAAAATTAAAAACTAATTTGCCTGCAAAGTTATCTCTGACTCACTAGACCTTGCTCTGCTCAGTTCTTAAAACTATCTAAAATAGTGATTTTCACATCAGGTGTCTCAGTTGCATTCTGAGAGCCTCATGCTCTGGAAGGGGATTGTGTAATTAGCTCTTCTTATGACTCATTAAATCAGTTTTCCTCCTTCAGCTTCTGAATACAGTCGTTGATAAGTAGCAGTTGTGATACACACTAGATAAGTTGGGAGTGTCTCTTATCTCACTCACTTTCTTCTATATGCACTGTTACTCTGCATAAAACTATTCAGGCTACCTTTGATATTCCACTTTGAATCTAATTTTAATGTCTTTGCCTTTATTTAGACTTATAACCACAGGAAGTAGACTCAATTTAGCTGTTTGATGTATGGATCTCCTATGGATCTTCTGGCTTTCAAGGAAAAGATTTTGAAACTGGTGACTTGCTCTGTGAACAAATAATTAGTGTGAGCTATCAGGAAGATAAATTAGCTGCATTTCAGTGCACAGAAATGAAGACTTTCTGTGGCATCAACAGGAAATACCAGTGGTTTACAGTGGGCAGCTTCTCACTGTTATTTTAATGCAAATAAGCATGAGCTAATTGGTCAGGAGTAGAGGGAGCTCCTAATTGGAATATATAAAGAAGAGGCAAACATGCAGAAGAAAACTTTCCACTAGGGAGGAAAGTACTCTGCAACGTTAGCTGGACTGTACCTGTAGCACAGCTTTGGCCTGCTTCCAGTGGAGAATTTTGTAATACATAGATTTGACGGTCAGTCAGTATTTTTGCAGTTAATGCCAATTTATGACTTAAAAAAATCTTACCTCTGCTTTGTGACAGCTGTTGCTTGTGAGACTGGGTAAAGTGAGGACAAACCAAGAGAAGCATGAGGTTGTGTAACCCAGCAAGGGTTTTGTGACTAGGATGGGAATGTCTCTCCATCTCTGGAGATGCCTCTCCATCTTGTGCCCCAGGTTGAGCAGACATGCTCTCTGTCAGGCTGGCATAGCTGCCTCTATCCCTCCTTCAGGCTTGCAGGCAGAGGCATTTAACTTCTGACAGTGCAGAAGGGAATTCAGGGAGTGGTGGGTATCCATTTCACACTTGACAAGGCAATAAATACAGGAGGGAGCACACAAAGCTGAAAGTTCCTGAGGGGGACTGTGCTTCATCTATATTGATGCTATTTTCTGATGCTGGACAAAAACTGTATCTCATGTCTAAAATGAAGCATCCACTCATGGGTTGAATAACTGGAGGTTTATTAGTGATAACAGGAGATAGATTGATGCACTGGGAATTCAGTTCTGCCCATTTTTCTCATATCCCTTTGCTGGACCTCCACATTTTGTGCATTCTCTCAGCAACAGACTGTGAGATAGTGAAAAATACAGGGTTTGGTTTTTGGATGTTTTTGTGTCTGAAAAGGTAAGACTTTTAATGTTGCGCTTAATGTAATTTCTTCAAAATTGTCAATTAGCTGTTACAAATTAAGGAATTAGCTGCTCATTAGCTTTTCATGTTGCCAGAAGAAGGACATAGTTCAGCCCCGGGGGTCATGAGCTAGTGGATGGATGTCTTAGGTGCACTTTAGCTAGATCACAGAGACTACCAGTTGCCCTGGAAAATCCTCTGGTATTTCCTGGCAGATGGCTACTAGTGAAGGCCGTGAGCTAGATAGCTTAGAAGCTTTAAGTAGAATGAAGTTGGATGAATCTGGGCCATAATCCCTGTTTACCTCAATGTTTTCATCTGTGGTTTGGCAGCATTAGTTACTGTGCATGCTAAGGCTGAGGTCTTGCTCATTAATACTGAAAGAGATTGAAGACTGTCATTTTCCATGCATGGTCTTCCACAGATTCTAGTAGTCTGGAGACTAAAAGACTTCTGGTGCTCTTAATAGGGTGTGGATCACTGTGTAGGTTCTGTCTGTGCTAGGAGGAGGTTCTGTCACTCTTACCATTGTAGGACCTTGGTTGGTGGGAGATATAAATCCACCTGAGGAGGTGTAACCTTTCCTGTGACACTTGCCAGGAACAGAAGTGGGACTGTAGCTGCTGAGGGGAGCCCACGTTCGGAGTGAAATGTATTCCAAGTGCGATTGGGAACATACGGAGTGCCTTGCCTTCTGTGTGTACTCAGACATCAACACTTGGTTGTGTCCGTGCTCTTGCTTTGTTTGATACGACAGGCTGCCTAGGCTAGCCCTGGGACGAGAGAGGGACAGACAGGAGGCCTGTAAAGGGCACTTGGCCAATCAGAAATGGGCATCAGAACTTCTGCTGCAAATGGGATTTTTGTCGAAGCAAGAACAACAATCTTTGGTGCCTCTTTTTATAGATGCCAGCTGAACTCTTGAATAATTCTGTACAGTTCTGCTTTCAGGGGAATAGGAATGTTTAATGATAATGACTTACCTGAGGAACTGAATTTAGAGTGTCTCTACAATCTTAGCTTGACACCTAATATGGAATGCAGAAAAGGGCTGTAATTTCTGAGTCCACAGCAGAGATGAAAGAAGCTGGAAACATTAGTCTCCTAAGCCCGTGTGACAGCTTTGTCTATTTTATTAATGTTTACTTTAGAAACAAAGATGTACTTGCTCAGTTTGCTCATTTTCTGAGGCTAATTTATGTCCTGAGTTCAGCCATCCTGTTTTCCTTACTGCTATGGAATTTGGTTGTATTAACAATTGAAAGAAAAATCCAGAGGGTTGATCTAGAGAGAGGCATAATTTATGGAAGGAGGAAACCCTGGGAGATATTTTATCACACCAGTTTTCAGTAGTAGAAGCGAGCTACTCAGCTCTTTTGTCCAGATGTCATGGTAGACAGGCCTCCAGAACTCTGGCTGCAACAGTTGCAGAAAACAGAGTTAATCACTTTGGCACCTGGCAAGCTAATTTACTACTTGACTCTGAAAAATAGGGAGCATGGGAATCTTTATGCAAATTATAATTAGGAAGAAATAACTATAATGAAGTAAAAATTAATCAGCTAACTCAAACCTGAACTAAATGAATATTTTTCAGCAAATACCACAGACTGAATGCATTGTTCAAACATTTCAGGAATATAAATAAAAGGCTCTTACTTTGAGGAAATTTCATTACTGCATACAAAATCCATGTAACCCAAGGTGATAAATACCACTTCTGTTTTCCCCACTTTTTTGAAGAAACTGTTCACTAGGAAAGCACTTCATTTCTTGTTACGTGTTGTTGTACTGTGACCTAAGAAGAGTTAAGGGCACAAGAACATGAGAAGTTCTGGACCCAGTTTGTACATCACAGAGGGATTTACTTTAAATTTAGAAATTGGACAAGCTGTGTAAACTACTTCTGCATTTTTGGTTTTGGTTATTTGGTAGGTTTGCTTGGATTGCACAAAAATTGTTCCAAGTTCTGTCCTGCTCCCATCTGTTCTTGGCTCTGGTCAACTTCACTGGGAGCAGAGAAATGTGCAGTTAGATTCTGCTTGTGCAGAACACATCACCATGGTAAGCTTAAGGTTGGTTCTTAACTTAAATGCCTTTAAATAAAAAGACAAGATTCTCCTGTTTGTATTTTACCCATGAGCTTCAAACACTTCTCAGTGCCGTGTTTCAGGATAAAGGACAATGTCTATCTGTCTTGGGTCAATGATCACCTGGATTTTAATCCTGACAAGGATGGCTAACTGCAAGAAGAAAGCACTGCACTTGATTTTAGGTTAAAGCACTGTATTAGCTGATTGTGTTTTACAGCCACAGAGTATAATTGATATATCCAGACATTGTAACATTACCACTGACCAGTAATAACAGTAACCTGACCTGGATAAAGATTGGGAGAATTTGGTGCTTGTAACTGTGGTTTTACAGCAGGGTTTTAAAACGTGATTAAACAAAGATACTTCCAATGTTTGAGGTGGCAGTGAAGGTTTGGAATGTGATCATCTGCTGAAAACATTAGTGGATTTCTTCATGTGTAATACAGGTTAATCTGCAATGTATCACCATCCCATGACAGTGTGAGGTCTCAAAAATTACCCAGGAGAATATTATCTTCTAATTAAAAAAGATCAGACCTTTCTTATTGAAAGGGCTACAAGGGCACAGTTCTTAGAGGCAGAGCAAGAGCAGGTTTTTATTCCCTGTGACTACTGCAGGGTCACAGTTAGGTCTGGTACCATTTATGGAAGTCAGTTGGGTCAGTTTTTCAGGTAGATAAGAAAGCTTTATTTAGCCATTTTATGTGGAGCCTGCTCACTGTCAGCCCTACCCTCAGGAACAAGTGTCCACATCAAGAGAAACACAAATGAGGGGTTCTTGTCAGATTTCAGAGGATGTTTGTCAATTCTTCTCAAGAGGTTCCTTCCTAAATAGGACTAAAGAGCTTCAAGCTCCTGTAGACAGCTCAGATGGCTTCTGCTTTTGCTCCACCTGCTCTCTAAATAGATGATGAACACTTTAAAGGATTTGGCAGCCTATGAATGTTTCTCAAGTGCTTACTTCCATTGGAGCTGAAGGTGCTGTGTGGGGACATGCTCTTGCTAACCTTGAATTGAAGTGATCACAGCAGGAACATTAACTAACTCATTTTACTTCTTTGTGTTCTGTATGAATTCCCTGTGTCTATAGCTAGGCAGCAGCTTGTTGGCTCTGTTTCCTGCCTTGTCTTTTTCCTTTTCATCCGGATTCATCCTCTTTCATTTTTAAGCATTTCAGTTTTGATTTCCGGAAAAGAAAGAAAGGCCTCTCTGATGAAAGAGGTAGGCATGACCATCCTTTTAAGAGAGGAGAGAAAGAAAAAGTAACGTATTGTGTGGCATGAGTGAGCATTTGCTGAAGAGCATATGATTCAGTGGCACCAAGTATTCATGGTTTTATTGTGAAGCAGAATGAAATTCCCAGTGGTCACAGTTCAGAGCAACAGCAGCCCTGATAGGAATGTGGGGTTTTTTCTGAGAATTTTTCTACATGAATAAATTCAGTTTGCATAGTGGAGTGAGGAATACCTCTTTTTTTAACTGACCTCTTTTTGGCTTCTCAGCTTCTTTCACTGTCTTCTAGCCAGAGACAAGTCCTATCAGAAATTCCCACAGTTCTTTGCCCCTTTCATTCTCCAGCCACCTAGAAATCAGTTGCTATTTATGGATAAGTGCTGGCAAGAAGTTATCTGGGGAACTTGAGAGTAAGAGGGTGCATTTCAAACTATTTAGTTTGAAATCCAATACAGATGCTGTATACATGTATATTGTCCAAAACTACCAAAATCTGTTCTGATATCCTGAGTGATATGCAGAGAGCAGAAACAGTGTTGGCAAATATAGTATAACCAAAATATAATCAGATTTATGGCAATTCTACTGGAATTCTGGGGTAAAATCAGAATTTGCATTTTAACATCTGTAGATACACTAGAACGCGTGTTTCAGGAAGAAAGCAACCAGCCATTTTAAACTGGATTCTGATTCCTGTACTAATTCCTCAAGCTTTCAAGAATCATGCCTGATCTCTTTAAATAATGAGGGAGAACATTATAGAACTACATTGTGATCACTCCTCTACTATTGGTGTTGTGTCTCCCATCCTGTCTGTATTTCCCCTGGCCTTGATCTTTTGGTGAGGCACAGAAACAGAGAAAAGGAGAATGTGGTGTTTGAGACCATATCTTATTTTCTGAACATTTGTTAAATGTTTAGTTTTCTTCCTTTGTTCTTTTTTCCCTCCAGAAATCTTATTAGCTGATCATGTTTGAATCCATTTGCCGAGACCAGTTCCTTGGCACATTTCAGATGTGCCAAAGGAAAATAGATTGTCTCATCAGTCTTTGCTTAGTACCAATCTTTAATCTGGTGAGCAATCCTTTACTACACAGCATTTTCCATGAGATGGTAATTTACCTCTTGAGTCACTTATTACCCTTTTTTTTCTTGAATGTATACTTTGGCTCTTACCTTGGACAGTTTCAATCTGCACTGTTGTTCTGTAGCAAGAATGTTTTCATCCTGTGCTGGGTTACTGGTGGTTGTCATAGAGCTTCTTGAGAGAAGTGCTTTAGAACCCAAGTTCACCACGGCATGTCCAAACCCAGGCACTGTCTGTGCCTCCTGTCTCTGAGCTGGTCAGCAAGCACAGTACAAACTCATAGTGCTGCTTAGCATGTTTTCCTTTGGATTCACCAGATGAGGTGCCTCTGTAAGGCACAGAATCAGATTTATAGTGAGGATTTGAGGCATTTTTATTACTCTGGAAATTACACATGGAATGTAGGTCATGATTTCGCAGAGAAAAAAATGGGTCAAAAGTCTTGCTGAAACAGGGAGGGTCCCCTGGTGCTGTAGGTGTGCAGAACTGATATATCCTGTACATACCTGTCATGGGATCTGCAGCTCTCATGCACACAGTGTGAAGAGATTGGGGTTTATAACTGGAAACCCTAACTCTGTGCTGTCCATATCCAACACACTTGATGGCCTTAGGGGAAATCTGTGATGCACAAGGAATGTGGGTTTGCTGCCAAGTGTTACAAAATGCAGAGATGACAGCTCTGTTCCACAGAACAAGGTCTAGGAAGATGCAGAGACGTCTTTTACATGATGCTGGTGTCCTCCTTTTGGGCAAAAAGACAACACAGGCTAGGAAATCCAGTGCTACAGGTGGCTGAAGGGTTTTATCGTCTTAAATATAAACTTGTATCTTACCTTATTAAAAAAAAAGTGTGGAGTGTTTGTATAGTTTTCTGGTGGTTTGATTCTGCCTTGGTGACTGAGGCTTTCTGCTAAATGGAATTGTTGACTGTAACTTATCAAAAAAAATGAACCTGATGCATGAGTTTCATAGCTCCCATCCCTTAGTTACAAGCACTCTTACTTTTTTTGACTTTTAAGTAATGTGGGCTTCTCACCACAGACTGAGTTGAATTTATTAGGCTGTTAATCACTGAAATGATTTTGAGTTGGAAGAATTTGAACCAGTTTCCCAGACAGACTGCTTCATCACCAAGTCTTGATCAAAAATCCATTAATATCGTAGGCTCTGGTAAAGCATGGACAATGTCCTTCCTTGCCACTTCTCTCTTAGGATAAAAGAGAGTTTGATGCATAGAATGGTTGTCAGTGGTAAATAAAATAGGGAGAGTGGTCTAATGAAACAGTGAGATTTTGGGTGGCTGTTACAGGCCAGTCAAACCAGTGCTGACTTTCAGCTGAAACAGAATTCTTGGAAACACTGAGGCTAAAATCACAGTTTTTTCTTGGAAGAGAAGTTACTGGGGAATAACTTTCAAGTCTGTCCAGATCTTTTGAGCTTTGGGTTCTGGTTTTATTAGTGACTATGGAAGAAGCACACACAGTTTTCCAGAGGGCTTATTCTGCAAAACCAAGCTTGGGTCTGGTATTCATCTTTCAACAAGGTCCTTCTAGTGGTGGAGGCACTTCTGCTCACAGTTGCCACGAACGGAATGAGCGATTCCCATTGGAGGCTGGATGCTGAGCAGGCAGTTTTAGTGCTGCTTTTGGTACAGAATGGCTGTGGGTGTTTGGGTGTCCTTCTCTCCATCCCCGGCACAATCGGCCCAAGCCCATACATCAGGTGTTTTTCCTGCACACATCACTGATAACACGGTTCCAGAAGCTGACTGCACATCCCTTGTTTGCCTGTCAGATGCTACAGGGAATTTGTGGAACATGAGCTTCCTTTGGGACAGACCTTCAGGCTGAGCATGCTAATTAGTACTGCAGAAAAGGGAAGTCTGAGGGGAGCTGCTCAGAAGGAGACTTTTGAACTAGGCTGGCTTTGTGTTTTGATTCTCTGGAAAAGAACAGCTTTTCCATTTTATAGTACTGTTAGTAGGGAGAAGTCATGCTTGTGCAAATGGCTGCTGTGACACTGTTGGCAATGACGTCTCTGCTCTACTTTCAAACAAATCCACTTCTTTGCAAGTGGTGTCTGAGCCACTGCAGCATGTTAATGAGGCTGATGGTGGGAATGGAAAATGCTCTGTTGCCTATACAGGCTAAAAGAATCAGTTTGACTTCAGACCCTTTCTTTCTTTGCACTAGACAATAGTTCAACTTCACTGGCTGATTTCCACACATTGGCCATGAATCTGTCATTTTCTGTGCTGGCCTTAAAGCAAAAAATTGGTTTTGGGCTGTCTTAGAGATTAAAAATTAATTTAAACAGTCTCAAGTGAGTGTTTGTGTGGCTGCTTTCCCACACTTTTGCCTGCATCACAGCAACAGACTACTTCAGTAACTGGAGAAATTCTTTGCTTTATGAGACTGAAATGTTATTCCAGGTTGATCTCTTTTGCCAGGTGATGTGTGTGTACACGTAACTGATAATTAGAAGTTCTGCATCAGCGCTTATGCTGGCTTCATGGCATATCAGTGTCACTCCAGCAGTACGGAATCCAGAGTCTCATTGCAAGACTGCACACAGTTCATAGGGTGGGGGGCAGAAGTACCCCTCTTTTGCTTCAGAATACCTCTGTGCTAATTGCCTTGGTTTAGGGAACTAATAAGTCTCCCCACATAAATCTGAAAACTTGTTAACAGCCTTTCAGCTCAACTTGAGCACCTGTTATCTTAAAATAGAAAGAAGAAGAAGAAAAAAGAAGGCATTAAAACAAGAAACCGTGTCAAACTCTATAAGAAAATGTAAAGTCTTGCCTAATGAAAACAACTATGCAGATTTGGACAGTTTAATTTTTTTAAAAAAATAAATTGAGAGAGAGCTTGCCTTGAGGTATTAGGAGTTAGTAGTTAAGAGCCAACTCATAATGTGAAGACAAGCCCTGTGCCAGACAGCTAAATTCAGGCTTTGTTCTTTTAATATGTCACAGCTACCTCACCCTGGAATTCATCATCTGAAAAGGGGACCTAGATATGGTCTGGCCCTGGACCAGACTGCATTTCTTCCTTAACTAATCAAGGCTCTTTATGCTACATGATCAAGTTAGACCTTGGTTTATGTTTTGATACTGCCATACCTTTGATTCCTGAATTACAGATCCATCAAAAACCTGTTGGTTTCAGCAAGAGCAGGGTAGTACCCCACAGAGCATATCAGGGCAGTAGCTAGTGGGGAGATACTGCTTACCACAGTAAAACATTTGTGAATTAGACTTATTTCCTCTTCCCCTAGATGGTGGTATCCAAGATGTCCACAGGGAGCAATTTAGTAGTTCATCTGTAACTGACATGAACATTTTGTGCAAATAAGATGCCTAATCTGATAGCAGGTTGGCAAACAAACTTGCAGAGCAGGTTGGTCAGCAGGCAGAAATGAATACCAAATATTTTCCTTGCTGCCTCCCATATTTTTGGAAACTTTAGAAGCCAGAAATGTTCATTGGAAATGTACATTAAAACAATCCCCAAAATGGATTACTCAGCTATTTCTGGAAGAACCCTGCAAATTGTCTTCTGTTGTGCTGCTGGCCTCCTTGAATCACTATTAATTAGGAAATTTAGCTCTTTAGCAGGCTGCTAATTAAATTGAGCTGCAGTGATACAGACAAGTATAGGACCTCTTGCTATTCTCTGCCAAGACAGTCATATATCCTGGGGTTGTCATGAGGAAAATCCAGCCAAGCTGCCAGTTTCCCTTCCTCTAGGGATGACATGTCACATTTCATTTGACTACCTGTCTGTTACAGTGAATCTGTCCCTCCTTTTCTTTTAATTTTAGAATTATTTATCTCATCCTTTTTCAAGGCGAGAGTTCAGCCCGACAGTGCCTTTTGACTTGGTTTGTGGGCTCTTAATCAGTCAAGTATGTAATTCAGTTCTGTCCTGAAGGCAGTGTTTGCCATAGTGTGGAAACTGAAGGCAAGGGCAAGAAGTTACTAGCCAGTAGCATCTCTGTAATCATAAACACTGTCCCAGTTCTACGAATCCGCTGAACTCTGATGTTTTTCTCCTGTGAAACTTATTTAAGCTAAAGGTGCCTTACAAAGTACTTCACTCTCCAGACACAGCCTCATTTCTCTGACCTCTTTGTGGAGAGGGGATGGTTTACTTCGCTGTATTACCCAGTTTGTTTTTTGCTTTACCTAGAGTAACAGGATGATGAAGGAATTTTGTTCTGTCACTTCACTCTGTCCTTTTTGATGATAAAAAAGATGCTGAAGGAAAAGAAAGTTCCAGAAGAGCAGTTTTGTGTCATCTTGGTAAAGTAAGCTACTAACTGTTGGCTGAGGTGCAGTGGGAGATGATCTGCACCCTGTTGTAGGGCGCTTTGTGGCTGGTGATTTTAAATTTAAATTGGGAAGTCCCTTCCATATTCCTTGCTGGCCTATTGCTAGGAAACTATAGCACAATATTTCTATGCCACTGCCTTCTCAGCCTATTCTCTGTATGAAAGAGAACATTTAAGAAAAAATGATGTTTCTCTGCTTCAGAGAGACTAAGGCTTGTGCGATCTATGGCTGCTCTACATCCTCCTGAGCACCAGTGGAAGGCTTTTTTGGAGAAGTGAGAAGACAAATGCAATGCTGTAGTGAGCAATGAGTTAACTTTCATTTCCCACCTTCCAAGTGTTGTATTCCAAAGCCTTGTTGAACAGAAACTGCAACACCCTTACATTTTTGCTAGCTAAGCTGTTCTGATATTGATCAAAATCTGTTCTTGCATTCACCATTTTACCCAAAGAGCTGATGTGCTATCTCTGAGATGGTAATCTTTTCTACCAAGAAAAATCCCCACAAAACCATTTAACTTTCCGTGTTCTCTTATTCTGATCTAGATACATTCTTCCTGGAAATTGAAAGCTCATCTGGCGAGTTCTGTGGGTAGGATTTACCAGCTGAAGAATATCAAGGGCACCGTGTGCATGTAACCTCATGGTCCAAATTACAAATTAAAGCATAGCAGAGGGATTTGACATTTGGTTAGTACAAAAGGATTCTAATAGATCTGTGGCCTATCCTGTCATCACCTTTACATTTGCATCATATTTACTATCAGTATATGAGAAGCATATAGATTAATATGTTTTCATTAAAAATTAAAATTGATATAATCTTTTCTCTCCTAAATTCATTATTTGAGTTTTCTTGTAATTTTTAACTTGGGCTAACGTTGGGATTTTCTGTCAGACTTTCTTGTTTGACTTTCAGTCTTTAAGAAGTATTGGTATCTTTCCTTGCCAGACCGAAATGCACATCTGAGATTATTATAAACAGCTAATCAGACACTGGAATTCTCCGTAGTATAGGAAGGCACAGTCACAACACTGATTTGTGCTTTTCTGTTACAAGACTTACCAAGACATGAAAATGCCTACAATGGGATATTCAAACTAAATATAGTGGGGATTAAAAATGCTGTGAATTAAAATCCTCTGTTTTAAAAAATGTCTTAAAATCCTTAGCATGAGGAGACTGCACAGTTGTCTTTAGAGAAATGTAGCCCTTCTGTGAGTTTATTGTACTGAGACCACAAAGTTAGCCAGTGCTGAGCACATATGAATAAAAAACAAGCTGACCAAAGAAAATTCAACATAGGGTTTGCAATAAATGCAAAATTGCCAGCCTAAAAAGCTGTAATTTTTTCTGCAAATTCGGGACAAAAGTTTCCCTGTGAACAAGGACACTGATAATTAAGGCTATACAACATACCTAAGGAAGTAATGTGTAGTATTTTCTTCTGCTATATAACGTACCTAAAGATGTAATGTGTAGCAATATTTTTTTCCAAGCAAATTTCAAATCTTTTCAGGCAAAATGTTGTTTAGTCTTCCATTAACTCCATTAATTCAGTAGATGCTCACCCTATTCAAAAAGGGAAATATCAGCTCCTTGAAAAATAGGTTAGCATTTCCAGTCCAGTCTCTATCATGAAGGTAGCACGGCTGCTTTGTTTCACAGAAAGGACTCAGGGCTCAAAGACCTCTTCACATTTCAAATGCATGAGATGTTTCTGCAAAGCATCTTCTCACCAGTGGTGTCCCATGTTGTGAGTCCATCCATGAGCACAACAGGGTGATGATCCTGGCAAATAGGTGACGGTTCTCCTGAGACAGGAAGAGAGGAAAGAAGCTGTTTCACAGGGCTAATCTTTAAGTGAACAGAGGGATTTTTCTTTTGGTACCAGAGCTGGGCTGTTTTATCATTGTGTTGATGGGGCAGAAAGATCTCTTCAGCTGTTTCCTAACAATACCTGTGTAAGATTGTGGGTTCAGTTGCAGCAGGGGAAATTCTCAATAGATTCCCCCCGCCTCAGCTCACTGCCTTCTGCTTTCACACTAGTAGGGGGAGAAAACTAACATTAAACTGCAGACATTAAATCTTTAGTAGCCACTTCTTTGTGTGTCTGGCACTCCTGCTTCCTCCTGTTCATTGCTGAAATTGCACAGTGGTGTCTGTTGCCTGGCTGTAGTTGGCTGCTCCAAAATTCTGGGGATTACTTTGCTCACCTCCAAAACTCAGCAATGCATGGGTTTGCTATTCAAGGTTAGCATGGTAGATAGAAAGATGATGTGGTGCTCTTGACCAAATAATGCACAGCAAAACTCTTTGGTTCAGTGGCCCAAAGCTAAGCTTTGGCTTTCCTTTATATTTATATTGTCAGTTCCTTATCTGGTGTTCATATTTCTTACTGTAATCAGTTGCCTGCTGTGCTCATCTGAGTTTGTTACTGGATGTATCTGTGAAGTCTGTAGCTCTATGTTGTGTTTTTGAATACGTTACATTTTTGAATACCATATTGGACACTTTCCAGGCTGCCTGTAGTAGGTGGGGTGTTTGGTACAGCCCTTGGTTAGCTCTGTGACAGGCTGCAGACTCTGTTCATCACTCTGCTATCCAGATGCTTCTCGGCTGCTCTCAAACTCCAGCCCTTGTTTCGCTGCCCAGCTGCAGTAATTGAGACTCCCTTGTTTCCGAGCTCCCAGAGCATTGCTGCAGCCCACAAGTGGGAGGCCCACGGCAGCCCAAGTGCGCTTCTGTTTGCCAGTGCCTCCCACGCAGGGTTTGGGGAGATGGCAAGCAAGCAGCTCATGCCTCTTGTGTAGTTTAAGGAAAGTCTCCTCTTTCTGCTTTCTGCTCTGCTTACTGGGGTGAGCTGTGAGCCTCAGTCAGGAGCCCTACAGCAAAAGGCCACCTACCCCAAAGTAGTCTTCAGGTAGAGTTGGGAAAGCCTTGCACGAGGCAATGGGAGCAGGACAGAAAGATTAACTGTCCCACTCTGGGCTGTTGCAGCCTCACCTTGAGTGCTGTGTGCAGTTGTGGCTGCCACAATACAAGGAGGATCTGGAGCTTTTAGAGAATGTCCAAAGGAGGCTGCGAAGATGGTGAAGGGCCTTGGGGGGAAGCCATACAAGGACCAGCTGAGGTCACTTGGCTTGTTCAGCCTGAAGAAGAGTGAGGGGAGACCTCATTGCAATCTACAACTTCCTCCTGAGGGGAAAAGGAGGGGCAGACACTGATTTATTCTCTCTGGTGACCAGCAATAGGACCTGAGTGAACAGCATGGAGCTGTCAGGGAAGATTTAGATAGGATATTAGAAAAAGATTCTTCCCCCAGAGGGTGGTTGGGCACTGGAACAGGCTTCCCAGGGCAGTGCTCACAGCACCAAGCCTGACAGAGCTCAAGGAGCATTTGGACATCACTCAGGGCCACATGGGGTGACTCTTGGGGTGTCCTGTGTGGGGCTGGGAGCTGGACTCCTTGTGGGTCCCTTCCAACTCAGGTTATTCTATGACAATAGATGATTGGGGCTTTTTCCCTCCTATCCTTTACAAGATGGAACTCATCCAGTTTCTTTGAAGGAAGCAAGACAGAATTTCTGGGTTTGAATCAAACCACGAAATGGTTGCAGCAAAACCATTTTGAACAAAATGTTGTAGTGCAGGCAATGCCTCACAAACTTGGATGAAAAGCTGAGAAAGATTCCAGTCTTGCATCCCTTAGTCAGCCAGAAATATTGTACCCTGGGGTGTGTTAAAGGATAGAGCTGTGCAGGCAGGAGTTATAGCCCTTCCTGTAACTTCCTCTTGGATGGGTGAGGGGGTTTGCAGAAAGGAAATTTAATCAATTCAGACTAGAGAAATAAAATGGCAAGAAACTCTTACTTCTTTCATCTTTATTAAATTCTAGAGCATATTTCCTTACACGACTTACATGGCTGTAACATTTTATTGCTTTGTATGCAAAGTAGTTAAAAACACTACTTTTAAAGAATCTGGAGCCATACCCTGGCATTTGGAAGTATCCAGATTTCCTTGCAGTTTAATGATGCTTTGCTGTACACTGTCCAACAACCCTTGACTGATAAGGGAGTTTATGTGCCTGTTATTTGGGGGTGCCAAGACAGGCACTGGAATGTCTCATACGTGGTCAGAAAGGCAGCCCAGGTACAGCTGAGCACACAGTGCTTGACAGAGGACTTTTGGAACTTCCTGCCTGAAAACTTGGCTCCTCAACACTTCTTGCTGTGCACGTGGAGCTAACATCCTGACAGGTGTATGGAATGGTTTGGAACACACAGCAGAGCAGAACTCATCTCCTCACAGGCAGCAGTGTTCAGCACAGGCGTCCCACTTGAGTTCTGTGTTTATGACAGGTTTTTCTTGTTTAGTTTTTTTCAGTGCTGACTGATCCTTAATTTGTCATCTTTAGTTAATTTTAAAATAAAATTATCCATCAATCAAGGACCATCAGGGACTTGCTGAATCACTGTCTTAGATTCTCCAGTAAGAACAGTCCTTTTTCCCTTTTAGCTGGTTCTGTTCTGGGGCAATTCTATAACTTATTTTCCAGCAGTGTCTCTAAATTAACTAGATTGTCCTGCTTTAATCACTCCTGTTTAGGAGGCTGTTCCAGGAGCTTACTGCTCTGAGAGTTACAAGCCTTCTGCAATGAAAATGTCTCCCCAGTCTTAAATTCCCTTACAGCAAGTTTATACATGTTTGTCCTTGTGCCAGAGTTGTCCTTCCAGTTGAAAAGCTTCTCCCTCCCCATACCCCAATTGTGTAGGTGTTTCTCTTCAAGACACCCCTATTACTCTGCTTATCACAGGGGCCTTCTCTGTGCCAGAAGAGCTGGGCTTTGTCCTTAAAGGTTATTTCCTCAAACAAGGATACTTGTGCTTTGTGAATTTTATGCCTGCAGTTGAAAAGAACCTCAGCCCCCTCTGGCCCATGGGAGGTCTTCTCACAGCATATGTCCTTCTTAAGTAAAAATCCTCCATGTGGGAATTCTCAGACTCCTGTTAGTCTTTGTGCAGCAAAGAGAATCCTCAGGTAACACCCAAGCCAGGTGTTTCTAAGTAAAAAAAGCCTTGAGTGCCAGAGGGTTGGGGATGTCACAGTCAAGCACTAACTAAACTGCCACCATTCAGTGATCCTTTTGCCCTGAAAAGACTCTTACTATTGCATTTATATAATAAGCACAAATTTCTCCCAGATACATTGTGCACAGATGAGATATTTGGGTTAAAACATCTGGCAACCTCTATCTCGCCTGCTTTTCTGACAGTTGATGTCAAATTGAAGATATGAAGCTTCTGGGCCCTGTAATAATGGCCCTGTCTAATTCTTTACGTTCCTTGAAATTTGTTTATGTCTATGGAGGCAAACAGAGTTGATGATTAAAGAGACTATGCTGTAGCTTCAGCTGTACAAGGAGAAAACTGAATTCCACCCTTCCTAAGCAGGTTAGTCCCATGGTTACTTGTTAGTAACCTTGTTACTTGTTAGTCCCTTTGGTTACTTGTGCTGAGATCAGCAAGGGACTAACCTTGCCGAGGAAGTCAAATTAGAAAGAGTAATTCTCACTCAGTGATAAAGATTTTGCTTATTATTTTTTCAGCCATCATGTTTAGGTGATTTATTTGAATACTAGAATACAATTTTTGCTTTGATTTTTGAAAAACAATATAATTCATATGTTATCATGGTTGAAGCAAGAAATCCCCCTTAGCAAGAATGGGATGTTGAACTGATTGTTGGCTGATATGTTTGCATTCCTATCAGATAACAGCTAGATTTACAGGGTCTTAGGTTCTGTGGACAGATTCCTATCTTGAGACAGACTGTGACCTGCATTTTGCTAAAAAACTTGAGGTTCAGCTGAAATGTAAAGCAAGCCTTTTGTGTCTTCCAAGGTAACATGACATTAACTGTGACATAGATGTTATAGGCTCTATAAAATAATAGGGTTTGGGCTCCTTTGTTTTGAGTTTCCTTAGTGTGTGTATGCTATTGGAGGAAATCTCTCTCTTTGTTCTCTCTCTCCCATGTTCCTCCTAAGAGGAATGTTTTTATAGCCGGGATACTGAAGATTTGAAGCAATGTCAGAAAAACAGAAAGCACAGGATAAGAATCATCTTACCTCAGTAGTGGCCTCAGCCTGGAGCTATCTGCCAGTACTGCTCTCAAGCGCTGGCTTCTGTTTCTGATTTTAAACCCTTGGTTTGCAGGAGAGGCACTGCTCCTTTCAGCAGCAAACACAGGTGGTGTCTCCTCATGTGTGCAATAAAGATATATATCCACAACAGGTATAAGGGTTCTGTTTCGCATACACCAAGGATTGCTGCAGGAAAACAGTCTGTTCAATTGTCTTGGAGACTTTTGTTGTGAGCCCAAACCCTTGCACATCTAGAGTGAAGCAGCTTTAAGACCAGACTTTCTAAGATAAATTTTGAGTTTCTTTTCTTGCCTCCCTTTCCCAAAAACCCATAGGTGAGACTAAAAATTTAATTTAAACTACTTGTTCCAGATGAGGATAATAAAGTCCTTTAAAGTAAAACTTCCACACTTTTCTGTTATCTGAACCTGTTTCTGCAGTCTCTTGATGCATTTACTAAGTCTAGGAAAGGGTTCTCCAGAATTATTTTTTCTCTTTTATGTTTTGTTTTCTGATTCATACAAACTTGCCTAAATAGTTGGAAATGTGGACAGCATAAACTCAGAGATGCTGAAAGCATTTGGAGCTCCGCCACAATCAATCCATAGCTGAACATGGGATCACAAAGCCACAGAGGGCCTGGTCTGATGCTTGTTCAGCATCTGTGAGGCCTCCAGGATAGAAGGATTTGAGAACTTGGAAGTATGAAATCCTAACTTTGAGAGCTTTCTGTGGGTATGGGTGGAGAGAGGACTGCTTGCCAGCATGAGTCCATGAGAACAATAACATCCTGGCCTGCTGCTGGTGAAACAGCATGCCTTGTGTGCATTAGGAAGCTTGCGATGCACGTCCTGAACGTGGCTGCTGGCAAGGCACTCGTACTCCCAAGCAAAACCAGAGGAGTATCCTGGCATGAATATGGGTTGAAGGAATAATGTGCAGGCTGAATTACAGAGAGTTGATTCCACGGATATTTTGAAGCACAAATGCGTGTTCTTCTGTTGTCCCACCACTTGATTTTGGGTATTGTCTTTTTCCCCTGCTATTTTCTTTCTCCATTGTAATTACTGCTGGGAATGTGACCCAGCTTGCTGGCTTTGGTGCCATACCCACTTCCTATGCACATCGTGGTGCAGGCAGGCATTCTGCGTGGCTGATGGTGATTAACAAGAAAGCAAAGCTGAGGTATGCCCAGCAATGGAAGGACCACCAAACGCTGCAAGCACAGATTTTGCTTCCTTTTTGCAAAGCTTAAGTTTGGGGGTTTGCCGTACTCTTTCATTTGGGCAAACCACACATATGGATAGTCCCCCATATGGGCTTTCTTCTGCAGCTTGAAAAAGTGCCACCAAAACAGCAAATTTTAGTCCATTGCAATTGTTGTATTGCCGTAGCAGTGGAGTCCTGCCAATCCACAGCTTCATTCCAGCCTATGCAGTACAGGCAGACAGTGGAGGCAAGTCTGCCTTAAGAGGACAAATCTTCTCTAAACAGTTGGGCTGTATAGCATGAATGTGAGTCCTGCTGCTGACCTGCTGCTGACCTGATCAGACAATAACCAGATCAATAATAATGTAATCCTTCAGGCCAGACTTCTTGCACAGTTGCCTTTTCATTTAATCTATAGCAATAAAGTTAAGTCTTTGCCTAGGTATTTTTATTAATAGTTTTACAAGCAGAAGAAGAGTAGCCTTAGGCAAGTCTTTCCTATCTGCATGTCTCAGGACATTATAATCTGAAAGGATGCTGTCATGGCTGATAGCAGTTGTATAAGATGATGACAAAACCAAGGGAGCTTTCAGGCCTGTTTACAAAAGCTATAATATTGTGTCTTCCTCCCAGTGGTAAGAGCCCCAGGAGTTATTTTACCGGGAAGCGCAGCAGGGGAATTGGGAGAAATTAATATTTGGGTGTGATTGCAGATAATGACACAGGTGGGTTTGTGGTGCAACAAAACATACAAAAGTAAGAATGAGGAGATCTTCCTTCAGTTTCAGGGAGATTAGCAGCAAATGGCTTTGCCTGTCTCTGCTTTCTACTGTCAGCCTTGTACAACAGCTTGTTCCCTTGTGTACTCCCACCTAGCAGAGGGTCTGTGTCCTTAAACTGCCTGGCAGAGTGGTGGTGTGATAAGTCTCTTTGCATGCTAGTAACACAAGGAGCTATTCAAAGCTTTTTTTGGAAAAAAAAATAGAATTCCTGTTACAATTTTGGAACATGCTCATAGTGAGCACCTTGTGCAGTAAAAAGTAATTGTATTCTTGGAGAAAGCAGACAGTAAAATTGTTTCCAAGGGGAGATCAGAGACAATGACTAAGATGTGACTTCTGCTGAGCTTTGTTTTAATGACAGCATATTGCTGCATATTAAACACATACCTTGAGGTAAATTCATAGCCTCTGGCACTGGCCTCTGAGAGGTTATTGCATGTTCAGTGTAACCAGACAGGCACAAAAATTTTTATCTTGAGTTGGCCTGTAAGCAGCTTTGGGATTATACTGCAAAAAGCTCTGATGCCTGGATTTTATGCATTTACATTAAACCCCAACTATTCCAGGAAGCATCTGAGTTCTTGTGCTGCTGACCACTTGTCTTACTCCTGATTGAAGACTAGCTGGAACAGAGCAAAGCTGCAGTAATGACATAAATCATATGAACAACTAGAAGAATATCTTCCTCAATTATTTTTAAAATTAGTCTGTAGCCTTTTCTGGCACGTAGCTCATGTTCTTTCAAAACACAGCTTGCTTGAGTGAGAGCACAACTTGTAAACTACCGAATCTTCCAAGCTCACAGTCCCCACTTGCTGTGCTTGGTTACACAGCTATAGTGAAAATGGGAGTAAAGTTCAGGACATACAGCAAAAGAGGGCAGCTGAGGTTGGGCTTCCAGGAGCTGGTGCTGGCAGGCAGGCTGGATTTTGTCCTGGACTGTGCTGTGGCACAGTAAGAACTGGGATCCACTTACTTGGGCTGCTGGGCTCATACTCACTTGAGACATGTCACTGGTTTACAACACACAAATGCAGAGAAGTTTTATATACTAAGGTGAGCAAAGGATTCACAGTTTAGCTTTGGCATTCAATTTTGGTTTGTTCTGGGCCCTGATTTACAAGAACATTAAATTGAATTTGGCATTTCTTTCCTGGAAAAATCTGTGGATGAAAAGCTCAAAAGTTAGCTTCTACCTGTCAAAACCGAGCACTGTGAAAGACTTCCAAGGTAGTTACACATGAGCAGATACGTCTGTGTGGGTTAGATCTTCACAGCCAGGTTGTAACAGGGACCTGTCACAGCCTGGCTAATCAACCTGGCTGAAGAAACGAATTGATGTATCCTTGCACCTTCTGGAGCTAGGTCATTGTGGGCTAATTTGGGTATTGATCCTTCCAGTCTTGAATTAAAATTTTAAAATCACCTTGTGCTCCCTGATGCATATTCTGTTACTGTAAGGTGAGCCACTCCCCTGAATTAACAGCTTTGTTCCTGGCCCTGGCACAGCCTTCCTGTTCTGCTGGCCACAAGATATTTGATGTGATACAACCCCAAAAGCCATTTTGTTTGCTGCCTGGGTGCCCTGCCCATCCTGGGATTGAAGAAAATATTAAAATGTGTGCATGCCCAACTGAACTCTTAGCTGGTCCTAATTATCAGTATCAGCTGAGTGGCTTGTATAGAAGTGGCTTCAGGCCCTTGAATTCTCTAGTCTCTACAGACATGGTGCTGTCAGAGCAAAATCAACAGGCAGGTTTATCGAGAGATCAAAATAAATATTGCAAATTGTTAAGAGCAATTTCTTAATGGTGCTTGAAGTGAGGCTGGAAGTCATGCTCTGACTGCAAAGGGCTGCTCTCGGGACAGTTGGCTGGTGGGCAGCCACGAGCTAATTGGAGCAAGACAGCATTTCCCAGTGCAGCTGTTCTGTCCTTGTTTGCACAGATGAATACCACTCAGAGCAAACCTTGCTGGCCAAAGTCTTTCAGAATCCGGTGAGAGCAGTAGGCTTGGGAGTGTGGTGTTCTGCTCCCTCCAGCTGAGCTGTTCCCTGTTCCCCTTGGCTGGAGTCAGGCTGAGTGGGAGTATTCTGTTCAGCATGAATTCCTGCCCTAAGCATTCCTCCCTCCCCGCTGTGTCCCAGTGATGCTGCACTGCATCAGATTGTCCTAATCCCCTTCTTCCCATGTCCTTTTCCCTTTGGGGGCTGGGCAGCTCCCTGACAGCCTCTGCTGCAGCTTAACCCAGAGCATTAGTGCTCCTGCGATGGTATTTGACAGGCCTCATGTTTTATCTAGAGGGGGAACTTTCACCAACACAAATAAGTACATCTGAAATTTTGTTGCTGGTGACTGAAGGCAATTAAAAGCTAAATGTCACACAGCAGTGTAGGCTGCACTTCTCTAGTGAAAATATTACATGGTGATTTGGTGGCAGCAGTTAATTAGTTTGGGCAAATGATCTCTTGCTGTGGATGTTTATCAGAGCAATCACATTTATAGTCAGGCTAACAGGGTAGAAAAAAGGGAAGGGAATACTTTGTCCTTTTGCATTAGGGAGAGCAGATCATCGAGCGGTGTGACTCTTGCAAGACAGGGACCTGGCTCTGTGCTTTTTTCTCAGTTCTCTGCTGAACAAAATGCTCAGCAGCAAGACTGTCTCCTGAAGGTCACTGAGCTGCACACAACAAGAACTGACAGGTCTCTTTCCAGGATCTGGCTGAGCTGCAGTAAATAAAAGAAAACGAGAGACATCCCTGTTCAGCAGAGCTCTCGGGAGGGGTGTTCAAAGTTCAGACCAAAATGGGTACCAGAGACTGCTTTCTGTGCTAAATGCACATCAAGAGGCACAGTGAGTAAGAGGACTTCCAAATGAGAGCATGGTTGTGTCAGGACACATTGTGCTGGGTTTGCAGAGTAGGTAACAGTCTGGCACCTCTCTCATGGAATAGCCCTGAACTTGGGTGAGGACGGCAACAGCTACTGGGGCCCAGAAACACAGTGCCCTCAATTTAACTGAATTTGAGTTAAAATCACGGCAGATGCATGTGGGAGTTTGGACTCCACACAAGTCCGTTATCTTTTTTAGCCTCTGTGAAGCTTTACCTTCGAGCCTGAACAGATGAGAAAACGCCTGCAGATGTTGTTTCAAGTTGTTTATTTCTTCTTATCTCTAGCTAGCTCTCAGCTCCGGCCGTGAGTCTGATGCCAGCCGTGTCTGAGCGGGAACTGCCCAGTCCTGGGCTGTCCCATCCCTTTTGTACCCTTTCCATGATCCAACCATTCTTCACAACGTATTTATTATTTACCATTTTATACCAATTAGTTTGCACCTATTCTAGACACGTAATTTCTACCTCTTTTTCATTCTACCAATCATTTTGTGCCACCATCACCAGAGAATATGGAGGAGAAGAAGAAGAACAGGGTAACGCCCAAAATCCTCCATCTTAAGTGCTTTATCTTTACTCTAAAAGTCCTAAAATCACCCTTTTTTACCTTGCAACACACTAAACCACTACTTATTTTTAAACTCTCGTGCTCTGCAATGTTTCTCGCAGTGTTGGTAATTTTTCCCATGGACTAAGATCGAAAACTCCTTTATTCTTGGCCTCTGGCCAGGGTCTGGGACCCCCTCGCAGGGGCTTTGGGGCTCCCTGACCTGCCAGGGCGGTCAGAGGCATGCCTTGGACTCCAACAGATGCATTCTTGTTGCCCATTCTAGTCTAAAATGCACTGCATCAATCTTCTCTATAATTTAAAATAAAGCTGTTCTGAACTCCTAACCACCGCCATTTGAATGTGCTTAACTTGAAGTATGAAACAGTGTGTAGGCTGACTTGTTAAGTGTATGTGTAGTGGTTTAAAGGAGATACAGAGCATATTTTTGGGCACCACAATAAGAGTGCTGTGGGATGAGCTGGAGAGGATCCAGAAGAAAGTAATGAGTGCAATCTGGGGTACGTGACCTACAAAAGACGTTTGGATGATTTTAGGGGTGTGCAGTAGAGGAGAATGGAGGAAGACATGAACCTTTAAATGCCTGGAAAGGCTGTCATGAAGGTAACTGTTTGATTCTTATTTATGTGTTGGGGACAGTGAGGGGGAAGAAGGGGTTGGGAAATCTGTGGCAAAGATGTCTCTGATTGTCTCTGCTAGGAGAAGCCCTGGAAAAAGATTATCTGGAGAGACTACGAAGTCTCAGTAAAGGTCTTGAGGAGGAGACTGGGGAAACCTTTCTCAGAAACTACTCCTGCTGTTGATTCAGCTTTGGGGCAGATGAACTGGCAAGAAGAGTTTTGTGAGGGTCCCCTCTGGTCTTGCCTTGCGTAGACAAGATCAGAATGAACACTGGGCTACCACCTACGCTTTGAGCTGCAATTCAAGTAACTGGCTTCACTGATCTGTTTATTTCATTACTGCACAGTAAACAACTTTAGTTCCATTCCAATATTCCTTTACTCTGGTAAAAGTTGGATTAAATCCTTTCTGCACAGTTAGGAGCACACTTAGGTTTCCAAGATATTTATTCCCTACTACTACTAAACTATGTTTAGTAACTACTAAATTACGTTTTTAAAAGCCTTCTATGTGTTTGTATAGAATGAAGATTACTTCACAGGCCCCCTCTTTCCACTTTCAGTGGCATGTTGTGTAGATGTTTGAATTGTGACTACTGTAGACTCAGTAGGGTACCTGGAAGGCCCCATAGGTAATTCAAACTATGTGAGTCATGTAGGGAGGAAGTATTAGATCAATTTTGGTGTTCTAGGCAGCTCAGTACCCCCATCTTGGAGAGTTTATCTGTGGTGACTCTCCATTCTGTTCCAAAAATGAGCAAAAAAATGTCACCCAAGAATAATTTAGACATGATGGCATTGAACTGTTTTACTGACATCATCAGTTGCTGGTTTGTGAGACACAGAATCCAGATGCCAGCTGTTATCAGGGAGTGTTTTCAGCAGCAGCGTGCTGCTCAGTACTTAATGGTACGTGTGGTTTTTGGTGGGTTGTCTCACACTCTGTCTTCTGCAATACTGTGCTACATCCGTGTTTTCTTGCCTTTCTGACCCCATTCTTTTGCTAACACTGGTCAGCAACTACTAAAAATGGTATTGTATACCCACTGGGAACGAGAATTCCAGATTCTGCTGTGATGGCTCCGGGGCCATCTCCATGTTGTTGTTAGCTCTAAGTGGCTGCATTTGGCTTTACCCTTGGTTGTCTTAGAGCAGAGATAACTGGGGAAGGATTGAAGGAGATGTAAATCAAATGCTGGACCAAGAGAATATAAAAGCAGTCCCTCAACATCTTTCCCATTAGAACCCAGCATAAGATGTTTGTGGGCCACGGGAATACAATTTACAAGTTGTTCTCTCAAGCCAAAATTTGCCTGTCACCCCTTGCTGGATAAATGCAATCCATTAGTTAGAGACTGAGGAGGCTTTTTCCTCTGGCTGAATTGTTTCAATCTGTTTCTGAAATATATTTATGTGGTTTCATATGTTGTTTTTAAAATCCAAATCCTCTCTTATTGCTACAGTGGAGATTAATATCTATGAGGTTGAGTGGCAAAAAGAGGGAATCTGCCCCTTCTATACAATACTAATTGTGGCTATGGGGCTGGGCACATATTCCCTTCCTGGAATGAGGGTAGGAAAACAAGCAGAATGTCTTGCTGGCATCACCTTGTACAGGGCTCTCTGTTTGCTTTGCTTGCTCTCCTATCCAGCTTGGTCTTGCTCAGCTTTTTCCACATCACACAGAAAAGTGAGATTACTTGAGTGTATGGGTAACAACAGCCTCACCCACTGATGTCAGAAGTATAAATTAATAACTGGGGGGAAAAATGTTTTGCATCATGGGTCTTATTATGGCAAAATAGATCTGTTCATGATATGAAGTAGCCTGCACCCTCCCTTCCCTTTGCTAATGTTAGCTAAAGCTGTCGCTGCTCGCGTTCTCCTGGAAGATGAGGTTGTCAGCTGTGAGCCCATTGAGCAGGCTTTCTTCTCTTGCTGCTGACTCCTGGTGTGATCTCACCTTTATGGTACCTTCGCGGAAGTGTCTGCTCCAGACTCTCTTTGTACACTGTATAATTTTGGGGATTGTTGTCTTTTTGACTGTAGAAATATCTGGAATTTTAATGTGAGAATTTTTTTGCCTAAAACTCCTATTTCCAGGTAACCATTTCTGTGAGCATGATGAAGGTATGGATTTTTGTGCATAGCAAAATACTGGCAGGAGACTGAATTAGGTGACAATTTCTTCTCTTCCTGCAGTTGTTTTTCAAAGGGAGCTCTGACTGAGATTATTCTAAGGAACAAAGTGGATGCTTAGTTGAGGGAGTAGCATCAATTGTGGTGAGATTGAGTTCACACTATTTCCATTCCCAAAAAGGGAGAGGAAAGTACTTATCAAGTCCAGAAGCGGTCCTCACACAGACCAAACTCAGCTCTCCCTTGGGTTTGACAGATTTCAGTGGTTCTGGCAATAGCCAAGGCCACAGGAATCAAATGTGTTCCGTACACAGCGATGCCACAGTGTCGTCACTGGGAGCATAGAAGCCTTCTCCTCATGATTTCCAGGTCAGTTCTTCAGCTGTCATTGTTTTGGAACTGAGAAAACCTACTGATTTCTTCATCAGCCCCAGTCTCTTTTATGAGTCCCAGACCCCATTGCTCAGAAGAGTAACATCTTCTTAATGTGCTTCTCTGCCTCCCAAAAGGCTGGATTAAACTGGAGTTGGCTAAAATGTGAAGCTGTAGATTTAGTGGTGGACTCATGGGAGCTGTGATGATCCATGACCATAGTATCTGAGTGCCAGCCATTCCACCTGTCAGTGCCCAAGCCCTTTCCAAAGTGACATCTCAAACCTTTGGTGATCTCAACCACTGCAGAACATGAGGAGAAATGATTACAAGTGAAAACTCTGTGTTGTGCCCTACAGTATCGAGGAGGGCAAACATCAAAGGATGCTATTTTGTTGCTTTAGACTGGGAGTACTAATTAGAATGGAGGCATTAATTCTACTTTTCATCATCTCTCTGCTACTACCTTGTTTAGTTGAGAATTCATCTGTTCTTTTTGTCCCTCCCATCTAGGATCAATCTGTTCCCTATTAAAAGGGATATGTGCACATGGAGAGCATTTTTCTCTCACCTCTGAGAGAGTTCTCTAGCCTTTATCAGACTGGAAATGCTATGCTGCACTGAAACCAGGCACTGAAATGCTGTTGTGTCTGTTCTGATTGTTTTGCTGTTGACGTTTCTGAGATAATGCAAAGAAGGATCTGTGCAGTGTGGTGAAAAGAATGAGCTCAAACCTTTAAGGTTACTCTGAGGCTAGTAATGAAAACTCATACAGCTCAGAAAATGTGCCTTGGTATCGATTGGAGGCAGTGCTGTGTACAGAGCAATTATTCCCAAGAATGACAATTTCCAGTTCAAACAAGCTCAGACTGTATTTACAGCAAAGGGATACTGGAGCCAAGGGGATTGTTTAACTTCTGATACACTTTGATGACATTTGCTACGTTTCCAGCAGGAAAGATAAGCAGACGCCAGGAACATAGTCTAGAAATGGCAGTTTCCTGCCCTCAGTGGAACTGCACCTGCTGAGTTCAGAAACGGACTTGAGGGGAAGAATGTCCCACTTTTGGAGCCTGTCCTTTGCATTTGTGTTTGAAAGGAAAGAAGGCAGACAGAAGTGTAATTAATCAAGGTTTGAGGAAACAGGATCATGAAGAGATTTATATCCCTCATCTCTATGTACAATGGCTCTGTCAGCTGCATGATGGGCTCCTTGGAGGGGCTGCTCTCTAACGGGGTGGGATTTAGAGCTCTACAATGCTGAGACAGCTGAGGGTGGGGAGGTTGCTATGGGGTGATACAGGTCCCTGTTACCCATCTTTTGGTTTTGTTCAGAAGGAAAAAGGGGAGACGAGATGGTCAATGCAGTTTGTTGATACAAGCAAAAAGCTAATTTGTAAATATTTGTGAGTTTGCTTTGGGCTAGTTTGTGAAAAGAAGGGTCATACCTGAACGGCTGAAGAGTGTCCTCTGCCATGGTCCTGTGCAGGACTGCAGCTGGTAGCAGTGCTGGCTCCCTCCAGCCACAGTAAGGGACGAGGTCTGTTAATCATTTTGCGCTCCCAGGCGATCACAAAGGGCTGCATTGCGGCATCACCCCCTAAGTCAGGCTGACAGGAGTGCTGCAGTTCAGCCATACGCTCTGAATGCAGGATGCCAAACACCAAAGGGATGTGAGTGGAATATCCGGCACTGCTGCACCCACATGGCCTTATGGACTAAGAATGCATCCTGAATTTTTTCATTAATTTTACAGCATGCTAAGCTTCCATGGTCCCCAGTACATGCTACGTGCCTCACTCACTGATTTTAGCTACTAGACTAATTCTCTTTTAAAGCTCCTTTAGAATAAATCAACAACACTCACTGTTCTCTTCTGTCCCTGAATACTGGGTTTTACAGAAACTGAGGAGCAGTAGACCAGTATCTCCCATAGCTGCTTTTGGGAAAAAAATCTGTGGCTGTTGAGGCGAGGCAGTGCAGCCCTGGCCCGGCATGCACAGCAGCACCGTGCAGGGTGAGCCTTGCCCTGCTGGTGTTTCCCTCCTGTTGGACTCTCCAGGTCACTCTGTACACACCCGTTACTTGTCAAGTAAAACAAATGTTCTTGGTGCTGAGAGCACTGGTCATTGTCAAAGCAAAGATGGATGGCTTTCCAGGATGGAAGGACATCATCTGGGAATTTGTTTTAGAGGTTGGGGTAGGGTTTTTTTCAAATCAGAGGAAGAAATTTATATCTTTTGACAGTAGTCTCCTGAGGGCCTCTTTCCTTTATTGATACTTCAGAGTTGTCCTTTGATGTAATAATCCTGCATTACATAGGCTGTCACTCAGAAATGATGAAGTTGGGCTTTTGGTGCAGGGGAATACCACCAAAGCTGAAAATAAAATAATTATTTGAATTTACAAGACAGAGACAGCTATACCTTAACTTAAAGGAAGATGTTTCTGCACAGAACAATTAATGATGAATATGAAAATTAGCCAGGAGCTTGGTCTCACAGAAATATAATCTAAACTGACAGGTTTTGTGTTTACATTTCATCAGGACCATGTCATCAGCCAGTTTAAAATGCACAGATAGCATACAATAGTAGTGGCACTGTGGAATTCAGTGTCTTAAAATTTGGCTAAACACATGAAAGATCACATTTGACATACCTGCCCTTGAGTGAAAGGATTACTGTGCTTGTTTCATAAATCCAAACAATTGATAAAGAATTGCAGGTTTGTTGACCAGGGCAGTGCATTAGAACAAACAGAGACTTGCTCTGGAAGGGACTGTCATTGTTTTAGCCTGGGTGTATTTTGCAAGCAAGTTCCACCACTGGTGTCAGATTTGCAAGGATGATTTTGGCTGCTGCAGCCATGTCTCTAGGAGAACATCCCTTTTCTGACTGGTGCCTTAGATACAGCTGCATGTGACTGCACTTAATTTTTACCATCTCCAGCTGGGGATGGGTTCAACTTTTAAATTAGTTTCCAAAGCTTCCAAAATATTCTGCATTGCATCCAGTGATCTGTAAGTGGTGATGTGTCATTTGGAATTCACAGTTCAAAATGCACACTTAGCATCTCAGGCTCACGATTTGCTGAAATGCTGATCTGACCAATTCTGCTATTCTGATTTCCTTCTTGAAGCCCACAGTAAACATCCTAAGTGATGAATTTAACTATGAAAGGCACCCTGGCCAATGTGACCTTGACAGAATGTTTTTTCCTTTTAAAAGGGTGATTAATAATGGCTTTGAATTGAATACTTAATGTATTTCAAGAGGAATAATGTTTTCTTTGGAAGAGTTTTCTTGCTGTAGGGTGAGACTGCATCTGACACATCCAGCCACAGTTCAGACCTGGAGCTGAATGTTGTGGAAAAACCCTGTAATGAGGCACCTTCTCACACCAGTCTCCTAGGAAACTTAATTTTATTGAAAGTAAAGCCTCCTTTTGTTCCTGTGATATTTGAAAGTTTATTGAGATGCATCAGTCAGTAGGTTCAGTATCTGGAGCATAATTCTTTAAATGTGATTTTCAGTAATATATCATACATGCATCCCCAGACTCCCAGGGAACAAATACTTCACATTGGCAGCTCTGTTCCTGCTACAGTAAGAACAGTATCAAATGTATAAGGCTGTAAGGCCTGTCCTTGAGTTCTTCAGAGTATTTCATAAGAATATTGCTGTCCATGTACAGTGTGAGATTATTTTGGGGGAGAGTCTTTCACATATATCACTGGCAGGGAAGCCTGAAGCCCCTGGGGAGGAGAGGTGGTGAGGGCTGACTGGTGTGGGGCTGCAGCTGGATCTGGTGTGAAGTGCTCCCTCAGCCAAGCACCGAGGGCAGGAGACTCATCCAGGTCACCTCTGGGCTCCAGCCTTCTTTCCTTGGTTTGTGGAGCTGGCCTTCAGCACAGGTACTGATTGTTAAAACCAGTCAGTCCTGGGCTCTGGCAGCAGAGTTTACACTAACAGAAGTGTAAATATGCAGGGTCTGAGTGGGTTTGTATTTACACCTTGTCTCTGTCCATGAGGTCCCTGAGCTGATGTGGTGCCCTGCTATTCTGCACCCATCTTCCAGTAGCAATGCTCTTGTGTCTTTTTCTACTCAAATATAAAACCTTGATTACATTTGGTCATGTTCAGCATCTCTCCTGTAGCTTGCTCAGAGCTGATCTTCCAAATCTGTTCTGAATAGCACCGAAGAATTCCCCTGACTAATTCAGTGTCTGACTTTGACTCCATTGTGTAGTGTCGTGTGATTCAAATGTATGCTGCAAAAAGCCTGATCCCTTAGCTATTGTGGCAGTTGCAGTTAGATAATATTAATCCTTGATTTTCTGTTTTCCCCTCAGAAATATTTGGTAGCTTGATCTCAGGGATTTTCTTAGAACTCAGATTAAAATATAAACTGGGACAAAAGGATTTCCTATAGGTAAAGCAGTTTTAACAGTATTTTTAATGAAAATATTGTATCCCTAACATGAAACCAGAAGATGAGATGTGTGTTACATGAAGACTGGTCACTCAAAATAATGTCAACAAAACAATCTTGCTGCCCCTTGAGACTTACACTTGATAATGCACAAGAGCAATTGAAAGTCTTCTCATGGCATTCATTTTTAATTACTTCTGTGGTCCAAGGTCATAGATATAAGCCACTTGTCAGCCTGGATAGCTTCACCAAGATAAAGACTAGATTTATGGCATTTATGCAGAATTCTGGGAAAAAACAAAGGTCACATTTTTCAAATTGAAGTGTTCAAAGTTAGCCTCTTAAATGCGTCCTCAGACACTTGGATAAACAGCCTGCTTTTCACGAGTGCCAGCAGTGGCCCTTTGTGCTGACTGTGCTGGAAACAGCCCGTGCCCAGTGCGTGTGTCACTCATCAGCCCAGTTTGGGGCTTGCAGGCCTCCTTTAGGCTCTGGTGTTAGTTTTGCCTTAACCACAGTGGCCACATTGTCAAGGCTTTAAATGATTATGAAACCAATTCCTCATTTTTAATCGTTCAGGTTATAATGTGGATTATGCTGTTCTAAGAAAGACCTGTGTCTGGTTTTTTCCATGCAAAGTTGGCATGACCAAGTGAAATGTTTTAGAGATTATTTGTGATATGAATTGTTTTACAGCCTAGTGTCAGTTCTTCATAAAAATGATCTTAACCATTCTTTAAAGTGTGTTTTTTCAGGCCAGTAGCTAAACCTTAGTGTGTAGGGGAATTTTCCTGTTTCCAGACCCTGACTTAAGACTGAAGACAATTTTTTGCTTTTTGGCAACAAAATCTGTAGCAAAGACTTAGCTTTCAAGCTCTTGATCTTTTGAGGGTGTGCTTGAATGTAGAGACAGAATAAAAATGCAGAATCTTTGGGAATACAAGTCAACCAGAATTTTCTACAGCATGTTTGCATTCTTTCCTTTGTTTAATAAAGTAACAGCTACAAGAAAGGAGGCTCTGTGAGAGCCCATGATAGCTTGGGCTCCTACCACTCTCCTGTGAGTGTTCTGAGGAAGTCGTTTTAGAGGGGAAGCAAATCGTTGCTAAACCAATAGAATTAAAACAGACAAGGGCAGTGTGAGATTTGGGACATAACAGCACTTGCATGAAGCAACCACCAATTAAGTCTTTGGAAAGTAGCTGCAGAGGTAGGAGAAACAACAATTCCCAAGAGAATGGGGGAACATTTTCTATTGAAGGTCTTTATTTGAGGGCTGGTGATGACTAGAAATATTGGTTCTGTCTGAATTGTTTGAGCATCTTTAGTTTGCATTCTGGAGGAGAAAAAAGGGATTAAAACACAGGTTTTTGGGAGTGCTTGAGTATGCACCAGGGGTTTGGTTCAGATGAAGATGAACTCAGATTAAGTGAAGGCTGAGCAATCAGACTCAGTAGCAGTAAGATAGTGTAGCTCCTTTGTTTGCACATTCCCACAGGCAAATTTCATATATTTGTGCAAACAAAAGCTGAGAGAAGCCTAGAGGTGACTTCTAGGAATGATGCCACATGTAACCATGAACTGAAGTAGTGGCAAGTGTTGAGATCATATATGGGAGTCTGTGGGAATAATCTTTTAAACAAACAGTGTGTCTCTTTTTGCCAGATTGCAGATCTTCCAACTTGTGGGATGTGCCTATAAGGTTTTGAAAATCTGGAGCTGATGCTCTTCTAAAAATAAACAGATGAAAACAAATAAATTCCTGGAATCTTACTGACAAAATCTTTTCCAGTCCGTTTTTGCCAGGCTTGTCAGCTGTACTAACACTCTTTGATGCTGCTTTTACCTCCTGTGTTTGCTGAAGTAGGTGTTGCCCACTGTAAATAACAATTGTTCTGGTTTCCTGGCCCATTTGCTTGAATTTCCTCAGTTTTTGTTACACGTCTGGATAAGAATGGGTGGATATGGATACAGGGACGTAGCATTTTCAGCTTTGCAGGTGAGCTGATAGCTCACCCAAGGACACTGCTGATCTGAACTGACTCTGGTCATGCTCCAGCAGACAGTGTCAGAGGTGTTGTTTCCCAGCCCCCTGTCAGTACTTTGGGATGCAGAGGTCTGATGAAGGGGCGGCTTTGGTGGTGCTGGTGGTTTTCACATCAAGGGAGAGCAGTTTGGTCTGGGTTTGATTTTTACTTCAAGACATAGCAGGCACAGGGCTAAGCAGCAGAGTGAAATGGACAGGTGAGAATTCAGCATGAGTTTGGAATGTCAGTGCTTGTTACCTGTTTGAAACAAGAAAAGCAATCATTTTAGTCTTTCACAGAGGAAACATTCAAGAAATTATGGTAGATTGTTTCACCTAGACACACACACACCCCCAAACACCTTTAAACAGCAGCCACTTAAATGAATAAAACTCCTTGTTGGGGCAGTAAATGATGTGCCAGGTATTCCAACCTCTACCTCCTACCAAGGATATGGTAAAGAATGTGCCTGGATACTAGAAAGGATTTGTCTGCTAGCTTTGATTGCTGCCATTGACTTCATGCTTAGATTGTGATAGGGCTTAAAGGCCTGAACTAGAATTGGCCCCCGTTGTGTTCGGTGTTGTCCAGACAAATTAAATAGCATTTCCAGAGATGTTCATCTGCAAAATGAGAGCAAACAGTTACTATGGATGAGTAATCAGACCTGGGCAAATAAACAACAAATACATGAGGGAGCAGGACGTGCCTGCTTTTTTCCAAGTCAGTAGCTGTGATGGGAACATGGCCAGTGAATTAATAGTTTGTGTGCAGTACAACAGAGAGACTTTTCAACAAAGGATGAGGCTTTGGATGAAGAAAGTATATTTATGTGATTTTTCTATCTGTTTTTCCCATTATGCCCACTCTTCTTCAAAACTAGTTAAATCGTCCCCCCTCTCCCAGTTGTACCATCACTCAGCAAGGCAGGAAGGGACTGGGGGCAGCTCTCTGCCCTGTGTGTGCCAGGGCACAGTGGGCCAAGCTGCAAGTGCATAGCAAGTGGTGACGTGGGAGTCGGAGCTGCAGAGCCATTCATAATCCACGTCTCTCTTCCCCATAATTATCTCTGCTACCCGAGAGAGATGAGAACTCCCTTAAGCCTCCCTGCAAGTCATTTAGATTCTAATTGGGATTTAAAAACTCTTGAAACCTGAGTGGGTGGCTCAGTGCATTATTGCTGATGAATGGTACCCTGGGTGATGTGCCCAGCAGACCCACAGAGGCCCTGTGCTTGGTTTTCCAGTGAAGAGCTGTCCTTTTTGTTTTCAAGCACAGATTTGCTCTTTACCTCAGCTAATTAGGAACTGGCTTCATTCACAAAAGAAATTCTCTTTGTGGCACTACACCAAAATGTTAATTCAATTTTGTTATGTTGAATCCTTTCCCTTCTTAATGTTTCTTTAAAATGGAGGGATGAAGCTTGCTTTCTTCCTTAAATGTTTTCTGTCTTTCCTTCCCAGTCTGTGATTTCTCCTTCAAAGATTGGCTTAACGTGATTTGTGATTTCATTACCTGCTGAGAAATGTCAACATAAGGACCTTATCTCTCTAGGCTTGGTTTTGAAGGGCCACGTTCCTGGTGATTTTCTGGTTTGTTTTGGTGTTTTGTTTTGGTTTTTTCTCCTTTATGAAGCTCATCCTAACTGGTCATTGTTCCCTTGTTGCTAATTCCCTGCCTGACTTCCCTCTTCCTGTTAAACTGGCCCACAACTATAAGCAGAATGATGAGAGAGGGTCCATCAGCACAGTAAGAGCTGGAGAATTGCACTGCTGGGGCAGGAGTGGGATGACATCACTCTGATGGATTTTACTGTGGCAGCTGCATAGGGACCTGCTTGTACCAAGCATCTGATAAATGAAGCACATAATGGAGAACAGGACTGATGGAGGCTGCAGCACTACTGTGGCAGCTATTTCTAAGGAGACGAGGGTTTAGCAGTCCCAGATAGGTGAAGAGGAGGGTGGAGGGGCTCTTCTCACCTGGGCAATGTAGTCTGGGTGTGGTTCCCTACCCCATGCATGCCATTCACTTGTTTATCATCTTAAATCTCTTGAAGTGCTTCCTTCAGCAGCTGCTCTGCGCTTTCCTGTGGGCTGCACACAACCACAGCAATCTCTGCTCAGTGAGGCAGAGGGGGATGATGTTGTTAGCTCTGAATTAATTTGCTCTCTGAGTGTAAATCAGGCTCCTACTGTTGTTTTGGTGAATTATTTTCAATGTAAATGCTACAGAGACAAATGAAATGGGTGGATGTGGAAAAAGCACACTTGAAAGAGAGAATTCAAATACAGAAAAATTGTTCCCTTTGTCAATATAATGTGCTTTTAATAAACTATGGATGCTCTTGGCTTTCCAAGCTGTCTGTAATCATCATGGATTCCTATCCCAGCCTTACCCCTAAAAGCTGTAGACTGGAAGTCAAGTGAAAACAGATAACCAACATTTTGGGAAAATGCCTCTAGCCCACTTTCCTTCAGTCCTGGGTCATTGTTCAGGCTTGTGACCCAGACACATGTCTGGAGCTCCTTGCCACTGGGGAGCTGCTGGGGTTTATTCCAGCTGAGACATAAACCTCTGTGACTTTGAGAGAGCTCTGTTAAGAGGCTGTGCTAAATTTGGGGCTGCAGTGTCCAGCTCCTCAAGGAAAATATTCTAGAAATATATTCTGTGAGAATAATTTTCCAGTGAGAGGGTGGGATTATGTTCCTTTAATTTTGGGGTTTTTTTATATTGGTAGGTGTATGGGGTTTTTTTTTTGGGGGGGGGGGGGGGTAGGTACTAGGTATGTACTAGGTATGTACTAGGTGACAGTAGTCTTAACTGAACTCTGGACTACAGTTAACATTTGCTTTTTGAGACCTCCAGGGGATGATCTAATTCCAACTTGTTTTGTCTTCCCACAAGTTTGACAAACAACACAAAATCTTTTCTCTGTATTTTCCCCTCCCTGCCATCTCTCTTGGTGGTGAAGATCAAGGCTGCCCCAGTGCAGCCCAGCTGGTTTCTTCTCCAGTGTCACCTAGGCTTGATTGTGAAAATCCGACCATACAGGCAGCTGCCTTCCAATTATCCCAATTTACCTCTAAGCAGGATGCAGTCGCAGGCCACTGACAGGGTGGCAATGAGTTGTACAGCATGGCTTGTCTCTCCCTGTGGGCACAGAGTGCTCTTCTCTGGGAAGCCACAGAGCTGGTAACAGCTCCAGAGGCTTTCTGGTGAGATGGAGAGCTCTGGAACTGTGTACAAGTACCTCTTAGAGCTGCCTGGCATCACCTTTCAGAAAGGTAGGGGCAGAAACAGAGCCCAGCCAGGACCCTTCCCACTACTGCCTGCTTATACCTGCATTCCAAACTCTGTAGGAAGGTGGAAGGAGGGTGAACCCTTCCCCTGGAACATTTTGATCAAGCCTCACTTGATTTGCACAGAAGCCTTCCCTTTTGTCCTTGAATGCAGCCTAAGTGCTGCCTGCTCAGGCACTTGGACACAGACCACCTGTGCTAGTTGCTGGCTTCAGTGCCATGTTTTGTATGAGTTTTGAAGCTTCAGATCCTCAAGTTTGTCATGGAGTCAGGTTTTTGACACTTTGTCTGGCATTCTTTTGTGAGCTGCTATTGCTAGAATTATCCATCTGCTTTTGCACTGGAATGACATAAGTCCCAAGCTTGGGCTAGGACTAGCAGCAGTATGAAGCAGAGTTTTAGTTCTTGCACATATTGGCTGTAGTACTAAATGCTGGTGACATCCCCTCCCTCTGTTCCCGTGCATGGAATTTGTTGCCATATTTAGCAAAATTCATCAGGACAGAGGTATAAAATATGAAGAAATCTGCTTGAGTTAATTGATGCTTGGGCTTTACTTTTAGGCAGAACATTGTTCCTTGATGTGGCCTGACTGCCAGGGAGGGACAGGTCAGGTCAGTGTTTCAGAGAGGCGTGGAGAGGCCAGGCATGACTGTGCCACTGGATTTCAGTGTTAGACAGAGATGAGCAGTTGGAGGTGGCAGGAATGAAGCATCTGAATTAGCTACTGTGCAGTTTAATAGAAGCCTGTCCAGCCAGTGCTGCGCTGTCGAGGAGGCTGATAGACTGTTTCAGCAATCTCTGCTAACTTGTCTTTTAAGATTTTTGTATAGTGCTTGCTTCTTTTCTACTTGACCTAGTTTATGCTTTGCATGTTAAGTCAGTTCCTATGCTAAAAGCCTTCGTTCTCCGACTTCCTGGATGGTTTTCTAGTGCATTGGGTCACCGTTCCAGACTACTATTTTATTTATTTGTGCTCATGTCTTTCATCTAACCTGCTTCGGAGCAAATTCTTATTTTTCATTAATTTAATTCTTCCCTGCAGCATTAGTTGGGGAAAATGTGTAACAGCTATCTTGGACCATTCTTCCTCAAGGATTGAGAACTTTCTCATGCTTATGAAGTGTAGTTTTGGTGCAATATGTCTATCAGGACTTCTTTTACCAGGAAAACTAATCCCAAATGGAGTAGCAGGTCTTGAGACAGCAGAGAATTGATGAGCTTGGTAAGATCAGAGAGGAAAAACAGATCTCTAGTAAAAGCAAGCACAGCTTTCAAGGCACTTAGCAGAGGTATAGAGCATTTTAAGTAACACAGATAAATAGCTCCCTGGAGCTTTTGCTTTTTCATCTAAGCACAGATCAGAGAACAAATAGGAAAATGTGGGGGCAAAAAACAAAAGCTTTAAAGATGTCAATGAACAATTTTTAAGCTGAAGGTTACTTGAAGCAGTGAAAATAGCAGAAGGTGCATAAGGGAAAAGCAATGGAGCCATGTGTAAAATAAGGGAAAAGAATGAGATCAGAGGGCTGCAAAAGAGTTTTGAATTAAGTGAGTGGTGACTTGCTTCTCATAAATGATTTATTTTTATTTGTTCTTGAAAAACATTTCTAATTTGTTTCTGTGCTGCACTAACACACTGAAAGTTGTTCATTTCTATCAGACCAAGGATTTTCAGACAGTGTATGAGCAAAAAGTTCTATGCCCTTACATTTAGTTTTAGAATGCCCTTAAATTTAGTTTTAGAAGTTCCAACCATGGTAACTCTGCATGAAATTATAATATCAGTGGTATTCCAGCTGGTTTTGAGTTTTATATTAATGGACTAGGTCTTAGCCCCAGAACTGCTTTATATGCAATCCATACTACTGGCACGTATGCAGTACAGAACTTCTGTATAATGAGCGATGTGATGTGTCAGAGCAAAGCTAGGGGAATGCTTGATTTTTTTGTGAAATGTCACTTAAAGTTGAATGGTTGGGTAGTTCCATAGTTGCACAGAAAATTCTGCTTTAATCATAAGCTCATATGCACCTCTGTGTCCTGATTTGCCATCAATACCAAGTGGAGTTCCAGCTTCAGACAATCTTTGCTGTGTTGTGCCTATTTATTGAATTTAATGCATAAACAAGCAAGTATTTAGTTTAAAAATAGCTCATACTCGTCATTTTGATGTCAGGTTACTGCACTGAACTGATAGCTCCTACACTGAATTTACACCTCACTGCTAATAGAAGTGATCAGGTGCTGCAGCCTTAACAAACCATCCCACGTACTGAAAGTGTTGACGAGGACAAGCTTTGCAGGCCTGGCTGTAACCTCTGTCAGTGCTTTATTCAGTGCTAATGTGGTGCAGCTTTGGTTTCAGGTAATAATAAGCTAATGAATTGTTAGGGATTTTCTTGACCCATTGGCACAATTAGGTGCATAAGATGCACTTGCATTATGAAGGGAAATAAAGGCTCAAGACCAGGTTTGTGAGTCGCTTCCTACTGAAGCTCTACAAGATCAAGCACAAAGATTTTTTCACCTGTTCTGCAAAAATTTGGAGTGGAACATCATGTAACTTGCACAGCCAAGACTGTTGCCAGGAGTGCTGATAGTAATGTCTGTGTTTTCTCTTCATTCAGTTCTACTCCTGTAGCCATGTCAAGTCCATTGAACTAAAATTACCAGTTTTATCAGCTGTTCTCTGCATCTGCTTTTTGTAGGTACTTGCTTCATGCATAGAAATCTTCATAAAGCCCACTGCTTTGTCATGGAAACTGTTGCCCTAGCAGTTGCTAATCCAGATGAATTTGTCAGCAAGTGTCTTCTTTAATCACTGTCATTTTTCACAGATTTGAGAGCAGAAAGTTTATGTTCAGTAACCAGTACAGGGATGGGATGAATGACACTGCATGCCACTGAAGGGTATTTGCTAACACCTCAAGGAGACTTTAGGAAAAAGGTCCTGCCCATGAGACAGATGAAGTGACACTTTCTTCTGTGCAAGGAATATAAATGCCACATTTTTATTTCTCTCAGGCTTATATCTTGAGATTTCAGGGTTTGGTCTAGCTGCAGACTGTGAACCCTCCATTATCTGTAGCTTGTTTGGGGCTGTGCTGAGCAGAATGGCCTTCCTGTGGTAATGATGGCTAATTCTGGGGTAAACACCCCTTTAGGCAACAAAAAGGGTTCTCAATTAAGTGTGTGGATAAAGAGGAAGGTGAATGTTTCTCTCAAAAACTGAGACTTCCTTTGGCCTGATAGGATTTAGTAAATCATAATCCTCAAGGTATGAAGTGGTGGACATGAGCTGCTTGTTACCTAGTCCAGTTTCCTGTCAGCACAGCAAGGTCTTAATAAAATCACATTTGTGCCATCATTGCCCTGTGCCTTGTTTCAGACTTTGTTTTCTTATTCTTGCTTGATCTTTTCTTTGCAACATGCAGCAGTTGTTGAATTGTTTTAAATCATATTTTCCAGTCTGGAAAAAGACACAATCATTTGTGGTGGTAAAACACGAGTGCAGAAAAATTATCTGAAAAACAGGCATGCATGAGGCTGGAATTCTGACCCAAAATTGCCTATGTAGTTTCCTTGTCTTTTTCCCCTTTATGCTGCGTTATGGTGTCCCTTGCCCCAGGGAGCTCCTGCCTTGGTGCAGTGCTGCTGAGGCTCCTGTGGTCTGTACCAATTTGTGCCTTTTGTTGTTGCAGTGATTGCTGATGGAGCACTGGACAAGACAGCCCTGACAGACGATGTGGGAAGCGAGGAGGACCTGTACGAGGACTTCCGGAGCTCCAACCACCGCTACGGCCACGCCGGGGGAGGCGGGGAGCAGCTGGCCATCAACGAGGTACGTGCTGCTCCCTGTGTCTCACACAGCACGAGGATGGGTGCTGCTGGTTCCTGCTAACCACAGCCAAACCGATAATGGCACAGGGGATGGGGCTCCAAACGTCATTTACTGGGGGCACCACTTACAGCTGGGTGACAACAGGGGCTGGGCCTTCCATCTGGGTGCTGTCCCTAAGGCAGTGCAGAGCCACAGGTCCTGAGCAGGTGACTCTCCTCTTAGGTGTTTTTGATTGAGAAGTTTAAAAACATTAATGAGCAGCCTGGCCAGGCTCTTCAGACTTGGAGTGTGTTGTTCCGAAGGCATAACAGAAATGTTGAAAAAATCCCTGGTCTACCTATTTCTTTATTCATTGGTAAGAAGGGTGCAAAGTTTAATACAGGCTTGGTCTTCACTGTTTCTTCCTGTTCCCCAGTAAACTCACTCTAGGGATGTGAAAGACCTGCCTTTTTAGTCATGGTTTTTATAGTGCTGATCCTGATTAAGTTGACATCAGCAGTTTAAAAAGGTACTACTTGGTTTAAGCATTGCAATGAGCAAAATACTAACAGATCTAAGATGTTTTTCCTGTAAAAGTACTATTTTTTTCTTGTGCATTAGAGCTGGCATCCTGCTATGCACAAAATGCTTTTCCTGTGAGGTGAACTTGCATTGAAAGAGTGGAGCATGCTCACCACATGAGTGATCTCTTGAACTCCTACACCTTCTTTCTCTCTTTCCTATATTGTTACCTAAACGTGACTTTCACAAGATGAGAAGGCAGGGATAAAAGAAGTATTGTATTTTCTTGTGGCTAAGCTATAAGTGGAACTACGTGGCTCTCAGTGTGTGTGTTTGTACACCCAGTGGTGGTGCTTCTGGGGTCTGAAAAATCTCCAGAAAGCTGCACAGTGAGGATAACAGCTTTTCTTCAAAAACAACAAAAGCAAATGCTCTTCCAGCAGTTCTCCTGCTCCCACTGCTCAGAATCCCCACCTACAGCCCTGAGTGCCTGGGGTAAGGAAGGGAGTGACTTTATTTTCTTCCCCTATTACTTACATCCAGGGGTTACCAAACCATGGTCAGAGCTTTTTATTTTAAACTCTGCTGTCTTGGGCTGTTGTCACTGGCAAGAAAACATGAGTAGAACAGCAGAAAATCTTGAGTTGTGTTCTTCCACGTTTACCTGGCGTGTTTATGAGAGTCCCACAGGAGTCAGTCCCAAAGCAGGCACTGGGTCTGTGGGAGGAGGATTCTGCTTCCCTCCCAGTCAGGTGCTTGCCTTGGTAGGTCTTCTTACTTGGACTCATCAAACAGAATATCCTCTGTTTCGCCCTTGCCCTTGCCCTTTGAAAAGGCAAAATATTTTACTTTTTTAAAGGAAATCTTTACAAATCCTTAAAATCAGGAAAAAAACCCCCTTGTCAGCAGGTCTCACCGTCATGCATGTGGTGGTTTTCTCTTTCTTTATTCAGTATTACTGAGAACAATTTCTTTTCTTTCATTTCTTAAAAGTTCATTTTATTAGAGCAAAATTCCATCACTTATAATCAGGAAAGCAAATTGATGTGTCCAAAGCAGGTGTAATTTGTATAATCTATGAAGCGTTTGTGGGGTTTTGTTGGCCAGTTGAATTGAAAGAAAAAGGATTATTTTTGGCTTGTTCCCTAGAATCTTGCCTGTTCAGGAGCCAACAAAGCGGTAAGAACAAACAGTACATTATTTACTTTGTCGACTGGTTCCTACGGGTAATTAATCCATCACTTGGTTCCAGTGAGCCTTAGCAAAGCACTGCCTACACAATCGCTTCCCGGAACAAGAGATTACAGAAAAGTACAGACCCTCTGCAGTGAAATACTAAATCTGGGAGATGGGAATTCTACAACAACAGACATCTGAAGTGCTGGAATTGAAATATCTCAAATAGCTGCTAGTTGGACAGGCTTATCCTCATCTTCCCTGCTGGCCCAAAAGCTGGCTATTGATTAGTCTCGAGTATTTTCCGTAGTGCTAGGAGTGATGTAGGGTGAAGATTTCAGTGTTCACTCATTTGGTCACATTTTGTGGGTAGTCTCAGCTTTGTTTTATTGTATTCCAAGTCACATTTTACTGGTTGTGGATAAGGAAACTATGGTAACCACATTATTCTTAGCCTTCTTGGAAGAAACAGCTTTCAAATAAACAGAGAAGGCTGAAATACATTTTTAAGGCAGTTGGCAGACCAAGCGTTGCATTAAAGAACAGAACACCCAACCACTGAGTTTTAGTTCATTTGGGATCAAGAGAAAATTATTATGAAATAAAAAAGAAACCTTTCATAAAACTAGAATAATTTATTGGCAAGAACACTAGAGGGATAAAAGAAAGCTGGGAAGGTTGTATAGAGCCCACCTAAGAAGAGCAGCATGAAAGTGGTGTAAGAGCCAAGAAAAATCAATCAAAAAGTAGTAATAAGGGTTTGGGATGAGAAAAGAGGCAGGGGAAGTAATTTTCTTGGGGCATCTGTTTGACATTCTTTCAAATGCTTTCTTGATGCTCAGAAAAAGAGATTTTTGTGTTTGGATTGTACTTGGTAGAGTTTACTTTTTGTTTGCTCCAGATAAAGACCCTGTGCTTGTATTTTATTGCTTCCAGAGTATCATTGGGTGAAAATGCAGTAAGAGAAAAATCTGTGCTGCAAATACATTGTGATTCTGTCCTTCCAGTTCTCCATAAATGTTATGCACAGGACAGATACAGCTTCAAGCTTCATTAAATGTGTTATATGTAGTCTGAAATGGAGAACGTGAGGGGTTGGGCATATAAAAAGCCTGCCTGGCTGGCTCTGGAGTGACCGTGGTGATGACAAGCTGTCTAGTTTGCCCCATTAAGTAACTGGCCTGGGTGAGGAAGCTTAGACCTCTTTGCTTGGTAATATCTGCCGTGTCCCAAGGTTTGCTGTGTCCTGCTCTGAGGAGGGCCCATACGGCTCCGAGCTTTGCAAGAACTACTATTGCAGTTCAACACGTCCCCTGCAGCCCTCCATGAGCAGCACTGTGCCCGTCTTGTGAGAGCAAAGCCTTAAGTGTTCGGAAAATAACAGCAAGACTCCCAATTTTTTCCTTATCTCTTATGGCTCTATGCCTGATAAGTTTGGAATTTGGTATGTGAAGTCTTGTTTCTGAGGAAATGCACAATTCATTGGCTTCAGCAGGCCAGGATTTTATCTAAGACACGTAACCACTGTTGCCTTGTGTTCTAAAGTGGCAACATCGCAGTGTCTTACGGAGGTTTGAGCTAACCCATGGCTGTTGACAAGATGCAATTAAGCTAATTGGTTCCAACATATATGTTTCTGATTTAACATAGTAATTAATCCAGAAAAATGTTCAAAATGGCACAGACAATACATCTGCCACGTACCCAGGACAACAGATACTGTAGCAGTACTCTCTCCATCTCACTGAGTCTCTAAAACATTGCTGTTGTGCTAAGCTCTTTGATCCTGTGCTGGGCTCACCCGGTGCTCCTCCCAGACCAGTCAATTTTACACCAGACAGACTTGTGAACTGTTGGGTTTTTTTTAAAAAAAAAAAAAACAACAAAACAACCAAAACAGCAAAACCAAATCAAACCCCAAAACTCATAAAATGTTAATACAGATGAAATCAGAACAACTGATTTTAATTTTGTTAAACATGAATAATATCCTTCATAGCCTTTTTCACTTCATTTATCTTCATTCTAATTAATAGAAATCTCCTGTGTACTATATGAGGGCAAGTTTCAAAAGACAGACACATTTTAAAATAATGCCACAAAATATTGTCATTCCTTTTCTTTAAAAGAGTGCAGAATAGATTGCAAAACCTGTGGTCACAATGGGTTTCCAGACTGAAAACAGAATTAGAATTATTGATCCTGTGGAAGCGATATATAACATTCTTGTGTAATCTGGGAGCAGGGATTTATTATCACTTTTGTATCTTAACATGAGTATATTGCTCTCCCAGCTGAAGCTAAAGCAAACAGAAACTGGTTAACAGACACCTGCCAGCATCCACTGGGGTTTTCTTTTCCTTCTGGAGGGCTTAACTCCTGCTTTTGTGCCCCACGTATTCCTGCAGCCAAGGCTGACAACTGTGGTCCAGAAGCAGCAGATATTATTTATTTGCAGAATACGGTGTAAAGCTCACTGCTGTCAAGGACAAGAAATAATGTTCCCCTGTGGACATAAATGTTTACTGGATCCTAGTTTTCGGTCCCAAATGCTTGTGTAACTTTTTGTAGGGCTTAAACGTGAGTATTCAGAGTATGGAGTCAGAATTGTAACTTACTGCCTGATGGATTTAGTTTTTAGAGCTTTCTGGTCTGCAGACTTTTAAGGTTGTATCAGACAGCTTTTTGCAATTGATTTAAAGCAAGTCAGTATATTGAAATACTCTATTGCAATTATGTCTCATCAAACATCAGGATCAGTAGCTAAGGGGTCCCAGGGGTTTCCAGAGCTATATTTCTGCTTTCTACCAAGGGCAGCTGGGGCTGCTCTGAGCCACTTTCTCACGTCCTTCTTAGCACTGGGACTTGAGCATCCCCTGAGCAAGGGTTCCTCCCTCAGCAGGCTGAAGATGCAGAGAGCGTGATGAAAGCCAGTGTAGCTCACTCAGCACTGAGGAAAAGCTATCTTGTGTGGATGTTGGGGTTTTCTGGAAAGGTGGGAGAAATGGGATATGCTTTCACACCTGCAGTCATGCAGTGAGTCCTTTTCCATCCAAATGCTCGTTCCCAGCCATGGGAGGTGAGGGCAGGCAGCTCCCTTACCATGGATGCTATGGTCTGTAGCATACACTCCACCAGGAGTTCAATCCACACAGAAGCATTTCTATAAAATATATTTTCTTTTGCGGGACCATGCTTTCTCTAAACACCCCAATTAATCTGATATTCATTAGGAACAAACAAAAAACCTCCAGGCTTAGCTTAGTTTTTGGGCTAAGAATAATACATGGGGGGCTGTCACAGTTCTAACTCCCAAACCGAAACGCCGAGGTGGGACAGTGCTGCAGGTGCATAGGGGGATGAGTGGGTTATGGGCTCAGACTCTCAGGGAATCTAACTGCTCCTTCCAGCAGCCAGGCTGGAGCAGCAGAGCAGGAGAGGCAGCTTTGTGAGCGCGGGTGTGCCCCCACATGCACACAGACATGTTTGAAGAGGGGCAGGTACTGCCCAAACTTTCATCCCTGGCTGTAAAACAGACCTCAATACATCACTCCAAGGAGATAACTGGAGACAGTGTGATGGCTTTGGAGTTCTTACATCAGCCCTGCCAGCTGTTCTATTGTAAAAACTAACAGCTTCTGTTAACGCCTGTTAATGATCTCTTGTGAGTATTAGGGGACTCAATAAAATGTCTGTTGTTTGTCGGCATGAAACGTGTTTCCAGTTACCGGGGTGTGCAGAGGGGCTTGGCTCCACAAATAATATTCCCTTTGAAGAAAAAAATGATCCAAGAATGTTTTAACTCCTGGAGTTACTTGTGCCAAATCACCTCAGACTGCCTCTATTTTATCCAGTGTGTCCATGGGTTTCCAGAACTCTGTCTGATGCTCCCCATCAGTTAACGAAAACATGATGTGTTTACAAGAGGTCTCTTAATGGTGAAGATACTTTGGCATCCCATTAAAAGAGCTCCTTCAACCTGTAGCAGTGGCATTGTGCCCTGTAGGGATAAGGGCTGTGTTGTAGAAGGTCTTGGCCTCCTGCCTGCCACTTGTAGCACATGAGGGCCATTTACCACAGTGCCACTGAGATCTTCAAATCCTTGCATGGGGCAAGGCAGGCACTAACCCTTTGAGGTCCTCATGGTCCTACCTGCTGAGGGCTCTCAGGTGCACCTAATCAGGGTCTGTGCAATGAACCCAAGGAAATGTGCAGGTGAAGGGGAGTTATTTCACCATCCATGTGTAAAGTGGAAGCCTTCCAAACCTGCCCTCTCTCTGATACAAAGAGGGAACTTACCCTGTCCTCGGGAGCTCCTTGTCTGGCTTTCAGGGATCCTTGGTTTGGTACCTAACTTTCTACTGCTGTTTTATGGGAGGAAGAACATTTGAAGCACTGAGATATTTGCACCCCTACAAAGATTTTAGTTCAGAAGTGTATTAAACTGCTGTTACTACTGCTTGAAATGGGAGCATGATGGTGTGCAAAGACAAGTCTGTTTTTCAGAATCATGCTGTTACAATTTGCTCTGCCAATGTCTTTATTTTAAAAATAGGTTTGGGGATGTCTGTGCTCCTGTTTACCAGTTCAAGAAACACCTGGGATGGATAACAGCACAATAACCAAATGGATATTGCAGTACAAAGATTTACTGAGAGAAGGGGATAAAGAAGGAATGCGAGAGAGTAGGAATGCTGGGTAGTGTAGAGGTTATTGCAGAGGTTATTCCAGGCTTAAGTGTTTGCACAGAGACAGGGAAGTGAATATCTCTCATTTTATACCATACTTGTGTCTCGGGTTCCTCTCAGCATGGTTTTGATATCAGAACATTTCTTGGATTTGTTCTCCTCTCCAAACCCTGATCTGGAGCAGCTTTTCTCTGCAAATTTTCCTAATTCTCCAAAGACAATTGATCCCTGTGGCAGAAAAATCAAATCCCTCCTGACTCTTTTGATTGTTCAAAGAGTACTGTCAATCCCTCAGATCTCCCCCATCAGTTTCTGCCCTGTCCTGTGACCAAGGCCCCTTGTCCTCTACTTGGTAAGTTGGAGGCTGAGTTAACAAAAACTTTGGCCATGGTTTGATGAAGTGAAGGCACTGGCATACTCCTTGCAGTTTTATATTAGCACTCTGATGAAAGCAGAAAGATCAACAAGAATAACCAAGCTGCTCAAGTGCCAGCCCTGCTCTTCTTGAGGCTCGTGGGAAGGCTCCCCCTCCCTCTGGGGCCCTGGGGGCCAGCCCTGGCTCGGTGCCCTGGGCATGCCCCGGGAGAGGACCAGTTCAGTCAGGTCCCTCAGAGCCTCTCCTGGCAGCGCAGTGAGGAGATGTTCCTCGCACTGGGAACACGCGCGCTCCGGGCAGGGAACAGAGCAGCCTTGGTGCCATCAGTGGGGCTGCCCCGCACACCTGCTGTGCCACGGGCTTGTCAGGCTGTCACCGGGGCCTCAGGGCACTGCAGCAGAGCTGTGCAGCAGCCGAACATCGAACATCGAGTTCAGCTTCTTCCCTGAGGTTTTGGATTACGGGGAGCAGTGGCCTAGAAAGGTGTTGTGGGGGTTATTTTCTTCAGTCCTACTTCCAGCTGATGTTATCTGTGATCTTTAGAGAGGATCCTGTTTCTGGTTGTTCCACTGACTCGCTGCTGGCAAGTCTTCATGTCAACAGGTTTTATGAAATGAAAGCAGGGTGTGTGAGCTATCCTGTGCAGACTGAACGTCCTGCTTTTTTCACATTCCCCTGTCCCTTATGGATGCTTTGCTAGTAAAGCAGAGGGGCACCTTGTTCATTTAACTGCTGGGGCTTGATAGCCCATCCTCGCCTTCCTGATAGTCTTGACAGCCACTTACCAAGTTTGCCTCTGAGTTGTATCTTAGATTCTTACTAATTTCTTAGGGCAGCTTTTGGAGAACAGCCCGTCAAGGTTTGATCTTCAGGGTGTATTGTTCTGCTGCATTTTTTCAGCCAACTAGCTAAAACAGAGGTATCAGGGAAAATGTCACCTCGGAAGGTTGCTCGACCAATTAAAATTTCTGTCCTAATTTTTTATCATGTAGGACATAGGAAAGCCTAGCCTGATTCTTATACACAGCTTACGTATGTAGTTTTTTCTCTTATGGCTTTTCTTATTCTCATGGAACTTGTTCTCATCCATGGAGATTATTCTTCTCTCCAGCCCTTCTGTGGCTCCTTTATTTATGTCAGAAGGCAATGAAGGAGGACTCCTAAATTAACATTACTACAGGCCAGCTTGGAAGAACTTTAGAGACCTGTCACTTGTAAGCAGTTTTCCCATTTTCTGCCTCCACGAGACTGGTATATTCTGTAAGAGGTGAGGATGCTGAGCAGTAAGAGAAGGGTCAGAACTTCTCGGCAACTAAGTGATGATAGGTAAAGGAATGCTGTACTTGTAATTTTATAATGTGTGGGCTCAACAGAATATCTGAGACAGCCCAAAACGACATTGCTTTCTTGTAAACACTTGCATAGTTAGAAAGAAAGGGAACTTGTGCTCTAGAAACAACCAAAAAAATAAAGGTTGCCCCTGCTCCCCCTCCCCTTTCCAGCCACCTCTTGTAGAAACTCTTACAGGGATTGCCTGTTAGTGTTTTTTCAGCTCTGTACATAAGGTGTCTTCCTCTACTCCACATTACCATATTCACCTTGTCACTCACCTTGTACTGTTATTCATCCCCTTCTCATCCCCTTTATCTCTTTTCACTGGCTTCATTGCAGCTTCCTCTGATCTCACCTGCTCCAGGTCCCACAACTCTGCCTATGCCTGTTCCCTTTCTTCTTTCCTTGACTTTTCAAGGAGTATTTCTCTGATTCTGTTTCTCCCTTATTTCTCTGTTCCAGCCCACATAGTGCCCAAATGACCATTCCTTGTTATTCTGTTATCAATGGCTGTTAAATTTTCAGCTCAAAACCAGGATGCCACAAAACCAAAAAGCATCCAAATAATTTTAGGATCCTGAACACCTCCACTCTCAGTCACTAAGGATGTCATTGCCAGCATGTCTGTTCCTCAGCCCTGTAACAAGAGTGGTCATTTTCTATTTTGACCCCTTTCTGGATACTGCATTCAGGCTGTTCATCTTGCTGGGTCTCCAAGATGCAGCATTTCCTTTCCTTCCATCTGTCTTACTGCAAACCCCATTCAGCCTGATTTTATTTCAGAGCATCATTATTACAATATCCTTTGTTCTGCCTGTGTCCAGTTTGTACTGAAAATATCCACCTTCCTAGGCCACTGCATGGGCTGTGCCAGCCTGTATTTGCTTCTCTCTGCTTGTTCCTTGCTCTGCCACATCTATCCTAAACATGCTTTGTTTTGTTTCCCAGGCCATTCCTGTCTGTATCCCTCCCCTGGCATCCCAAAATCCCGAAAGCATGCCCAGCTCCAGCCCAGCACACCCTGGGAGTGTGTCCTCCCCTGTGTGTGATGCTGGAAGCTGCCTTGCCTCAGCTCCCAGGGTGTGTGGGATGTGTTGTGTCGGCACGTGGCTCACGGCACCAACACCTTCCTTTGGTGCTGGAGCTCCAGGCCATGACGGTAACTCCCAGAGGCTTCAAACATGTTAACAGTTGCTGTTGCTACTCTTGAAAATAAAACTTGCTTTAGGAGATTTTAGAAGGCTTTCTAGCTTTAGAAGAGTCTGAAAGCAAAAGACTGGTTGCTAAGCAGATTGTCTCTTTTTCTCTTCTTTTCTTTTCAATTAATTTTAGTGAGGGGTGGGTGGCCAGGCCGAATGGCTGCTTTTCTTGCAGTGGCCCAGGGTGGCCATGCCTCACTCTATGCACTACATAAGGAAACAGTCCGGCCCATTTTCTTTCCATTGATAGTTATCTCGTGAATCTTGGTACTCGAGCACAAGAACAGCTTGTAAAGTTTTGGCAGCATTGCATGAGTAATCTGCCCAGGGAAGTACCGGCTGTAAAAGCTGTGTGGGCTTAAACCATGCAGTACGAGCTAGAGAAAGATGCAGTGGGAGTAACTGTGCTCTAGTAACACAGTGTTACACACTGTAAAAATTCAAAGCAAATTGTGGGCCTCTGACAGACTGTTTTCCATTTTAGCAGTATGTGATCATATGCAACTGAAAAAGCTACACTCGTTCTGATGTTTTCTGGCCGTGGCTCAATAGGAACGATGCCCTTTTGGAAGGTGTTAGCTGCAGTTGTTACTGAGAGTTAACTCAAGGCATAACAGGGTTGATAGCTGCTTAGTTTGGATGCTGGGAGAAGTGTCATAGTGGGATAACTGGGAATTAAGGAAACTTGGTTTCCATGGAATGATTTGCAGGTACAAATGCTTGCCTCTCTCACAATTTCATTGTCAGTGCTTTCACTTGCTGAGCTGAAAACCAGGTAGAAATCTGCCCACTGAACATTCACTCAGCCTGGATTCTTTTTCAAAAGATGCATTTGAAATGGTTCATCACACCAGTGTTATAGATAGAAGTATTTTTATCACCCAATTAAAAAAAATAAAAATCAATAGAAGCTTCTTCCCTAAGAAGTTATTCAATAGCTCTGTATAACAGGGCAGTAATAATCAGGTGATTTTTATGTCAAAGAGGAGTTGAAGGAGGAGAAAAATCCAGTCATGTGGACCCAGGTGAATCTGGCTGTTGCAACATTACAGGTTTCTGGATGTGCTGAACGTGTTCTCTTCCTCTGTAGTTCTTTATGCCCATCATTGCAACAGCCAGCAATGCCAGCCAGAGGGACAGGGAAGTTCGTGTTTGTGTCTGCAGCTTCACTGGTGCAACAACAGAGAGGAATGCTGCCTTGGAAGGTATCCTATTTCGGAATACCTCAGGAAAACTTGTGAAGGAGTTCACATTTGCCTGCTCCAGGCTGTGTTTGCATGCACAGAGCCAGCAAACACTGGCACTGCCTGCCTGGTGTGTCCATGTGCTCTGTCCTGAGCAGGCAGCCCAGCTGGGGCAGAAGGTGTCTGCGTGTCAGCTGGGCCCAATCCAGGCTCGGTTCTAGCACCTCTGTCTTTGTTAATATTTAGATATAATTTTCACCTTGTTGGAGGGAGAATGTTGATAATTGACCCAGTAAGAGTGCTCTTTTTTTGTTCAGGGATATTTAGAGTGTGGTTTATTTGTGCCTACAATGGTAATGTATCCTTGGCTTTAAGAGGAGTTGAATTGTGTTGCTTCTTGTACCTGTAGCAAGCACATACCTATTTGTGACAAGTCCAGAATAGGAAGTCCTGGAAATGTGCTGCAGCGTGGTGTGTAGTGTTCTACTTGGAGCTTTGCTTTCCAAGTCTGCTCACCAGGAGAGAGGAGAAAGGTCCTGAAGGTGGGGCTGGTCCCCCATACAACTGCCCTTGGTGGCCTTGCTGTGGGACACATGCTCTTTGCTTTCCCAGTGTGATGGATCCAGCTTCACTGCTTGTCTCCTCCATTATTTATTTGCCTGTTCTACTGCCACACCTCTGCTGCTTATTACAGTAATTATTTATTCACATTTATGTGCGTGTGCCTTTCAGTTCCCAGTTCAGCTGTTACACCATTGAAACAGCCTTTTAACTGGTAGACAGTGGGTTTGTCTGTATAATCCTGGCCTCCTATAAATGACACCTGAAGCAGTCTTCAAAATCTTAGGCCTTACGTGCTGCATGGTGATGAGTAAGGACTGGGCAATATTTAGTATCATTTTGATGAAAAATGAAGGCATGCCTTTCTTTTTCTATCTTATCTAATATTAGATGGGGGTTCTTGAGTAACTCACTCCCTGAAGCCTTGGTCACTGAGCAGCTTCTGGGACTGCAGCAGGGCTTTGTGTCTGTCCAGGCCTTTGAGGCTGTGCTATGCTCACTACTTGCTCTGTTTGAGTGGCAGCATTATTCCCACAGTGCAGTCCTGGCTGAGGAGGGCTCTTAGAGGAAGGATTGAAAGGAAATTATTACAATTGCAAATTAGATTCCAATGGAGATTGTGCAACAATTATTTGAAATATGCTCCCTCAGTGATAGTTATACAAAGTAAGCCCCACTGTATTACAATCCACGAGGTAAAACTTTCGGCTATTTCATCTCTTGCTGATGCCACCTACCACAGAAGCATGTCTGATCAGTGAGGAATAAGAATGAGGCTTTTTTTCCATGATGGAAAAATGCCACATGATGTTCAGCAGAGTGCAGCAGGAGCTGGAGAGCCTCCTCACTGCAAACACTTGGAGTTACCGTGGAAGTAACTCCCCTGTGCAGTCTCTGCCACAGACTTTGTGAGGGGATTCACTGTGTGGGAGTGGAAACAAAAGCCAGGTCACAGCTAGAGTCACTCTGTCCTTGTTGAGATCAGTTTCTCTTCACTGTGGGGCCAGAAGGGTGAATGCCACTTAACCTTAACTGTGCAATGCTCCAAGATGTGCACAAGGCAAACATGACATTGGTGGCCAGGCAATGTAGTGCAGGGGGGCACTGGGGTCTGCACATCAGAAGAGCAAAGGAACATAGCTGGGGCTTGGGGTGTTAAGAGACAACAGAGTTGGATGAAAATGTACCCTCCACTGCAATTTTGGACCTTTTTTCCCCCCTGCAATTTCTTTCTGGCATCAGTTTCCCCTGGACGTCTTTTTCCAGGGGGGCTCAGAGCAGTGTCCAAGAAGTGAACTGCTTTCCCCTTTCAGATGTCTTCAGACAAACTTTCTGTGCTTTCACCTTCAAATGTTTTAGCATGTTCATAAGTGGCAAAGATTTCATGAGACTACTGACGAATTATATAATGGATTTTAGAAACTACCCTGTATCCTACAACACCAACAGTAGAGCTCTGCCAGCCTGGTTGAATCACTGGAGTTTATCTATTTCTTTTCAGTGCAACTAAGTGCTTAGAGAAGATATAGTTGCTGTTCAGGTTTTAGAGAAGTGGGTGTGATCATGCTTTCCATTCACCAAGATTAGCTTCCCCTGAAGGTCTACATCCCACCCAAATCCTGCTTGGTGGCTTATGTCCAAACTCAATCAGGCATGAAAAGCCTTCAAAGCCAGACAAGATTTGCAGAATGCCCAGGAGCTGAACAATGCAATGATGGGAGTCAACTGTGGGCTTGAAGAACTTTCAGTAAATTGAAGTCTGCAAGCTTTGAGGTGTTCTGCTGTGGTGCACATGGCAGGGAGAAATAGTTTTTTAAAGCCAGTAAGTCACTGCAGGCCAAAAACTCAATCTCCCATGAGCTTGGGCAGCCTGTAGATCCCAGTAGCTCTCTCTGTTTGTGAGGTTTTTCCTACAGATCTTGAAGCTGCATTGAGAGCACAAGACCTCATCCTACGCGTCATTCTCCTTGTTCTATATTTAAGCTAGAGACAAGGAGATTTGCAGGATCTTTGTGCTCAGAAACAAGAAACTGAAATAATTCTTGATTTGATTTTATTATGACTAAGAAAGACAGCTATCTTAAACATTGCAGAAGCATAAGGAGACAATGGAAGTTTTGACTGCCCTTTCTGTAGAGCCCCTGCGGAGGTTAGCGCAATTTGGGGAAAAAGCTCCAAAGTTAAAGGAAAGTAACAGTACCCATAACTCTTACACTTTTTTCCTTTTAAATATCTTACCTGCTATTTTCCAGGATACATACAGGAGCTGCACAGATTCCCAAGAAACATTATGGGCATTGATGTGCTAACACCTGAAAAAACCCAGCTTTTTTGTTAGTTTGTTTCTCAGTTGTGAGAGCAGCTGAGTGTTCCATTCGTATCCACATCGTGTGGCTGCTCCTGCATGGCCCTTCCCAGAGACGGAGGCTACCAGAGGTGTTCAGCAGCTGGGGTGTTTAAGGGGGGAACCTTGTCTTTTGGTTCCTGCTCCTAGGAACATGTGTGGCCATGTTGGAAACTTGTGTAAAGTGCAGAGTCATCCTCTTGGATAACTCCATCCTCCATGGAGCATCTGCAGCTCCACACACTAGCTCCAGTATCATCTAGTCCTAAATCCAGGGTCTGGATTGAGCCAATTTTGGTATCAGGACTGCTGGATTTGTGTCCCTCAGTTTCATGAGGGGGAATATGTGGCGTAAGTGAGAACTGGAAGATGTGAAACTTCCTCCTGTCAGTGGAGGACTTGAATACTGAGTCCTCCTCTTTCTCTCCTGGGTTTGCTGGCTGTTGAGTAAGATGTGGGCTCTGCTTTGCTGGCTAGAGGAAACAAACGGGCTGCAGTTGAAGAGCCTGTGCTGGGTGCTCTCCAAGAGCTATCCCTAACCCTTCCGAGGAGGAGTGCCTTTTCCCTGTGTTCCTGACCCGGCACTGGTGGGAGCTATGCTTAGCTGGGGCATCTGTGAGTGTACCCGAGGCAGCTTGGTGCTTGGTGAACTTTACAGTCCAACAGCAAAAGTTGAGTTCATAAAAGCACGCTTAGGGCTCTGCAGAGCTGAATAGAGGTTTTCTGATTGCAGAGATTTGGAGATTTGCAGTGACTCAGGCCCACGGAGGCGCTGGCAGAGGGAGCCAAGTCCTTTAGACTTTCTGGCTCCAGGATCCTGCCGGGAAGCGAACGGCAGGGTCCAGCAGGAGCTGCTTCTTCTGGACTCCCAGGCAGAGCCAGGGCTGCGTGTCCCGTCCCCCAGCGACCGCCCGCACCTGTTGCACGCTCCGGTGTGCGGAAGCCGCCCGTGCCCTCGCCCGTCCGGGGCCGGCTCTGCCCGGCCCCACCGGCGCAGGGGATTTGCCTTCTGGCAGGACTCGTCTCTGTAGCTGGCACACTCTTAGTGCGGGTGGAAGGATTTTAAAAAGCAGCCGCCTAATCCTCTCCTGACCCTCCTTAAGAGCCTCCGTGCAGAGCCCCGGTGCGCTCCGCGTTGCTAAGGCCTGGTGTATCCTGGAGACGGCGCGCAGCAAATCGCGGCGCCGCTCTCTGGGAGGCCGATCTCGCAGCCGGATTGCAGAGCTCCGCCACGCTCCGCGCTCGCCACCGCGAACCCAATGTCCTCCTCCTGCTGGAGCGATGGCGACGGCTCCTTCGGCACAGAAGACGTGGAACCCCGGGGATGTGCCGAGCAGCTCCCCCTGAGCTGAGGGGGCGTTTGGCACACGTGCTGTGCGGGAGCGGCGGTGGCTGTGCGAACCATTTAGACTTCTGCTTTTGAGAGCTGCAAACAGCTTTTGTTCACAGCCCTCTGCCCCATCCTGCCCTGGCAGGCACTTGAGCTTTTTTATTTCTTTTTTTTCTCCTGGGGGCCGAAGCCATGGCAAAGGTCCCCGACCGAAGCAGGCACAAATGGAGTGCGCTTCACACTTTCCTCCGCTGCAACATGAACCCGGAGACCCAGCGGGTAGTGGTCTTTGTCATCCTGCTCTTCCTCATCATCGTCAACGTGGTGCTGATGTTTCTTTTGGCATTTCACTGAAGGAGGACTGCCGGTAGTGGTGTGGTGCATGGGGGTTTCCAGGACTGGGCAACAAATCAGCAGGTCAGCTTGTCGTTGTCTGCCTCTGGTCTGCTTGTCTGCTGTTACGGTAACTGTGTGTCTCAGAGTATTCCTCCCGTGTTCTTTAATCCTCAGCTCTTTCCCCACCCTGCTCCCCTCACTCTCCTCCTGTCATCACTTGTGCCTTGCGGTTTGGATCCCAGGTAAACAAGAGAAAGGGAAAGAGGTAACGGAGCCAACCTGCTTAATCGTAACCACTCTCCGTGGCGCTAACCAGCCTTGATTCCTAGCGATGATGATACCGTGCCTGTACGTAGCACTTCTCAGCCCTGGAGAAGCCCAGAGTGCTGCTGCTTTGTTTGCAGAGGGACAGTCATCCTGTGAAGGAGCCCTTACACAAGGACCAGCTACATGTAAACACCTGCTCTAAAAGCTGAAGCCTGTAACGCCTCCCTTGCTCTGTCACTGTGAACACTGTGCTGTGCAGTGGCATGAGTAATACCCAATTAGCCAAAGAGATTGATTAATAGAGTCCATCAGGAATTCAGGCTGAATAAACGCTGCAGCAGTGTGGAAGGAGTGTTTTGTTGGCTTTAATCCCACTTCCTTTATTATACCTCAGTGCTTATCAGCTATGTGTATCAAAATGGCTGGCAGAGCCACAGCACAGGACACGGCCTGCAGGCCACTCATTCCTTACGGGCCGGGGCAGCCGTGCCCGGCGGGGGAGCGACTCCAGGAGCACTCCTGTAGAAGGTTAGGAGGGAAGGGCAGCGGGGCAGCCTGCCCCCTCCAGGCCTGCTCACCTCCGTGATGTTCTCGGCAGCCCTGCACATCGCAGCGCTTCCACACTTGGCATTGGCACCTCAGTGGAGCAGCCCTCTACTTGATGGCATTGAAGGAGACCGATTCCTGGAGGAAGACAGACTGGAAAGGAAGCCACAGTGCACTGGTCTTAATGACACTGCTTGTTTTTGTGCAGAAGACTGCAAAAGATCCAAGCCCTTAAAATTCAGCAGGATCCTTCATTTTGTGTGTTAGGTAATCTGCAATTTAAGTACAGCTTTCACAAGGGCAGTGTGTTTGCTGGCACAAATGGTTGAGGCTACTGCAGTTCTTTCAGACCTGAATATTTATGGCTCCTGGAGTCTGATCTGGTGCTGAGAAAGGCTGGATGGTGGTGTTGTCTCTGTCATCATGAGTGATGTACTCTGTATCAGTTATTTATGTGATTGTGTAATACATTAGTGTTGTACAAAACCACGTCACTTTAGCACGCAAAGAAATGGAATTCTTACCCGTGGAGCTCCTTTCTGTTACACCCAAGGTGCAGAACATCTTTTCCCTGAGAGAGGAGTCTCTCTTGCAGTTCTGGGTGTGGGGCAGCAGCAGGCCTCAACTCCCTGCAATTCTCTGTGAATCTCTTATGTAGAGGAACAGTTTTGAATTATTAAAAATCTCAAACTAGGCTATTAATTCTATTATCTAGCCATTGTGATAAACAGCCACCGAAACCATCCAGTCTATGTTGTTTTCTGAAGTTACTATTAAAAAAAACAAATGCTAAGCACAGCTCACAACTTGGCTTTCAAACAAATCTGTTTTCTCTTGCCTCTAAACTTTACCTGTGACCTTAGTTGCAGCTGGAATCAAAACCGAATGGCATAAGCTGGAAAAAGGATTGTTTATTGGAAAGGACAGGTGAATGATGGGAATGTACATCTCAGTCTTCAAATGACACGTGAGGGACCAAAGTACGGCTTTGGGGTCATAGGTGTCAGTGACACAAAGCTTTTGGAAGCTGCCTATGAGGGCAAACCCTGTACAAGGTTTGAGCAGGTTCTGAAAGTGCTTGAGGTTCAGAAGCTCTCACCCCTCATCTCATGGGAGCAGTGAGAGGCCTCAGCATCGTGGCAACCCCTGCTCTGTGTTTGGACTGTCAGTTATTGCAGCCATGCCTGCTCTGTATCTTGAAATAGTGCAAAAAAAAAATCTGATGTTAGATGAGAGGAGCAGTTATTCACAGGCCCTGCGTGCACGTGTCTCTCTGAGGAGTAGCTGGTGGATCGGCTCCATTCATAATCCCAGGGTTTGGCTCAGCATGTAGAAGCCATGTGGGGCAGCTGGGAAGCTGAGCACAAGTGTCTGCCAGCCAAGACTGAGCCTAGATTCACTACGTGACTCACACTTGTTTAGCTTGGTGCCATGTCCCTGAAATGTTCCTTGGGTGGCTTTGGAGACTACAGCTTCCTGTTACATTCTGCCTAGGAAGACACTTCAGGGAAGTTTTCCAGGAACTACTTTTTATTAAGTGTCCCGTAAAATTGGTTAGCATGGAGCTGGTCTTGTGGTGATGAAGTAATTTACCTTCTGCTACTGCTGCATGCTCAGTTTGGGGATGTCTTATTCCTGCTGCTTGCGGAAGGGCTCTGCTAGGTTGGGAATATCAAACCTGGGATGGCCTGGGAATGCTGTGAGTCTGAGCAGTTTGTGCCTCTGAGGTACAGTGCTGCCACGTTGCTTCCTGCAGGGCAGCTCTCCTCTGGGAAGCATTGCAGTTGTTGATGGAAAGGGCCCAAGCTTTCCCCAGCAGGAGGAGACCTGCTTGCTGCTAGAGAACTAAAGGAAAGAGCTGTTCCCTTCAAGGGCTGTGGGAGTCCAGGACAGTGGGGAAGAAAAGTATGTTATAGGAAAGGGTAATGTGCCCTCTGGTGAAATTGCCTTTCCCTTCCCTGCTTGGGGCAATTTGCATTACTCCTGCTTAGGACAATTTTGTACCAGAATAGTGGGGAGCAAAAAACATAAAATTTTTCTTGCATTTAAAACTTCTGATCAGAAAAATACCAAGATTACAGAGAACCCCGCGGAAAAACGTGTTCCAACACTGCCCGCCACAGGTGTTAGCTTGGGTTGCTATGAGCCTGGGACCACTTTTCCACTTTCTATTTGATGTTTGGTGAATTTTAATTTCCACTTTCCAGTGCTTGTCTAGATTCTTGATACCTGACTAATCCTGAAGTATGTGTGTCAAGTTTTGTTATGTGGAAGTCAGTGTTTTTCTCCTTCCTCAGCTTCCCCTACAGCTGTATGCATTCAGCTGGAAGCTGCAGTGGACAAGTAAGAGTTAATCAGTCTGGTATTCGTTGTGACTCATTCAGTCCTGCCTCACATCTTGGCTGAAGAAGCTGCAATGGCCAGTAAAGCCCAGGAAAAACAGAGCTGGTGAAGGATGCCTGAATCATGTGCAGAAGCTGTAGATGGTGATAGAAAGACAGTGCTGAAGGAGAGCTCTGGGGGGAAGGAAGAAGCTCTGACGTTTTCTGTTGGGTTTTTTAGTTCGCTCTCCGTGCACCTATTTGACAGGAGAGCTGGGTGCTCTGCTGAAGGGCTGTGATTGCCTTCCCTGCTGTCACCTGAACACCAGGCCCTGCCATGGCACTGGGGCCACAGCCCCGGGAGGGAGCAGCACTGCCAGGGCAGGGGGAGCAAGGCAGCTCGGATGCCCTGTGCCCACCACCCCCTGCTCCTGCTGCACAGCCAGGCATGGCAGCCAGGCCCTTGTGTGGCCACTGGACAGCCCCTCCTCCTCCTTCTCCTTGTTCCTGGGTGCAGACTGAGGCTGTGCCCGCACTCCTCCCGTGCCCTGGCTGCACGGCGAGACAGGGACAGGGATGTGCTGTGCCATGAGCCCTGCAGGGACAGGGATGTGTTGTGCCCTGAGCCCTGCAGGGACAGGGATGTGCTGTGCCCTGAGCCCTGCAGGGACAGGGATGTGCCCTGAGCCCTGCAGGGACAGGGATGTGCCGTGCCCTGAGCCCTGCAGGGACAGGGATGTGCCATGTCCTGAGCCCTGCAGGGGCAGGGATGTGCTGTGCTCTGAGCCCTGCAGGGACAGGGATGTGCCCTGAGCCCTGCAGGGATAGGGACAGGGACAGGGATGTGCCCTGAGCCCTGCAGGGACAGGGATGTGATGTGCCCTGAGCCCGACAGGGACAGGGATGTGCCATGTCCTGAGCCCTGCAGGGACAGGGATGTGCCATGTCCTGAGCCCTGCAGGGACAGGGGTGTGCCCTGAGCCCCGCAGGGGTAGGGATGTGCTGTGCCCCTTGCATGGGACAAGTTCACCAGAATGTTTTAACAGGCAAGAGCTCTGCTACTGCTCTGCTTTGAGCCTTGTGAGAGCAAAGAGCGTCTGTGAATAGGAGTGAGACCAAGACTTAATTTCCAAAGGGAGATCTGGGCTTTAGATTATATCTTTGCTTAATTTGTTCTCCCAGGCTAAACTCATTTCTGTGGTGATATGTGGTATCTGCTGTCTTTGTGATTTATTCTTGGAATCCAAGGGATGAGCTGGCCCGATAAGAAACACAGTAAGCACTTAGGATGATACCATCAACAATTACTTTTAATTACTGCTTTCAGTGTTTTGATATAAAATAAAATAAAAAATTAACACAACAAAAGAAGCCACATTACGCAGGAAATGTGGAAAAAGAAAGATTTCGAGAGGAGAAGTACTTGTTATTGATGCTGTGTCACTGGCCTTGTTAACTACAGACTGTGCTGCAAACAGGAATAAAATTATGTCTTATATGACTCTTTGTGTTCTTTGGCCAGGATTGCTCCAGACACTCTGTCTGCATTTGGCGGTGCAGAAATGGGACTCAGAGAGGTGGCGTGGACCTGTCTCACACCACACTGGCTTTCTGTGGCCTGCTGTGTGCATGCAAGCTTTCTGCATTTGTACTGATAAATGTGATAGCTCACCTGTGTTGGAGGTGCTAAAAGAAAAATGTCTCCCCAAGTACCAAGAGGGTATTGGCCAACCTTTCAGCAGAGGAGTCAGTCAGGTGTGAAGGACCACAATGGGAAATTTGGGAGTTTGCTCTCCCTTGCAACGACCCAGGAGATCTGGTCCCTCTGGAACAAGGGCCTGGTACAGGGCTCTTGTCCTACCCGTCCCGCTGCAGCACAGAGGTCCTGTCTTCCCCTTCTCCCTCCCTGGAGAGAGACCCTAGCACAGCCCCTTCCAGCATGCTTCTCCCTCCAGAGAGCACCACTTTCACACTGGGCACCTGAATCTCTGCTGTTCCTTGGTGCCAGAGCAAGTAGAGCCTCCACCAGCTGGGGGAATAAGGGCTGCCTTCAGCCCCCTCTGTCCTTCCTGCAGCCACTTCTGTCCAGAGCAGGCTCCTGGGCAAAGCCAAGGTGGCACAGGGCACGGAGCAAACAGCACAGTGCCCACACTTGAAAATCTTGTGCTTGTCCAGTGCTGCATCCACGTGGGATATCAGCTCAAGAATGGATCAGTATGGGACCAGTATGTTGTCTCCTGTCAAGCTGTGCTGGTTTGTAGTGGCCGCAGTGCATGAGTGGTATTTCTAGGCCCAGTGCCTATAGGTACAGTGGGGCTTGGCTGCTTGTGCTTGTTCATGAGCTGGTGCATTCCTGGCATGTTGAGTACCTGCAGTGTCATGGCAAACATTATATGGAAATAAAACCACTGTATAGAGGCATCACGTGGGAATGCAAGCAGCTACACTGGGATCTCTCAGCAGCAGCCTAACACAGCTTTCCTCACCTCACCAGATGAAATCGTTCCAGCAGGAGATTAGGAAAAGGCTGCTAAGGAGTCATGACTTGGTATTTTTAGCATCCCAGTTCACACCTGTAGTGCCCAGGAGTCAGGACTCATTATAGTAAGCATCATCTAATTACGTAGTGAGAAGATTTGCACTGTGTGCCAAGAGAGGAGTGCCGGGAATGGCACAAGTCCATTGCTGCCTGACCTACCAGAACATGCTCAGCTGAAAGTGAGCTGCCTCTGCAAAACTACTTTGTCCTGCTGAAAAGCCGTGGCCACTATGGGAGGGTTGTGCAGGGAGTCAGGGTGACTGAAATGAGAACTGGTGCACAGCAGGAGGTGTGTGAGTTCCTGTTTGGACCAAAGAAGCTGGGTCCTGCTGCTTGGGTCTCCTGTAGTTAGAGGGCTTGTTTGTGATGTGGTCTTGGAAACAGGAACGTGGTTCTGGTTTGAGGCCTTAGCTTTGTGTGGGCCATTACATCTCCTCATCCAGATGACGTGGATGTGAGACCAATGAGTAAAATGGATATATTCAAAAGCATAATGGTACAGGGCCTCAGAAGATCCCAGGAAGCTGCTGCTTCCTGAATGTCTTCTTTACCTAGCAGAGGACACTTGCAATAGGAAAAGGTGTTTTTTTCCCTAGGGTGTACATAACTTGACGAACCTTCTGTTGGGACTACAAAAGAAATGACTCATTTTTATATTTACAGATACTAACCAAAAACAAAGGCTTAGGCAGCCTCCTTTGCCTGACAGTGAGACATTATCAAGGTCTTTTTTTGTTCTTCTCCTTTATCTGTTATTCAGATTTTCCTCTGCCCCATTTTCAAACAATAGGACAAACAGCAGTTCTTACAATGGGAAAGAGATCAGCAGAAAGGGGATGGAGGGTGGTGGTAGTGGTAGAAATTACAGGTTTTGTGTCACCAAAACCCTGCAGGGTTCCTCTCTCAGGAAAAAGTGAAGAAAGAAAACAGCTACTAAACTGTGCATGGTTCTTTTGAGGCACGGAGATCATCTTTGAGCCACATCATGGAAACTGATAAACAATCTGTGTTGGCCCAGCATGTCTGCCAGCACCTGCCAGTGTTGTACAGACTTTGGCACAGTTTAATTCCAGGGGGATGTTTTCACAGGAGATAGGAGCAATAAAACTGATTTCAACATGTTTTTTTGCAGTGTGTTCCATTACAATTCACTCATGCACACACTTGAAAAGGAAAGCTATGCACTGTGTTGTGGGCTTGATGCTGACCTTTGGATGATTCAGAAGGGTTTGTTAACAATGCAATTTGTATCTGCTTTTAAATGTTTTCTTTAACCTTATTTGTAAAACAAATTTAGATTAATTTGCCTTCAAGCTGTAACTGATTTTATAACTCGCTGTATCTTTTGGGGGAAGGGCATAGCAAGAGTCATCACCAGGCAGAAAGCCTGGGACCTGGATGGTTCCTCTTCCTTTCCTTCCTCAAGGAGCCTGGATGCAGCATTTATCCTCAATAAATCTGCATGTCAGAATAGCTACAGCTGAACTGGTTTGGATACATTATCCTGAGGGATCTGTAGAGTATATTCCTCATTTGTCCAAAGAAATAATGATGAAAGAGAAAGCAAAGGAGGAGGTAGATTCGAAAAATTCCAAAATTAAGTCGTGGGAGAAGCAGTGGAATCAGGAGCTGTCCTGCAGAAAGGGAAAAGGAGTGGAAATATCCCAAGGCAATGTGCTGGTGGGAGTGCACAGAAGAAGGGTAGTCCTGCAGCAGCAGCAAGAGGAGAATGGGGAAAGCGTAAGTGACACAGAAATGTGTTAATGTAGCGTTAAATAAAAATTTCTGATGAAAATAGTTTCTACTTGGGTGTCTGAGAAATGGTAGTGTAAAAAAGATGCAACAGCAATTGCTCTCAAACGTGTGAACAACCAAACAGAAATATCCTGGGCTGTTTCTATTCCAGGTCGTACAGGTAAATTCAGGGCATCAGAAAATGCAAAAATTGTGTTTACCAGGTTTGCTTCATCCTCTGCAGTGAGCGTAGACTTCAAAACTCCTGGTGAGGTGAAGTGGGGATTCAGGCAGTCTGACACAATTTTCATCTACAGCCAAACCGGAACCAGAAACTACAACCTTTGTAGATGTGTGAGCCCTAGGTCAGAGTCTTGTTCAAACCTGAGAGTTCAACCCCAGGCCTCACAGCTTCCCAGTCTTTGAAACCAGAGAAAGTAGGAGAAGAGTATATGGACAATTTCCAGGTGCTGTTCCAGGGGCACCTGGGCTGTTTGGGGTAAATGGGACTGCGTGGCTTGGGTGAGGAGCAATGGGTGCCACAGCTGGGAGAGGAATGAGGAGTGGGTTAGCCAAAAGTTAGAGATTTTTAAACCACTTTTAAGCCTTAGAGTATTTCAAGCTCCTTAAGCCACTTTAAGGCTTTAGCTGGGTTTAAAATGCTTAAAACACTGTAGGGCCTTAGATGAGTTTAAGCTGTTTAAGCTGATTTAGAGCTTTGAAATGACTTAAGTTCTCTGTCTTTAAGGAGGTTTTGAGGTCCTCTGAGCTCTTAATTGCAAAGACCTTTCTGGACATTTTGAGTGAGGATATGGCACATACCTGCTCCTGTGACCTGAGTTCAGGGACTCTTTCTCCTAGGCAATATCTGGACAGCCAGGTTTCCCTGGGTACACTTCAATCTTCCTTTCTGGAAGACAAAAAAAGGATGCCAGGAGTTAGACATCCATGTGTAGGGATGAATGGCTACTCCAGATGTGTGTGCCTGGCGAGGGTTGCTCGTGTAGGATGGAGTGTGCGGGGTCTGTTATATCGAAGCCGTGTGGAAGTGCTGAGGAGTCCCAGCCAGGAGAGAAACAGCCCTACCCCAGGGGACATCCTAATGTCACTGTAATTACTGTGTTGGCAACTGCTAATTTTCCACCTGAATGGCAGTGTTGCTGTACCTCACGGGATGTCTCTGTGCCTGCCAGGTGCACATTTTCAGGGCTCACTGTTTTTAAGAAGTATCTGTGGGTAATATGAAGAGTCAATATTTCTTTCCTTCTGTGCTTTTTACAACCCTAATGTCCTACTGCTTTGGGAGATAAATTTTAGTACCCTAATGCCCAGGTCTGTAGGGCCAGCCAGTGACACTTTTACCTGTGAGTCGGGTAACTGTTCAGGAATAGAGGCAAGTATGGCCTGGCTCTTTGCTTTATGTGCCTTCCCAGGTGTGCTTAAGGTCCTTGAAGGGCTGCATCCAGACAGGATGTGTTTAAATGTCCTTGAAGGACATACATTTGCTTAATCCTTTTAAAAATCATTTCTGTGTTCGGCTGTGGGGCTTCCTGTGGCACAGCTTAATTATGCACCACAGGGAAAAGGTACTGCTTTTGTACCAAGCTTCTTGCCTGGTGGTTTCACTGGGCACCCAGCAGCCTGGATTAGAAATAACCTTTTTGTAAGCCTTCAGCTCATGGCCACCCTCCACCCACCTGTCTCTGTTGCAGCTTCAAGGTCTGTTTAGCTTGTGCTGGCCTAGAAACTCTTCCCACGTTTGATTCATGCTGCTCATTGTGCCTTGCCTAGTTCTCCTCTCTCTTTGAGTCATTCCTGATATTTGGGCTTTCTGACCCTGATGGAGAGGGCCAATGTTTTCTTAAATGGGTCTGCAGAGACATTCCTGAGGAGCAGCTCATTTAGTCAGTCACTTGTGTTAGATGCTGTTTGTGTTACATTCGTCAGCATAGAATTTCTTTGCCATTTTGTTACCCTGTCACCCGGCTGTAGCTACTTGTTTAGAAAGAATGGAAATACATTCCACTTATACCAGAAAATAAATGCGTTATATACAGAAGTTTCAACAAATGTCCTCTGGAAAATCATTTGACAGGTTAAAATGGAAGCTATTTCACAGCTTTACTTACTGTATGTGTTACCAGCAACTGCAATGTGCAACTATAAAAAGTGATACAGAGACAACCTGTTGCAGAGTTACTGAGAGGCTTGAGAAGGGCTTGGCCTTGGGTTTTTCCTTATGCCAAAAGTTAAGGATCTTAGTTCCCCGAATTAGCAGACTCCCTTGACAGACAGGTCATGGGAGTGTGGTGGTTGGAGTCCTGAGGGCACCGACAGGGGACAGGGTCGAGGTGATTTAGGTGTCCTCCTCAGCCACAGGTGACTATCCCCACTTTTTCAGAAGAACTTTCCTGAATTATTTCAGCCAAAAGTAAAATGGTTGAACGCAATTTTCAAGTTGTTTTCTTCTGCACTGTAAGAATCAGCTCCCACATCTTAGGTGAGGAACTGGGAGGTTCTCGCATCGCTCTGGAGTTTGAGGGATCACAGTTAATGGCACCCAGGGGACATGCACCTGGCAGGCTTTCTCACGCCAGACCCTTCACACAGGTTCACTCGACATGAAGCACAGCTCTGTCTCCTCCACTTCCCACAAGGGTTGCTTCCCTCCTCCTGCAGCACTGGATGAAGGGAGCTCTCAAAGCTTCTCCTTGCCTGCTGCGGGGGGGACCCTCCTCCTCTTCCCATCTGTTTAACTCACTTCTGAGGGGGAATCAGGACTCAGATGATATAAATAAAAGGGAATAATATAATTAATGCCAGTCAGAATGGTTTTGTGGAAAATAGTTCTTACCAAATAAATATGATGACAAATTTTGAATGTTTGGTAAATGGAGGCAGCTGTACTAGATGTCACATGAGCAGTTTAACTACAGGCACTGATTAAAAAAGCAGCACTGTATTATATCAGTGTAGCACACTTAGCTGGGTTAAGATCTTTGTTGACTGACATTTTAGATTTGTTAAGGAGAATCACTGTCAAGTTAAAATATTTTGAATGGAGATCTGCAGTGCTTGGTAAATGCCTGAGAGTCCTCCACTATCCTTAATCAGTCTCAAAAATCTGGGCTGAAAAATACTCAGCTTACAGTGCAGGCAAAAGGGCAACAAATGCTAAGGGCACGGCTTGGCTGGGGGCAGGGTGTGTGGGCCTGTGAATGAAGCAGTGACCACGAGCACTGCCCACGTGGGGACACGTGCCCGCTGTCACACTGGCAGGGAGGGCTTGTGTTACCCTGGAACGTGTGGGCACAGGAGCAGCAAGAAGCAATGAAGTGTTTGCTGTGGCTGCAGCGCTGCCGGTGGTTCTGGCACCCTGCAGCCAGGCAGCAAGTCCAGTCTAGCAGAGCGAGCCCAAATTCCTGCCTGGCAGTGAGGGGAGACAGGAACCCCAGGGGCTTGGTTAGCTCATCATGCTAAGAGAAATGCTGAAGATGAGCCCTTCCCTGGGCTGCCTGTCTCTCCCCACAAGGGGAGATGCTCCCAAAAGACAATCCAGATAACTCGTTCAGACTCAGTGCCGGCTGCTCAGATGACAGAAGCTCTGTGAGATAAATTTAATCTCTCTTGTCCATCATTAGACAGTGAAGCTAAAAGTTTTGAGAGGAAGCAAGAGCAAGTTGTCAGGACAATTTCAAAACTATCCCGTGGGTTCAGTTCAAGGCAGAGGCCAGTTGGCTTCTACCCGTGTTCAGAGAAAATAAGTATTTGTGTGAATGAAGCACTACTTTGGGGCAAGTGTGGAAGTAATTTTTTTTTTCACTCCTGTGCTGCACCTTGCATGAGAGAGGCAGAGGAGGAGATCTGGAAGCAAAGTGACTGGTGAAGGAACTGGAGCTGTGGGAGGGCTTTGCCTCTGGGGTCAGGACTGCTGCAGGGCTTAAATGTTTAATGTGCTGGACCAGTTCAGCTTCAGTCTGTAATGCAGAAGTTCGGGGGGGGTCAAGCAGTGAGGACTGGCTTCATGGCAACCATTTTAGCTCATGGGGAAGGGCTGGGTTCAGGTGCTCTTTGTGGAACATGTCTGGTTTAGGGTCACAGAGCTGAAAAATAAATTCCATTCTCTTGGCACCTTCTCCCTGAACTTCCCTTTTCCTAGTTCTTTTGATGCTCTTGGGTTTATCTTCTAGCTCTGCATGATCCAGTGTACTTGGCATTGTCAAGAGAAAGCTATTCAAATTTTATTCAAATAGAAACGTACTTATCTTTTGAGTAGCTCAAAAGATAAATATTTCCTAAAGGCATCTTCATCACTCCTTCTGTAAATTGCTGAGATCTTTTATCTCTGTTAATATTGCCTGGAGGTCCTGTCAGAATAAGACCAGGATACACAAGGTAATTATGTCAAGGTGTCCAGCCCGAGACAGACAGGGACCAAGTAGCTGCAATGCAAACAAGCCCATAGAATGAGCCTTGACATGCCGGATCTGTTTGCCCACATGTGGAGGACTTAATTTGGGATAGCTCTGTGCAACAGCCCTGGCTGCGGCTCCTCCTTGGCAGCCTCTGTGCAGACGCTGCTCGGAGGAGCCATGCCTCGGTCCTCCCCCTCCATCTGTGCCACGGGAGGAGCTGCCCCAGCGCCTGGCGCTGCAGAGCCTGGCGCTGCAGTGGGGACACAGAAAGGCCGAGCCAGTAGCAGAGCCGCCCTCGATTTTCAGATTCAGAGCACCTGTGTTAGTGCTGCCTTTGCGTTGCAAGTGCTGCTGTCTACAAAGTGAAATGTTTTTATAAACAAAGAAAAAAAGTTGATTTCTGATTGTTTTCCCCTCTGCCAGCTGCAGGAGCTAGAGCAGCTGTGGGGTGGCTGGTTTGCATTCTAACTTTCCTCCGCTCTACACTTGTTTGGGCCTCTTCAAGAACATGTACTGAGTTGTCCTTGACATTACAAAGCCAGCACATAAATGTTGTTTCATATGGAAATTAGTAGTTGTTTTTCAAACCTTGCTTTAATTGCAAAGATCAAACGTGTGGTGAGCTGAGCCTTTTAAGCTGAGGAGGTGCCGTGTTTGGCAGTGGTGAGCATTCCCTTCCATCCGTGCTCCTCTGGAAGCCAAGCAGCTCCCTCAGCAGAGCCGGTTCATTGGGCCACCCTGAACACATTTTGCTGAAACCCTTTTATCTGCTGGTGTGTTTTATCCTTCGTGGGTAGGGAGAGTCCTGACCCTCCTTCCCCGCAGCAGCTTGCCCCCGGGGGAGGACGGGGCAGCTCTCCTTGCTGCAGTGACGTGTGGCACCGTAGGTGCTCCTGTGCCATGGAAATGCCAGTCCTGGCTCAGAGCTACCCAATAGTACCTGCTCCGGAAAAGGGGCTGTTTGACTGGGTGTATTTGGTATTTGTTATCAGCTTAGGAGTTGGACTGGATACAACGGAAGGTAACGGTACAAGGCACAGCCTGAACTGCGGGCACAGAGAAGCAGAGCCCTGCCCATGGTGATCACTCAGCACTGCTCAGCATCCAGGTCTGCCCCTGCCCAGCCCAGGGTACCAGCACAGAAGGACATGGGGCAGGGAGGGGACCAGGCAGAGCCTGTCAGCCTGAACACATTGAGGTGTATTGAGTGCTGCTGTAATAAATGAGATAATCCCAAGGACAGATGAAATATTTTTTTCTCTTTATTTCATGCTTTATTCCATATAGATCATTCCTCCCTAGAAACATGGCGATTGTTGTTAGTTAAACAAATCCTGGCCTGTTGTTCGGGTGTATTTTTTTAATTTATTCCTTTCCGTGAGAACTGGCAGTGTCTTGCCTGCCTATTTGGCCAGGCTGGTGACCCCACAGTTGTGACTTCCTGTATTTTGCAAATCATATTCACAGTATGACTGTTGTTGAATAGAGAAAATTTAAGGTATTAATATTAATGGATGGATTAAATACCAGCTGAGGATTCTCTACTCAGCCCCACGGCTTTCAGTGACTCTGAGTAGAACCATGTGGCTCTGTGAGCTGAGTGTATCAGCCCTATGTGCTGTTAATGCTAGGTCAGGCTTGGTCTCTTGTCTTCTCATCAAGTTACCAATATGTGACAGCTTGGTACTGTGTGGTATTAATGCCTTCACATCATCAGTGCTCTGTGTGATCATCTCGATGCTGGAGGAAGTCTCTCTCCGGTAATGGCCACGGTGTGTGCGCCAGCCTCCACATCGTACTCAGCACTGATCCAGGCTGGCATATTTAAGCACAGAGTGAAGGTATTTTTTCTGAGAAAGAGCCATGTTCTGTATGTGCTGGTCACAGTTTGGATGTTGAAAAGCCTGCTGGATGCCATTCTTCCCAAAGTTCAGCAGCTTATGCCCACTCCCTGAGCAAGAGCCATCCGTTCCCGCAGGGATGTGTAACTGGGCAGGGCATGGCAGCAGCTGGTGTCACCTGGTGTGGGGCTCACAGCACAGGTGAGTGCCCAGCACTGCGAGTGAGATCAGAGTATTTAGTCAGCTCCCTTCCATAGGGGCAGCCAGGTCCTCCTCACCTTGTTACCTCTCCGTCCCTGCAGCAGGAGCTGGGCTCAACTTGGGGTCTGTGCAGGCACCAGTCCCTCGAAATCCTAAAGCAAATGGGTGGGCTGTGCGCAGGCAGATTGCCCAAAGCAGCAGCAGAGCTCTTTTGTGAGCTACACCCGCCGTCACCCACGGCCCAGCTGCTCTCCTGGAGCTGAAGTCTCATAGCCAAGTTTGGAAAAATACACTTTTACATCCACTCGCTTCCCTACTCTAGTTGTCACTGCTTTATGTTAAAAAGCTAAAACCTCTAAATTACTGAGGGTGCACTTGATTCCCTCATCCAGATCATGGATAAATATATTCCGAGAATGACAGAATATCCTGAGTTGGAAGGGATACACAAGGATCATCAAAGTCCAACTCCTGGCCCTGCACAGACACCCCAAGAATCCCACCCTGTGTCTGAGAGCGTTGTCCAAACGTTCCTTGAGCTCTGTCAGCCTTGGGGCCGTGATCCTGGGGTGCCTGTTCAGTGCCCAACCACCCTCTGGGGAAAGAATCTTTTCCTGATATCCAACCTAAACCTGCCCTTACACAGCTTCAGGCCGTTCCTGTGGGTCCTGCCACTGGTCACCAGAGAGCAAAGATCAGTGCCTGCTCCTCTGCTGCCCCACAGGAGAGGGGGAATACTCAACCCTGTCATCACCATCAAGCTCTTGACAGGCAAAACACTCCCTCACATAGTGTTCCCCCACTGCCTCTCCTTCCATGTCTGTTCCTTCTGAAGGATTTATGGCCACCCACTGCAGCACTCCACTTGTGAGAGTCACCCCACCATGTTTCTGTGGCGGCAGCTGTATCCTAGTTTTCCTTCTACACCATAGCCTTTGGCTCCTCCTGTTTGTTTCCCATCCTGTGTGCATTACTGTAGATGCACTTGAGTTGGGCTGATCCCAGCACCTTTTTGGGGGGGAGAGGCTCTAATTTCTACATGACCATTCTGAGGCACTTCTGTTGTTTTTAACACATCAATAACCCTTTTGTTTTTGCTGCCACATGGATCTCCATCCCCTGCTTTCACAGAGATATACATAGCATCACTCTACTGCATCCCACCTAGCTCTGGCTACACACTGCCTATATAGATAAGTGGGAACCTCTCACCCTCTCCTTCCCCATCATCCTGTTATTTTTGTCAGAATGGAAACATTGCATTAAGCTGTTTCTGGTTCAGTGAAGGGGCACGTGCTATCCAAAGGCAGACTGCATTTCAATTTTCTTTCAAATGCCTCGTTAACCCTTTTCTGATTTACTCAGTTCATGACTATCCTGACGTTCTTTTCCAACATGCATCTCTCTCCTTTGTGGAGAGGCAGCAGCAGTAACCCAGAGCAGCGGACAGCTCCGGGTGACCGAGCAGCCCAAGGTGCGTGGCTGGCCCGTGCACTGTGGTGACGCTGCTGCAGTGCTGTGAGACCTAGCAGGGACAGTGAGTTTCCTACAGCTTTCCTCTTTCTCCCGTGTGCCTCACAGACTGTCTTCCTGTTGTCTTCCCATAAGTCATCATTGCACCGTTTTCCTGGAGAAAAATAGGCCTTCACTGCCACTCCACAATGGTCAAGTTCTTTTTAGCAGAACTCCAGTACGCACTCCGCCTTCTCGGGGAAATCCTTGGTGTTCAGACAGTCCCGGGTACACTCAGGCCCTGGGAACTCTGTGTGGGTACTCTGTAGTTGCTGAAAGCCGAGGGAGACTGACCTGATAAACCAGTGGCATCAGGCACTCCTGCTGTAGTGGCCAGCATGACCAGCCCACAGATACACCACTGCAACAGCACCCAAGTGTAACCTGGCTACCCCACAGCTGCGGTGTGAACGGCTGAGAATGGCATCAGGCACAGCATCACTGTGCGCAGGAGTCCCCTTGCAGCTTCCAGCCACATGGGCTTTGGGTTGGGTTTGGGTTTTTTTAATTGCTAGGGGTCCTGTTTTTCCTAGAGTAGGCCTCTATGGGGCATGTAATAAGTAACTATTGTTCCTCAGTATAATTACCTAAAACTCTCCAGGAGTCTTATTTTAAGCATCAAAAGTGCTACATCTAACTACCTTAAAGGCTTCAAGCTCTACCCACCCCAGAGTAGCTCTGAGGCCTCCAAAAGCTTTCTGCTCTGAAGTATGTCTCTAAATATTGATGCTCAAGGTTTTATTTCAAGGTTTTCCAAAGCAGAACTGCACTGGCAGCACCAGAGCATCCTCCACAAACAAGGTAACACTGAGCCCTGTTTACTGGCTGAGGCAGTCAGCAGTATGAAATACCAGAATTTATGTTTTTATGGTAGTAAATGCAGTGTGTCCAAGTGATTCTGAATAAATGCTGTTGGGAGCAGGGCCAGGCGAAGCAACTGCCAGCCTTGCACCAACTCCTCATTGCCCACGGGAGCACAGAGTTACCAGCACGTGTCTGGCTCAGCAGCGACAGTGCCAGAGCTGCAGCCACGCTGGCACACGGCGCTGCTGTCGTAGGGGGACTGACAGTCTGCCCTGCTCTGCCCACAGCTCATCAGCGATGGCAGCGTGGTGTACGCAGAAGCCCTCTGGGACCATGTCACCATGGACGACCAAGAGCTGGGATTCAAGGCCGGCGATGTCATTGAAGTAATGGATGCCACCAACAAGGAGTGGTGGTGGGGGAGGATTCTGGACAGTGAAGGCTGGTTTCCAGCCAGCTTTGTTCGGGTAAGATCTTGTACCCTCTCTATTCTTTGTGCCCTCTTAGCACCAGGTATTTGTTCTTTTCCCCCAGGCTTAATGTTCTGTGGTGACTCCTCAGGACTTTCACTGCTAGAGACAGTTCAGCATGTCTTGTTAATATTCCTCTGCAAGTGGCTATGGTACAGGGTGCCCTCCTGGCTGAGCAGCCACCAGTGTGGAGAACTCCCTCTACATGAGTACATCAGGGGAAAGGGTTCAGCTCCAGAGTGGAGCAGAGCTGAGCTGTGCCAGCTGGGGAGCTGCCCTGTTCGGTGGTTTGCAGCCTGGCTCCTGCTTACCCATCTGTATATTGGCTGATTTGTGCCCAAGCACGTGGCATTCGTTTCCAGGAGCAAGCAGCACTCTCCTGGAGGAATCCCTCATGCAGCTGGCAGAGGTCTTCTCTCGTATCCACTTAGGCAATATAGATGAGCACGGCACCAAAGGCACCTCTCTCCAACAGGTGCTGGGGCCAGTGCAATGCCCCGTCCAAGGTATGCACCCACCTGACTCACACATGCACCTTGTCTTAGCCCACCAGGCTGCTGGGCTGTCACACAGCACTGCATTCCAGGCACTTAAACATGGAGGAGAAAGACACAAAAAATGTCTCAGCGGTCATCTGGGGCAATCTGAGACACTCAGTGCTTGTGGGCCAAGCTACAAAGCCCACACAGAACTGTGCAGACCAGCCCACACAGTCCCAACTGCACACTGCAGAGGCTTCATTTCCACCAGAGCTTTCTGAAACACATCTGAACTCTCAAGGCAAGTGGGAGGGAAACCAGGAGTGTGGGAGGATGGTAACTGCTGTGCCCCGCTGTCCTGCTGTGAGGAGAAAGGCTTTTTTCTTTCTCCTGACTTTGACTGTCGGTGTGGGTGCCTTGACGGCTTTCACCACCTCGGGGCAGGCTCCTCAGTGCCGCAAAGGCAATTAGGTGCCTAAGGGCAGAGATTCTCAGCCCTTTAGCTCTTTATCCAGGTCACTTCAGATCACAAGTGACCCGAAACCAGGTGAAGCATGAAAGGAGGTGACACGAGGTCATCTGGTGTCTGTAGCAAAAGTCCTTGGAGAAGTGGGGCAGTTTTGAAATGCTTTGTTACAGGTTGCAGGAGATGGTCTCAGCTGGATAATTATTACAAACAGTGGAATGTTTTGCAAGTAAGATTACCAAGACCTCAGCACTGGTGGGGACAAAACTGCTTTCTTTTTTGCAGTGAAAACACAGACTTTTTTTCTGTCACGTTACTGATAAGTTGAATTGTTGTCCTGGCTGGCAAAAACCTGTCATAATATCTTAGAGTAAAGCAGACTAGTGCTAGCCATTAGGGATGCAGAGGAAGAAATTCTTTTAACAAAGGAATTACAACACTTACTCAAACATCCAGCCGAAGATTTCCTGCTAATTACCACCGACTCTCAAGCTCACTGCAGGGAGGGCTGGGGTGTCTGGAGGCTTGAGTCAGTCTGCAGGACTCTGTCACTCCACATGAGTTTCAGGCCGAGATCTGAGTTTAAGGGTTGCCGATGTCCTGCTCACAGTGAAGGAGAACCAGGATTGCACATCTTGAGGGCTTCAGCAGTAAGTGTAATCTGTGCCTGTGTTGACAAGGGAGGGGTATGCACTGTTTTTTATATGTAGCTGTATTTTTATCAAGTGGTAAGTCACAGAGCCTAGAAGAAACTACATTTAAAGCATTTCTGTGTCATTGTGTTAAAAATCCCTATAATTGTGTGTGATTTAACTCCCTATCTTTCACTCCTTCTCTGTGCTGGGACTGATCCTTTGAGTCATGTACAAAGCATTCCCACGGGCACTCTGAGAGCTACAACAGTACTACGAAAAAGAGAGCTCATAAGTGAAATGCCCCAGTACGTGCCAGCTGTAACTCGGGCCCTTTGCCGTGACAGAGCAGACTCCAGCCTGGTGCTTCCCTCTGCTCGTGCTGTGCTGCCATCTGATGGGGGCACGGGGAGTCCCACACAGCCCTGCCGTGTAGTGCCCTTCCTTCCCACGTTAGTGCCCACAGGCAGCTGTATCTGCTTTTACTTTAGCAATGAACTCTCTTTAGGAAGAGAGGAAGCAGATACCGAGGGGCCATCTGTAACTGACAGTATGAGAACAATAAAGCTAGATAAAAATCCAACCATTTACTGGTTCTTCCCTCCCTCCTGAAATGCTCCTTCAAATATTTGAGAAAATTTCACTCGATAAACCATTTTTGACCTGATTTTATATGTATCCTTCCTGAAGGACTCCGCATTATTCCTCTGACTTCTGTCCACAAGAAATGCCTGCTTAAAACCACCCATGTCACAGTGGGAGCAGCTGCCATGTGGCTTGGGAGTACCCTCCCCAGAGTGACTGTCTGGCCTCAGCTTCCCCGAGGGGAAAATGTTTCCAGGCAATACACACACCCTCTTCACCCCTTATCCGAGCTCACTCTTTCTCTGCCATTCAGTCGACTGTCCCAAACTTCCTTGGCAGAGCTGTGTTTAGCAATACAAACAGTGAGCATGTTGTGTGCCTGCACAGCTGCGAGTAAACCAGGATGAGCCCATGGAAGATTATCCCCTGAAGGTAGAGGGGGGCAAAGAGGACGACTCCCGACGCTTTGGGATGGGCCAGACCACCAAAGACCAAATGAGGACCAATGTCATCAATGAGATCATAAGCACAGAGAGAGACTATATCAAGCACCTGAAGGACATTTGTGAGGTAAGGAATAAAGGGGGAAGGGACTGTAAGAACTTGGCTGAAGGATAATGGAGTATGTCCCACTCTTGTCTGGAAAGGGACCCTAAGCAGAAACTCTTCTGAAAATGAGACTGTATTTTCATCAGTTCTGTTGAAAACAGAAGACAATTCATAACAGCAAAATCCCAAATGCCTCTGCACCTGGAGCACTCACTTGTGCTCTCATTAAATGGAATAATTGGATTTCCCAAGCCAGAGGAAAGTAAATGTCTAGCATTGCTGTCCTGTCTAATATACGTTCTGAGGTAATATAAACAGCAACTCCAGCCTTCAGGCAAGTCATGCTCAGATCAAAACAAGTGGGGGATGCTCAGCCAACTGGGTCCTTTACTGCCAAATATGATGAATATTGTGATACCTCTTCTAAAAGAGATCTGTCATATACACTGGGGGAGTGAAGGTAGTTGGAATTCTTGCAGGAACAGAATTCTCTGCTGCAATGGTACAAAAGTGTACTGGCTCCCAGCAGAGGCAGCTGGGGCAAGGAGCACGCACTCACAAACAAGGCTCTCCTGCTCCAGTGTCCCCCTATCCCTTGGTGCTCTCCTCTGCCTGGAGTCAGTCAAGCAGCTCCTCACACAGGCACCCAAACCAGATCCACAACTGGACTTAATGGCTCTGAATCTACCAGTGCTGGGGTCAGAGCACCCCATTGCCTGCAGACACATAAAGGGCTTTTCAGCAGGAGAGAAAGCAGCTCTGTGACTCTTTCAGGTGTGGGCTACAGCATCGCCCAGGGCTGCCATGAGTCTGTGCCTTGGCTTTTATTTCTATCATGTCTAGGGTAACATTGGAGGAAATAATAGATAAACATGGGCACATCTCTGCAGGAAGGGAATACAGGAACCTGGTATACACCTGACTGCAGGCCTTGAGGCTTTCTGTTGCCTCAGAACGGATGCCCAGGAAGCTTTCCAATTTGGTTTTCTCCTAGGGTTACATTAAGCAGTGCCGCAAGAGAGCGGACATGTTTACGGAAGAACAGCTGAAGACAATCTTTGGGAATATTGAGGACATCTACAGGTGCCAGAAGAAATTTGTTAAAGCACTAGAGAAGAAATTTAACAAAGACCACCCACATTTGAGTGAGGTTGGCTCATGCTTCTTGGAATATGTAAGTAAATTTGACTTCATAGGAAAGGTGTACCTTGAGCATGGATTAAGCCAGAGGGTTTAGAAATTGATCTGACAGAACTGAAGCTGTTTTTAAAAAGAACCATCCAACCAAACTAAATGTCACTACCCCCCACCCCAGCCCTGTTCAACGACTCTCCACTTCCCAAAGAAATATCCTGTAGCTCTTGTGGCTGTGGAAAGAGCATTTTCAAAGCACCTCATCTCCTGAACACTATAATCCCTGCCAGACCTTGGTACTTCAGAAAAAATGTAGGAGGATTCCAAAATCTTGAGCGGGACCTGAGTTTGCAGTAATGGTATTTTCAGGTCAGTGCAGGATCAGCTGTGGCTGGTCTGGGCACTAAAAGCATTCAGCTGAGCTCAGAGCAGGATACGTGGCAATGTGGGTCTCTCAGATGAGGTGCAGGTGCTGAAGCTGTTACACACCCTGCCTGCCCCCAGCTTTAGGTCTCCGGGCTTGAGAGCCTGGGAAGGATACAACAAACAGCTCCCTGTGCAGGGAACGTGCACAGGATTCTGTGCCAGGGCAAGGCCCAGGAAACGTGGGCAGTAAATCCCTCCCCGTCCCTTGCAGCAAACAGAGTTTCAGATCTACTCCGAGTACTGCAACAACCACCCCAACGCCTGCATGGAGCTGTCGCGCCTCACCAAGGTGAACAAGTACGTGTACTTCTTCGAGGCCTGCCGGCTGCTGCAGAAGATGATTGACATCTCCCTGGATGGGTTCCTGCTGACCCCCGTGCAGAAAATCTGCAAATACCCCCTGCAACTGGCCGAGCTGCTCAAGTACACCAACCCCCAGCACAGGTAGGCCGGCGAGGGGGGAGGGAAGGAGCCAGGCTGCTCTCATGGAAATGGGCTCGCGCTGAATCCTGCAGGGAGGGCAGTGGCTAACTGCAGCCAATGCCACAATTCTTATAGGTTACCTTGTAGAAACCAGGAAAAAAAGTATTTTTATTTCAAATACATAATTTTCCACTACAGTAGCACTGAGCTTTCCTGTCACAGATCGAGAGTTACAAGGTCCACTTTATAATGGCCCTTTTCTATTTTATTTGGCTCATCTATCTGTGATACCAGCATATACATACTTGGGAGCTGCATGTTTCTGGTGGTGGTGTTGAGAATTTTGCCTCCAAAAGCATTGGTTGAATATATCCCAAAATGTCCATACAGCTACACTTCACCAGTGGGAAATTGTGCCCTGCAGCAGTCAAACCATGTACACTTTGTGCCTCATCAGTGCCGGCTCCAAAGCCTCCAAATCCATTGCTCAGTTTCAGGGTGAAGGGACTACCTTTGGCTCAAATAACTGTCACTTAATTAAGTATCTGAAAACATGAAAAATCTGTATGAAAGTGTGAATATTAGTCCATTGTGGTTTGACTTACTTTCACCTTCCTAACTGCATCCCTGGTACTTCCCAGAATGGTTTTAAGCATGTTGTCTGAGGATGACCTCAGAGCAGAAAGCTCCTTAATGAAGTGCACAGATGTTTTGAGAGTTGCCTTAGAGCCAAGTCGTGCAGCTCAGCTCCTTCCCAGCCACTCTGAAGTCAGCAGAAGTAGCTGGTGGCCACAGATGGTGTGTGGGGGAGGGCAGATCAGCCCCTGTCCTACCCTGCCAGAGAAGCCATCAGCTCCTGTTTGAAACAAGCCAGTTACTGATAAACTGCTTCACCTCTGCACCAGACATCAGTCCCTGCATGGAAACAGCAGCATTGTGAATGTTTTATCATGTTGCAGAAAGAAAATGAGACTTGGAAAGCCCTGGAGGTACTTCCAGCATTTCGTATTTACACCTCTGTAGCTAAATTTGCTTACTTACCCCCTTCCCTTCCCCAAAGAGGCCTAGATTTGTTACAGACCATAAGCTGTGCCTCAAAACCAGCTAGTGCCTGAGAAGCTGCCACGGGAACAGGTGGGACAGACTGCAAGTGGAACTGCTGGTTCCAGTCCCCAGCTCTGTGCTAGGCTGCTCTCCTGTGGGGTGCAGGTATGACACCCACGTGCCATTTTGCAAAGTCTAACGCCTCTGCCCCTCCCCAGGGATTTTAAGGATGTCGAGGCTGCCTTAAACGCCATGAAGAACGTAGCTCGGCTCATCAACGAGAGGAAGCGGCGGCTGGAGAACATCGACAAAATCGCTCAGTGGCAGAGCTCCATAGAGGACTGGGAGGTAGGAGACTTCCCTGCCAAGGAATCGCCTGTTCCACCTTGTTCCTCTTCTGCCCTTCCAACAGCTTCTCCCTACAGTGACACCTCAGCTCTCTGCCCATCTTTGTGGGGAGTCTTTTATTTTTTATTTAAACAGATACGATCTTTTAGTATAAGTGAGCAGGTCTAGCATATAACCTGGCTAGACCAGCTGCGTTTGCATGTTCCCTGGGATTTTTGCTTCCCTGGTTTTCCTTGCAGAATGAAATCAGCATGTAGGTTAGTGAAATTCTATTATTTTTCTCTTGCCCCCCATTTTATCTTGAGTGAATGCAAACTCTCAAGATGAGCAGACCTGCCCCTTAATTCTTAATAAGCCAGGTTATTGGTGCAGAAAGGCAAGTTTGGGCATAGTGACAGAGGAAACCAAGATTCCCTGTCGGCTCATTTAAAAAATTGTGAAATAAAAGAAACAAAATACTAATTTTCTAAATCCTAGACTCAATAAACCCACACTGTCTCCCTGCCCAAGGATGTCAGGCTAAATTCTTAGCTCCTTGCTTATGTGCCTCCTTTATGTCTGGGAAGGGAGCAGCTTTCCTGAGCAGACTCCCTGGAAAAGGAGATTTTTAAAAATTTAATACGCTATTGTTCTTATCAAATTCAGTTCCCATTCCCTGGGTGCCAAGGGCAGAGTGTCTCCCTGATGTGGCAAGGACTGTCCTCCAGCACAGAGGCTCTCTCTCATTCCCAGATGAGTTCTGTCAGCAGGAATTCAGGCCCCTCAGCCAAGCTGAGGTTCTTCCGTAAGACTACAGGCTCCTGCTTTCAGATGGCTGAGACCAACCTGTTCTTTGTGCTGTTCCCAGGGAGAAGATGTCCTAGTCAGAAGCTCAGAACTCATCTATTCTGGGGAATTAGCCAGAATCTCCCACCCTCAAGCCAAGAGCCAACAGAGGATGTTCTTCCTCTTTGATCACCAGCTTGTCTGCTGCAAGAAGGTAACCCATGAATGCTGGCTACTGCTGTGCTGATGGATTTAAGTGAGCTCCCTCTCCACCCCTTTGTTTCCTTAATACTTCCTGGCCTCATGTGTTCCTGGCACTGAGCCTTCTCTGTGCATTCCCTGCAGTCTCTTCTCCGAGGTCCTGGGGTGTTCTGTGCATCTGAGCACAGCAATCAGCTGTGCTGGCCTCACTCTCACAGCAAAAGAGGAAAGCACTGCACTGCTTCTGGGGTTAGTGTGGGGTTATTCTGTCCAACTCGGTTATGAGCACTGTCACACATTTCTTTTAACTACCTTGTTTTTCAACTGAACTTCCACCTTAGTGTTGTGTTCAGAAAAAGCTGCAGATTCGACGAACAGCTGTGGGCCTTGGCAGTCAGTAAGGCCATGTTAACAGCACATGTAAGTCTCTAAATACAGCTCATGCTGTTTTTCATAAGCTGAGTAATAAATCTTCCTTCTAGGAGCCAGTGAACAGTATCTTCCTCTGGAATTTCAGAACTGAATGTGCCAATTATTTTTTGCATATTCCATGGCATGCAGGTAGCTCCAGGTAACTTAGGCATGAAAATCACTGTTCTCAAAGTTACTTTTCATTGTCAACAAAATACCAAGAACTAATTGGTTTGTTTTTTTTTTTTTGCTTTTTAACTGGAACTGAAGGATTCAAATAGTGTTTTCTGGCAGAGGCTTAATGAGGATTTGGGATCACCCAAACTTGCTTCTTGTTCACATCTTCAGGGCAGACACCAGCCTGTCCTGACCCCACAAGCCATGTGGCTCCCACCAGTGCCCACAGCAGCTCAGCACTCTGCAGTTCCACAGATTCAAATCCAGTATCCTTTTCTTCTACAGGACTGTAGTGGTACCAGGAAGATCAAATGCTCCATCCTATCCAAGAAACAGCAACATCTGTTGTGATCTCTCTTACAGGACCTTCTGCGCAGGGACATCTTGTATTATAAGAGTCGGATCAACATGGATGACATGGAAATACTGGATGTAGAGGATGGGAAGGACAAGGACTTCAATATCAGTGTGAAAAATGCATTTAAGCTGCACTGCCGAGACACTGAGGAAGTCCATTTATTCTGTGCAAAAAAGCCTGAGCAGAAACAGCGCTGGCTGAAGGCGTTTGAGAATGAGAGGAGGCAGGTGCAGCTCGACCAGGAGACAGGTAAGGAAGGAGCAGTGCTGGGAGACTGTTTTTTTTTTTTAACTATTAGTATTATTTTTGGGTTTTCATCTTTTTTTACCTACTGGCTAATGCCTGAGGAGTGAAAGGGTGGGGAAGCCAGGCCGTGCTCCAGTGCAGCTCTGGGCTGCTGAATTGCATATTCTGAATGAATCTCTGCAATTAAAAAACTGCAAACCACCATGAGCCAACACTGCAGTCTGCCCTCAGGGAGGCTGATGTGTCTTAAGGAGTTCAAGCAGGGCTGACAACATACATTACGTACAGGGTCCAGAATAGTATGAGTGTCCAACTTGGAGGCATCTATACAGAACAGGTTCAGTCAAGGGTTCTCACTGTACAAGAGGGTTTATGTTGTTTTGTCCAAATCATTCTTACTTCAGCCTAGTGTGATCTCTAAGATTTCAGCCACCACTGGCCTGGACTGGCTTCTCCCCCAGTGAAGCATGGGCTGAGGGGCAGGCAGCAAACCCTGCATGGGGGGTGGCTGTGCAGCACAGCACAGGCCACGGGGAGCAGGCTGTGCATCCCAGCCTTGGCAGTAATTGTGGCCTCTCACCTCAGGCCTTTGCCTACCTCTGTCTTCCCCTGAGGTATCAGATGCTGACCTGCTGCTGACAAAAATCTGCTTTCTCTTCCAGGTTTTTCAATCACAGAGGTGCAGAAAAAGCAGGCAATGCTGAACGCCAGCAAGCAGCACCATGCTGGGAAGCCCAAGGGTGAGTCAGACCTTAACACAGGAACACTGTGAGAAGGGGGGTGGCTCTGTATTTTCTACATGGGAGTGGTTTCAATGAAGTGGCATTAACAAACTCTTGAGAAGGCCAGATGGTGACAATCTGCACTACAGTTCCTGGTAGATTCAGATGGCTGGAATCAGGAGACTATTCCTAACTCCAGGAGAACCACCTTGCAAATAATCAGCACTCTGCCAAAACCCAGCAGCTTCTGCTCCAAGGCCAGTGCACAGCCTCTCCCTGGGAGCCAGGCTCTCCCAGCAGTGTGATATTCCCTTTGGCAAAAGGCAAGTTTTGTAGTAAGCCCCATGATGCACAGAGGGCCACAGAGGTCACTGCAACAGGGACTGTTCCTGCCTGGGCAGTTCTGCTTGTGGAAGATGCTGTGAAACCTGTAACTTGGGCAGTGCCAGGGGTAGGCACCATGCTTGAGCAGAGCTCTTCGTTCAACCTGTGAGAGGCAGAGAAGAGTGAAGTCAAGCAAAAAAAAAAGGAAGGTTCCTGTGCCTACAGCACTGTTGGCTGAAGAGAGTCCTGTTGATGCCACCTTCCCCTTCTCTCTGTTCAGAGGAAGAGGTGTCACTTGGTTTCTTCTGAACCCACAGAGGCAACCACTTCCTCTTGGTGGTACCAGCCAGCACTTAAAGCCCAGCCACATCTCTTGAAAGAAAGCTTGGCTAAATGTCAAAATAGGTCAGAAAAAAGATTTGGCTGCAAAATAGGTCAGAAATAAGATTTGGCTTCCAAAGGGGGAAGTTTGGAAGGAGGCCAGACCACGCTAACAGAGCAAAGCCCTTGGGGCACAGCATTAGAGAAGACAGCACAGACCAGCCTTGTCCACCACGCAGGCACTGACCATTCCTACTCAGAAATCCAGCCCAGGGGGTCGTAACAGGCACCAGCAGCATTTGCACAGCAGCTGCTTCTCCCACCACAGCCAAAAGCACCAGTTAGGTTTGTCACCAGTCATGAGCTGCAGCTCTTTAGCCCTGCTGTCATGCTGGCAGAACACCTGACAGTTGTGCAGCACATTTCTGGGCCTTCCACATGAGCGCTAATCCTAAAAGGTACTGCTGAAAGTAAGGATAAACTAAAGGAAGGCTAACACTAGGACAAACCCAATTCACAGCCCTGCAGCTTTAATGGGGACTGGGCAGACAGTAGAGTGGGGGGAAAGGAGCCGTGTTCAACTAACATGCTTCCCATCTTCTCCTCCTTCTCCCAGCCATCACCAGGCCCTACTATGACTTCCTGATGCGGCAGAAGCATCCCACCCTGCCCACCACGCTCCCTCAGCAGCAGGTCTTCATGCTGGCAGAGCCCAAGCGCAAGCCCTCGAACTTCTGGCAGAACATCAGCAGGCTGACGCCCTTCCGGAAATAGGGGCAGCCCCATGTTTGTGCCTGAACCCCTTCTGAGAAAGCACTTTATCCGTCAGTCCTGGGAAGCGGAGCCCGGCTTCATCCAATCCTTTGTTTACAGAGGATGGCACATGTGCTCCTGCCTTCCCTATTTATTTTGCGGCCCGACTGACTGCGCTGGCTCCCAGATGAGGCCGCGTGGGCGCTCGCGCGCCCGCGTGCATCGATGCCAGTGCCAGGGAGCCAGCCCTGCCCGGGCAGGCAGCTCCAGGAGCGCGCAGCAGGGAGCCGGACAGGCTGCAGCCCAAGAGATTTTGCTTGTCAGCTGTACTTGGACTCACTCCTTCCCGCTGTGCCCACCACTGCTGGCTGGCAGCTGTCACAGGGGATGGCAGCTGATGGACCCACTGGCCCCGTGGCCATTGCTGTGCTCAGAACAACAGTTCAGAGTCCATGATGAGGAGGGACAAACCCTTCTGCTCTGCCCACCCCCACACCCCGCATTTCTCAGATATGATCCTCCTCCACGTGTCCAACTAATTCAGCAGCCTCTGCAGGCACTCAGAGCACAGTGAAAGCACTGCACTGTGACCTTCTCCCTTCCTTTAGTCCAACACCACTGGTGAGCGGTGTCCTACATTAAACTGTGCCAACCTGCAGCATGAGTCAAGTTGAAGAATCTTTCTAGTGGGTTTGAGTTACATAAGTTAGAGAAAAATGTGCCTAATTAATACCATACTCAATTCCTTAGATTCTCGTCTCTCCCTCATTCTGCCATATTTCCTGGCCAATGAAAATGCTCATTGTTTGTAATGTGTTTATTTATGGTAAAAATCAGAACTGTGGATTTTGTAAGTCTGTAATTGTTCTTGTCAGATGTTGTTAACTTGATGCCTGTTTTGTCTGTTTTTCTTTTTTTTTTTTTTTTTTAAAGAAAGGTCAATATTTGCAAACCTAGCTCCCAGAAGTCAGAGTCTGCTGTTCAACTCTGAAACCTCATTGTTATGCGAACTCCCACAGACCCTCAAATTCAAGGAGTGTTACTGACACTTTTAAAAATGGCAAACCACTTTAAAAAGGCCTAAATTTGGCATAAAGAGCCTCACTTTACGTACCTGAGTTTCAAACGGTGGCCAAAAAGAATGAATTTAAACGTTGGTTAGCAAAAGGAAAGATTTGCCTTACCCTAGCAAGAGTTAGAAGCCATACTGACTGAATTCCCTAATTTGGAGACATCCTGTGACAGTGGAAGAAAGACACCTGCTCATTCCCACTCAAGTGTGAGTGAGCACTAACTGTCTGCAGAGCTCAGAAATCCAGTGTTTGTTGATGCTGTAGCTGACCAAAGTCTGGTCATCCAGGGATATCTGAATTCAGCAGCATGTACAAAGTCCTTCTTGCACTATATCTTCCCCCCAGACCAGGGGCAACATTTAATTTCATAAAGAAACTTGTAAAAGTGACTCTCAGCCTGTGTTTGTCTCCAGCATGTCTGTGTGAACTTGTTTCTTTTCAAAGTCACTGTGGGAATTGTGCTCTTGCAGCTCCACAAGCAGCTGCTTGACCATAGAGGCCGTGCCAGAAGGTGACCTCAGAGCAGCCATCCTGCGGAGGGACAGGGGGGACATGGGGACCTGACCAGCGTAGGGGTGACTCTCTGCTCTGGAGAGGACACTGGGTCAAGGCAGGGGGGCAAAAGGGAAAAAAAAATTAATCACTCTCTAAGAAGCCACTGAGATCAGGCAGCTATGGCAGTATTAGAACAACAGATACACACCCACGGGGACACTGAAAGGCACCCAGAGACACACACGGCTCAGCAGGCACACCGAGGCACTGCCAGGCGTGTACAGACACACACACACCCCCCTACGGGGAGATGGTGACCCAGAGACCCTGACACACAGACACACACGGGTATGTCTGTTACAGCCAGCACCACTCACTAACAGAAGGCAATTGTCATTTCTGTGTTTACCCTGTGTCTGCACCCCCCTTTCCTTATCCATGGCATGTTTGTTTTGATTGGCCAGGAAGAAAACCTGTTGGCACTAAAATTATCAATTTTCTGAGCTTATCATCAGCTTTGTAGTAAGTGGCGGGGGGGTAGAGAGGCAGAGGACAATCCCCTCCCCAATACATATACAGGATCACACCCCGCACTGACCATGACCAGCTGTGACACTGCATCAGATTGCTCATAGTCTTGTCCAGTTTCTGTCTGGGTACACTCAAGGATGGCGGTTCTCCTAAAACCTCTTTATCCCTACTCAAAACCACTCAGTCCCCTGTGTGAGGGAAGTGCTGACATCTATTCAACGCTCCTCTTGTGGCAATGTCTGATCTGGTTTTAGGCAGAACGTTGCTTAATATACTCAACTTTACATCTACAATGAATTCACTCTGGTAGAAATCCTCACCTCTTCTCCCAAGGGAAATGGGGGGGCAGTGGCACAGGGCCCTGGAGTGCAGCGGCTCTAAGTGCAACAACCATGTCCCCGCTGGAACACACACAAGAATTGGCTACTATTAATTACCTGTGTAGCAATACTCTGAACAGTAAATATGGAGAGTGGTTAAAATAATTACATCATTTATCAGCTCTTCCAGAACTGGCTTAATCTCTGCCCGGTGCGCACAAAGGATTTACAGAGACTTTTTTTTTACAGAAATTTTTGAAGTGCCAAATGAGACTTCTCTGGCCAGACAGCATCCCAGTTAATGCACAGTTAATTACTTCTGGAAGACTTCTAGTCTCCACTTGACTATCAGTATTCTAAAAAGTGTCCTCAGTTGGGATTCTAGTCTTGCACGTCATTTGGAGCTAGGATCCAATCCCCTATGCAAGAGTGAGATCACGTAAAAAAGCTGATCACACAAAGTGGTGGAGTTACAGCAGCAACACAGAGGTAAGGCTCAAACCCATTGTGCTCAACATGCCCACCCCACAGACTGCTTTGAAGAGGACTTCATCTCAAAATACCACCCTTTGTTTAATACCCAACATTACTTCCCAATTCTCACAACCCCCAGCGTTTCCTGAACAAACTGTCACAGATCATGTGCAACCTCCTTAGGTTTTAAGTGATTAGACACTCAAAAGTCATCTCATCCCCCAAGTTACTCATTAAATGGCAAAGTGTACCTGTGTGTGAGATGGTCGTAACAGATTAACCAACCCCAGATTTCCCTCCTGCTCCCCTGGCATCTGGATTTGGACGGGGGTTGCTCCCACTGTTCTGCCAATGAACAGTACCAGGGCAAGCGTGTGCAGGCTGGCATGGGGGTGTGCACAACGACAGATCCCAAGGGCATCAGCTGAAGTTGTGATAATGGGGTTTCTGGCATATGAACAACAGGTCAAGTACAGCCTCTGACAAGCTCCCTGAGCTAAAGGGACAACACCACTGTGCCAGTTCCACCAGAAGTGTCCATTTGAAACATGAAGAATCAGAGCTGTGAGACATCAGCATCCCTTTCTCTGGGGCTGAACCTTCAACAGAGGCCAGAAACACACATTTGCATACAAAACAAACTGAAGCTCCTGACATGAGTCTGAACATCACCAACCCTTCTGGATTTTAGGGTAGAACCAGCTGAACTACTCATAGTTCTGCAGCGAGTTACATAAAGAGGACAAAGAGATTGAGTCAGGGGTAGTTAGGGGGTTTTTTTAGGGGTGTTGGCTCTATCTGTTCCTCTCCTTCTGTAGCTATCCACGTAGGAAACTTCTTGTAAAAACAGCCATGTTTCTTAATGACCTAAATCTGCTCAGATTTCATTTGGTCAAATAAAACACAGACTTACGTAAAGCATGTGAATCACTTGAAAGAATGATTTCCTGAAGCTACCAGTTAAGTGAAGACAACCAGTGGCTGCTAAATAACGTAGTTTCTGCTCTGACCAAAAAAATGGAAAAAAAAAATCTCTAATTTGAAGTATTAGTTTAGATTAGCTGATTCAGACACTGTGGGTGTATACACTGTTCAAGTTCTAACACCATCAAAACCAGCACAAACTATCTTTGTGCTAACTCAAAGTAACAACTAGGTCAATTCCCATGGAGAAGAAAGTTCCCCGAAAGCAGCCTTTAATATCTTTCCTGTTTTGTCCATTTTCTGAAGGACAGTGAGGTGTCAGCTGGGGAGGAGCCCCATCTGTGTCCAGCAGAGTCCATGGCCTCACCAAGTCCACTGCAGGAGGTTCCCACTGTCCAGGACACTGCTCTGCAAAACCAGGAAGGCACTCTGTCATCCAGGAGCCAACCATGTACCAACCATCTGCACCTGCGTTTCCCAGCAGCTTCCCAAAACCACCTGAAAACCAGGCCTCACCATCACCAACAGGGCTAACTCAGAATCGAGGCACCAGCAAGTAACAAAAGAATCCCAGCTTCAGACTGAATATGCTTCATTTCTTGGGATGCCAGAATGACAGAAATCAGCTTTTTTTAAATAAAAAGGCTTTTCACCTGATATGTCAAAATATCAGGCTGTGCTCCTCCAGATTTACTGTAGTGGAAACACATCTTCATATAACAGCATCATTCCAAAAGTCTGTGGCAAGATTGGTATGCAAGTATCAGTCTTCTGAACAAGTACTGCACCACTCACCACCCAGACTCTGGAGCTGTCAGCATCTGGGAGGTGGGACAGCATCCAGCAAGTGCTAATTTCTTCTTTATTGTTATTACTTCAATTGTTTTAATTCTCCTGTCAAGTTTCACTATGTACCTGCTCATGAGGGTTATGGCCATTGCAAAGCCTATTTAGACAGTGACTGTGGTAGAACAGAAACTCCTAAAGCTTTAAGGAAGGAACTACTCACACCTCATTCAACTGCTGGAGCCTCAGCCTGTGCCTGCTGCTACTCCCATTCTCTACCAAAGTGGGCAGGACTCACCACTGCTACTGACATCAGCAGTACCACACTGCTACGACCCGAATATCAACTACAATGTCCTGTACCAGCCCACCAGCAGAAAGTCCCTGTCCCAGAGCTCCCAGCCTAAGCAAAGCTGTAGGGTCAGGTCTTCAGGTAAGTAATGGGTTAAAGAATAAGAACTTTGATAGTGGATAAAAATTAACTGGAAGAAATAGAAGTGCTTTCAGCTGATTTTAACCCCCTGAAGGCACAGTGGTGCTCTTTTAGTTGGACAGAGCGGGGAGGGAATCAATCCTCCAGGCTGCACAGACCAATCAGTGCAGCTCATGTCAGAGTGAAGGCAGTGCAAGGCGGCAGCCAGCAGTGTGACCTGCCATGAGACAGAAATGCCTCCTGCACGCCCTGCCAGTGCTATGCAGGCAGGGGATCGCAGCTCCAGGCAGCAGCCTGCAGTCACCTGCCTTTGCACTCACAGCCACCCAGCTGCAGGCTCTGGAGAAGCCAAAGGGTGCTCCATCCCAGCCACACAGCAATCCCAGCTTGCCCTGCCTTGCCATTAACACCTCACACTTCATTTCTCCTGTCTCTCACACATTTCCTTAACAAGCTACATTACTAAAATCCCATGGCCTTGGCAGTGCTGGCAGTTCTAGGAAAAATGCAGGCTGCTTGTTTTTTTGCTTAACACTCCTGTCATCTTTCCCCCTGCAACTACACCCCGCCTCTCTGCACGTCCTGAGCTTCTCTTTTGCACACGTTTGCTACCAAAGCAGCTCCCTGGTTCACAGCCTGTGCAAATGAAATACCTGTGGTACTTACCCCAGAGCCGTGTACCTTTGTGTGTGACTGCTTACATTTACAGTTGTGAGATGGGAAATAAACAAGCTATCAACTTTAAGTCTTGTATAATTCTGTAATCGTCCCATAAAGCATTAACTACTGACTACACAGCATCAGCCTTTGTATCTGCCATAACCCCAGGGAGCTATGTAACAGCATTCTGCTTAGAAGTTCCTTCTATCCTTCCACACCTACTCCTTTCCCTTTCCTCCTAAACAGCACCCACCCACTAGCCGGGCTTGATAATAATTTGTGGCTTTTTTTCTTTAACCTCCAGCAACCCAAAATGATATACTCGCTTTCTAAATCACACCACCAAGAAAAACCTTATCCCCAAATACAGCGACGTGTTCACTGAAGCAGAGGGAACTGCATTTGAGCTCAACTGGGAACTTCACATGATTACAATTCTTACAAGGCTGGCAAAAGCAAAACTTGGGGAAGGTGTTCCCCTCCCCCTTTCTGAAGCATCAATTTGACCACATATTTTACCTTTCTTGCCCAGAAAAGAAAAAGCTATTGTAATACACTACAAAGTAGATTACTACAGCCCAAAAATTAAGGCCCAGCTGTGGTAATTTAAGATGACAGCTGAGCTGCTCAGTTTCAAGTTCCGTCACATTTGCCTTGGAAGGCTCTCTTAGCCCACCAAGGACTACAGCTGTGGGTTCCTTGTACCCAGGAGGCTCAACAGCCTCCCCTCTACATCTGCCATTCTCCCTGTGACACAACCCAACTTCCCACAGCTACCAAAGACTTCTGGCTGCTGTTTAAAATAAACATTAAAAACCTGAAGTCATCACATGGCCTCCATTCTGTTCTGGATGAGTAAGACAGGATAGCTAATAGCCTGATGGATACTGAAATAAAATCCTGGAGAACACTTAGCCTCCTACACACGAGTCAGCCATTTTATCCATGCAATTCAGCAACACCTTCCACTCCAGCACTGACGTTTCCTACACAAAAAATATTTCCATCTCAATCATAATGTATACTTCATTCCTGATTCCAAGGGACCTCACCAATGAAACTATTTCTGTTACCTGACTTTGTTTACAGCAAGCCACGGAGTTTAGAATCTAAAGCAAGATGTTAGAAACAGCAAATTTTAGTTTTGCCCATTATTAGTTACAGGAAAATTTGAAACTCAAATCTCCTTGCCTGATTTCTACCAATCACTAACTGAGCAGATACTTTCTGGGTAGGGGCTCTGGCTGTTCTCAGATACTCAAAGCTGCCCCTAAATGAGGGAGTTCTTATCAAAACCATCTGACTTCCACAGCAAGTAACCAACAGCCACTCATCAGTGAGGGGGAGGGTAAAACACATTACACTGCCACTGCACCAGCAATCTGGCAAGAGGGAAAAGTCAAACCATTACTGACCCACCATTTTGGCAGTTCCATGGATACATTTAGAACCACCATGAAAGAAACTCTACATGGAGACTTAAGAGTTCAGTACCATGTCCTTACCAGTGTTGACTACAAAGTCATGTTTCACAGCAACAGACTCCCAGGAGAACAGCTACATCACAATCCCTCCAGCCCAAGAGTGATCAGCACCATTCTGAAGAACAGCTTTTCCCTTTATAGCATCCCAGATTTCAGCAACCCACTGGTTGAGGATTATGAATTTTCATCAGCTACAGTGCTCTGCAAAAAACACTCCCAAACCCAGCTACCTGTAACATGAAAGAGATCCCAGGATAACTGACCAACAATTAGCTTCAGGTAAAGCACACTGAAAATAATCTGCCCATGGTAGCCCTGGTGCTCAGCTACAATTTTTAGAAGCTCAACTACTTAAAACTACCTGTAGCAATAATCCTGACAATGAAACACTATTCCTGCAGATTGATGCAGTCACGTTGCACCTTCCTCTTCCACATGTGTTGCTTTTTTCCAGAAGGTTACCAGGTAAGTTACTGTTATTTTTGGAGACCTACAATAAATGAAAAGAGCCAGTTAGTTCAAGCAGCTTAGTTCTGTTCCCCCGAAACACACACAATTCCATTTTAACATTAGAGCTTTACAACCACCCACACACTGAAGAAATTGGATAATTACCCACACTTCACACCTACTCCACTCTTTTCCTTCTGGGGAACACTCAAGACACTGATTTATAACAGCTTTCTGCTCAGGGGTTGTCACCTCTCCAATCAAACAGCATGGATTTGGTATGAAGCAAATGCTGAAGTATGTCAAATTTTACATCTGTTCCATTTCCTTTGTTTTAAGCTATAAAGTAAAACCTCTAAAACTGCAGGAAATGTCTCAAAAGGGAACAAGGCAGGGCTGCACATCTTTAGCATACTCTCAGACAGGACAACTTAGGGCAGCTTATTCCCCACTGGGGGGCCTTTCCCACTGTGTTCTGTTAGGCATCAAGAAACCTTACAGAGAAAAGTCACTCAACCCATTTCAACATTTTGCTTTGTTTCCATCAATCACCAGATTCCATCAGCTTAAGGAGTTTATATGTACCATACTGTTCTCCAGCACAGAATGTTTTCTGGAAGGATGTCACCAAAGACAGTAGGAAAGAAACCACAATAAGCAACACAAGTCAATCTTTATTGAAAACTGAAGTATTAATACATAACAATTCTTGTTACAATAAACGTGCTTTTAAGAATTTAAACTTGAGCTCATCTACTCATTGAATTGCATAAAAAATAAAAAAGTATGAATTTTCACAATTGAACTGGCTCAGAATGGAATCTCCACTCTTTGTGTTGATGCAATAGTTCAATGCAGGAGTGAGTGATGCCTTAAAACTTATTCTGGAAGACAACATTGACCTAAGCTTAAAAAAAAGTACCAATACAACTGTTCCTAAGACAGTTTTAAAAAAAGTCATAAAAAGGAAACCTGTGTCTATTTCATAACAAACATGGAGAACTATTACTGGGGCCTCTTGTACTTCCATTGCATGCACTCACTTTTTTAGATCTTAAGACAGGAGGGCAGCCAATAATAGCATTACAATTAAAAAAACCCACTAACAAATCCCTTCTACTTAAAACAAGTCTGTACAGCAGCCAGCTAAAAAAGCTTTCCCAGTTTGCCTGCTAAGTGCCCAAAAGTCACAACCAGTTTAGAAAAGTCATGTTCATTTTCTTGATGTTGAAACTTCAGGGCCCATAAGTTGTCTAGAGTACTTTAAAAATCACAAATGGACCCTTACTACGTGTGAAATTCAGATGTTTCAGTGTTACATGCAACCTGCACAAGAAAAGGTTTCTTGTCCCCAGATAAGCACTGCTCCTCTTCCCTCTCTTGTGCCTACAGGACACTCCTTACCTGCCCTCAGCACCCCGGGCAGAGGCACACCCAGCCTGCCCAGAGTCCCTGCTCCTTCCCAGCTCCACTCTGGGCCAGCCCTGGTGCACGAGCTGCCCGACCCTGCTGCAGGTGCTCCTGCCCTGTGGCATTTTACCTCCTCAGCATGAGGGGCTCTGCAGGAAGCCTAGAGCTGATACAACACAGGACTAGAAACTGACACTTCTTAATGAGAACAACGTGAATGAGCTGAAGCTGAAACCGCCATGTCTTTTACAGCCTGCACAAAGCCTGGCACACAGGGCTGAGGAGCCTGCCTGGACTGACACGTGCTGGAGCAGGCTGGGGCAGACGGGGGCTGTTTCCGAAGGAGCACTGCACTAACACAGCCCGGGCAGCCACGGCCAGGCACAGCCACGGGCTCTGTCCCGGCCCTTGAGCTCCAGCTGAAGCATCACTATTGCTCACGTTCCTAGGATGGGAGGTTTCACACACGTGGTAGTTACCACTCCTGGTATGAGTTTGACCCTAGAATTAGGTGGTGGTATCAGATTGCTGCGCTTACCTATTTGAGCAAAACCCAAATGAACAGTGTGGAACACTGTGCTGAAGCACTGGGGAGTGATTCCAAGTCAGTGCTCTTGCCTTACTACCCCAGGAGCAGTGAAGGCAGAACGCTCCATGGAGAGCAGCCAGTGCTGGTACCCTGGTGTACAGCTCTGTACCAGCAGCTATCCTGACAACACTAACACACAGCGGTACTTACGGGTGGTGGTTTGCTTCTGTTGCTTGGTTAGCGTTTTCAGTGGGTGAAGCAATACAAGGAAGAACTTCAACTAAAATAAAGGACTTTCTCCATCTACCACTGCATCTGTTTAACTTGCATAGTACACTCAAAATTAAGCTTTCTTGAACAGCATTCCTGTATGCCACCTAGAACTCCAAACAGGAGAGGGTTACAACAAGCATAAGCAACATCTAGTAGTAGGTTGTCTCTTTTCCTTCCTAGTGTTTAGTTCACCACCACACTGACTAGGGCTACATGTTTTTGGTGCCAATTAGCCATTTTTCTTTTGCTGCTGCTACATTTAAAAGACATTTTCATCAGCTGTTACTGACATAGGGAATACCTCAGTTTTTAAAAAATACTTTATCTAGACGCAACACCTGAAATTTGAATTAAAAAAAAATTCTTGGACTTCTCTTTGTTATTGCTGCAACAGTTATTTTCAGTTCCAGGTTTATAGTAGTACTTTTTTTTTAATCATATAAAGCTGCCATAAAAGTTTTTTTCTTTTTTTAAAGAGAAGCTTGATCTGAAATGTCTCTACTGCACTAGCTCTTTTCATTTGCTGAGGAACTCTAGTGCAAACACATACTGTGTTTTAATTTATAAAGGAATTCTAAATAGGGAATGTTATATAAAAAGCAGGAGAGAATGTTTCGTAAGACCCTCACTGTGTAAACGCCTATTTAATGATGTACAGTTTCCCCCACTGCAGTTTTATATCCATGCTTTCTACTATTTGCAACAAAATACCATTAAGATAGTTATATATACACATATTCCCCCGTCCCCCTGCACTGTGCTTTTGGTTACTTTTCATAACAACTCCTGGAGACAAGCTCCAGCCTCCCAGCAGGATCAGAATCGCTCAGGACTGGAAGGTGCAGTACCTTTGAACAAGGTACAGTTTCTCCCTCCTGGATGAATCCCATAATGCAACTTAGAAAAAAAAGTGCTCAAGTAAGTGAGACTGCCTAAGTGTTACGGAATACTATACGGAGACCAATTCCAAGATGACATTTACGAATCTGAAGTTAGAGCAAATATATAGGAAGTTATATTAACTCCTTAACTATTTCTCTATTGCAGCATTCATCGAAGTTCTCTCCTATGACTTTCAAAACTTTAGTTTATGGTGATGAGACAGGAGACAGCAAAACTTCCAGCCTGGCCCTCACAGCTCCTCCCAACACAGCACTGCTCCAACCCTCAGCTCCTGGTTCAAACCACGCTCAGAACAAGCGCCCTGCGTTGGTGCTCACTGTGCTCTGCCACACCTGACTGATCACAGCTGCAAATCTAATACACAAATGGAATTGTTACACACACTTGAACAAAGCAGTACAGATTCAACTAAGTTTGTCTTGGATAATTTTCTGCTCCATATAAAAACATATGGAAATCTCTAAGCTGCAGTAAGTGCTCATGAAAGTACTTATTCCAACAACATAGTTATGTTCAAGGCATTAGAAATAAGGGGGCCATCCACTGACAGTGATTCATGCAAAATAAACCTAAACTTTATTTAAAAAAAAAAAAAAGGGTACAAAATACAAAGAGTGCTTACTGTAAAAAATAAAGTTACTGAAGGCTCTAACCACCAATGGGGTATGAAGATACACAAGCCGCTCACCAGGGCAGAGTACTGGGATGGCAGCACTAAATCAGCACTGATGCTACCTCAAATCAGCTGCCAAACCTGTACAGGAGCAGAACACCCCAAAAACAAAGCATAACTAAGATACACAACTTCAAAAAATTTAATTCTGAATGGCAGTTAACCTACGAGAACAAGACAGCCTGATATACCTCTGTGTAAATGCTTAAAAGGGAACAACATTTTATATCCATTTACTGCATAATTTATTGCAGGCAGAATGTATTAAAAAAAATTGCATCTTTCTGGAATTGTAAATCAAGCAGGTTTAAGAAGAACCTCGGTTTTAATGTGCAATATTCAAATCTAAAAATTTAAAATCTCCCCCATAACAATTTTGGTATACAAATGGGTTTCAAGGCTAGCCCTTTATCCCCACAGCATTTGCTTTGAGGTACTTTAAAAATTGAAGTTGCAAGAAAGAATATCACAAATGACTCATTGCAATGAAATGCTAATCTGCAGTCGAGTCTTATTTTACGTGCTTCCAAGTGCAATTTAGGAAGTAAAAAACAGAAAATACTAAGAAAACACATCAAAAGGCTGTAACCAACAAATGGCTCCTACTTCAATGACAAATATTTTCATGAAAAAAAACCAAAATGAAACTGCTATTTAAACCCTCTATATTCTGGCAGCCCTACTACAGAGTATCCATAGTCCATACTGCAAGTAGATAATAAGGAAATTGTGTTAAAATGATTTGTTCCCCTTTAACATACTCATCAGGCACACAAGCTTTCCTCAGAACAACATGCAGCTGAACTCTGTTGCAGAAAGCCCTTACACTTCTAAAGTTTCTGGAAAGCAAGCTGGATCAACTGCACATACGTTTTCAACTGACTACAACATTCTTCAGGAAAAACAGCACGGATTTGCTCAACTGAGAACTAAAAGGAAGTGTTTTTCTATCAGTCTGTGTGGCAGTCTCACTTTGACACATCTTGCATTATCTGAAAGATAGTACTGGTTAGAAATCTCCCCAGGACATGCTATTCATTATGCAGGTGATATCACCTCCTACTATTCCTAAGAGCCAGTTTTGCCTCAAGGAAGTTCGCCTTATTTACTGGCACACACAGCATTACCTTTGTCATTTCATTCTGATCCTTAAGAACATCTGTATAACACTGATTCCATACAATGAAAATGAAAAGGTATGAAGTAAACTAATCGTGTGCGGGATTTCTACAGCTTGTCTGACTCATTTTCCAGTCACTCCAATTTATTAGCTGAATTTGAAAAGAACACATCACTTAAATAAAAATATGCCCCTTTTAAACTGGCAACTCCATCAACCTGAAACAGGCTGAAGCACTCATCTAATGTATGTTATGGTATTCGAGAAAGAAACTCACTTTCATGATTCTACCTTGTCAGACCCTGCATACATTACAACAGTGCATTAGTGATACAAGTTGTAAAATACTTTTCGGTTCCTTTGGATTTGCATATGATGGTTTTTGCATCAGTCACTGCAGGTAGATTGAGCAAGCTTTGTTTTTGTGTTTTAACATGCATTCAACTAGATATGGATCAGAATAAATTTATACTCCCTTTTTATCATTATAATTAGCTAAAAAATTGCAAGACAGTCCACAAAACAGGATTTGCTTTAAGACTAACTGCTGGAGTTCCAAGATGTAAGATATGCAGCACTGGAAAATCTTCAGTGATCAGGAATTAGTAGTGTTTAGCCAAGTGTTGAAAGCATTCAGAAGGAAAGTCCTGGTTGGAGGCATGAGGGCTTCAGCACCAACTTTTAAACCTCAATTTCTTGATTGCATATCTCCCATCTTTAAACCTACATTAAGAGGGGGGGAAAGAGTGGGAAATACCCTCAATTAGGTGACATATTATTTGAGTGTGGCAGAACACACAAACATTGCAAGCACCACATTGATACACACATACACCAACAAATGTTAAGAGTTAAATAATGTCACCCTAGCACTTATCCTGCCAGATGACACGTACAGCCCTCGGGTTAAGAACACACTACATGGACTTGCTCTTGTCATGTCCAGTCCAGCTTTCTGTCATCACCACCGTTGTGTTTAATTTAGAAGATGTAATATTAAGAAGGTATTTTGGGCTAAATTTAATTACCAGCAGTCATGAGTTTATTTCCAGCTTAATTTTCACTTCTTATATTCATGTAATGTAAGAGTCTTGGCCGAAATACCTCATGTGAAACACTTCAGGTCTGCAGACAGCTATGCAGCATCACAGAAAAATGAGAAATGGCTGCTACATTACTAACTCAAAGGGAACAGTCACCTGCAATCTCAAGAGCTCTGCACTTTTAACTGCTGAAATGGAAATCCAGAGAAAGTTAAAACAAAGTTAACTTTTGTCATAAACTAAATGGACTAAAAGTGAAAATTTCAAGTTCAATTGGTCTGACAAGTCATTTTTTCAAATGAAGCTGTTTTCAACTTACGCTAAAAATAACCAAACAAACCAGAAATGAAGGGGGTATCATAAAAACATTAGTCCTTGTGTCAGTTTGACACAGATTACACCTCCAAAATCCATCCCACTTTACAGCAGATTTCAAAATAAAACCCCTTTTCTTGAAATCCATGATCTAATTTTGGTTCACACTAAAAATGCTTTTTCCATGCTGACTGCACAAAGTATGAACTGAGACTTACCTGAAACAGAGTGAATATATGAAATTATCTCAAGGTTACTGTTTCAGCAGCTTGTGAGGAATATTCACCCTCTGAGCAAAGCAAAACACCTTGCCTACATATTTAGCCAATCACAGATAAGACTACAAAGTCAAATACATTCATTCAGGAATCACAGTACTGCTGAAATCAGCAATCACCAAGGATTCCAAAATACTGCATATATTTAATTCTGGATATATTTTAATAAGGCCAACTCAAGGCTCATTCTTTCACATGTGAAAATCATGCATCATAAAATGATTCATGACTTGTGGAGACACAGACCACTGAAGAAACCCCAGTAGGATTTTTGAGTATTCCTGCTCAATTAGAATACTGTAGAAGCACTCCCCATTGCATATCATCTGCAAAACACCTCCAAAAGAACCTGCAGTGCTCTCATTTGTAAGAAAGATTACCTGCTTTCAATGTCACTTACACTGACTGCCAGGATGATCACCACTGTGGGGGCACATAACTATAGGTTGGTGTTCCTGGAGCCCGATATGTGGGCATAGTAACTGGATGAGGGGCTACTGGAGTTGGGGAATGAGTTGTCAACAAAGTACCTAGAATGAAGAGAACAGGTTTTCAGTAAGCAGAAATTCTAGTAGAGAATAAAAAAAAAAAGGGGGGGGGGGGGAGAAGAAACACAAGTTAATTTTAATGACAATTACAACGTGTTCATCTTCAAAATTACCAGTATCATTTTGCACTCCAGTCCCAATCTTCTTTAAACCTTTATACAAGGGGGTCATTTTAGCCCAGGGGATGTTTAGGCCAATGGATACAAAGATACTCATTACTCAAAAATAGCTCTAGCAGAAACCCTGCAACATAAGCAACTCTTCCCACAGCAGGCTTTACGTGCCATTAAGAATATTTGATGGTAGAGATAACTTGACTGATAATCAGAATAAATTAGTTCTTGTTTGCATTATTACAGATAGGCTTTTTCCCCACAAATGAAGCTCTGTTAGTTCAGTTTGTGACACCTAACTCCTCTAGTTTTGAGGTTTCTCAAATTAAATTGTAACTTTGACAGGATAGAAATCAGAATCTCGAAACAAACTTATGGCTCTTGTTTTTTAGATTTCTAAAGTAGCGTCCCTCGAGTGAACATGGACTTTTCTTTGTGAGTTAACACCCACTGAGTAACAAAGCATGACACCCTCTCAGCAAACACTCACAGATGAGACTGAATTATTGGTTAAACACCATTCTCTCCAAAACACTACCACTAAAGGACTGTGACAATAGGAAGTAGACATCTCCAACCATTTCCCATGACACAGAGAACCTGCAGGTAGTGCAAAGACATGAAGTGTTGTATCTCAAGACAAGGAATGTCTGTGATACGAGGGGTGGGCCCAGAACACTGCATTTTTCTCAGCGCTAGAAGGCTACTGCTTTCAACTGGCACAGAGGAATGCACTGCGAGTAGGAACTCACACTCTTGACACTGGTTATGATGAGAAGCAAAGGGTGCAAGAGTAAGTGATACTCTGTACAGATATGAAGAAAAACTACTGTCCGATAATACTAACTCTGAAAAGAGGATGTGGTACCTCCATCTTTAGAGGTGATCAAGGTATTGCTGAATAAGAACAAACCCTGACCCAGCTCAGAAGACACTGGACTCACTCCGAATCCACCGCGCTACACAATCTGAACAAGTCCTTCTGCACTGACATTTGTATGATTGTGTCAAGTACACCTGTGGCAGCACATTTTCTAATGTAGCTGTGCTCCTCACCCTGGGCTCAAAGGGGAGCTTCACTGAGAAAGAGCAATGGTTGTAAGCACACACACCTGCTGACATTGCCATAGTTGTCCCAGCCACCATCCCCATGGTGACCCCGTTCCCTCTGGGCGGTGGGATCGGAGCAGGATACATGGTTGCTGGCATTCCATTGGGCTGCACGACCGTGGTGTGGTGGATTACGTGGGGTGGTGCTGCATATAAAGGCTGTGTGTAGTAAGTGCCTTGCTGTTGGAGAAAAACCAGTACATTAAGGAATTACAGTGTATCTACTGGGGAAGACAAATGATATCTTCTTTCACAAATGTATCATAAAATAAAAGCATTACTCTAAAGATGCAATAAATTTACAGAGCAGAAGCCAAAACATTCATTTTAACTATTACAACAGTGTTTCACTCACAAGTTAACATTTTATCCCTTTTTAAGGCATTTAGGATAACAAACGAATAGGGACCTTTGTAGATGTTGACTGTACCTTTGACAATAAGGGCTCATTCGTCATTCATTCCCTTAATTTTGATTCTTTTCATATATTAATCCATTACAGAATTTCTCATTCTTTCACAACTTTTTATTCAGTAGCTTTTAGTAAAAGAACCCAATGTTTTTGGCAGATCCAAGTACACTAAGCAGACTGAATAAAACTTGATACATGCTTATTAATCCTCTTCAGCTACTGCTTAGATGCCAGGTGAGTTTCCACTACGCAAAGGCCAACTGTTCCCCAAAATATCACATTTACTGAAGTGTCTTAATTCTATCCTTTCTAATAGTTTTCAACAGCTTCCCTAGCATGAGACTTGGTAAATCCTTGAAATTACAACAGAAACTCCATTTAAAAAATTATGACAATTTTTGACAAAACAAAAATCAGCATATTGGTAGTTACAGGATCCAGCAGGTTTTGATAACTCCTGAATTTAGTGTCCCTTCAAAGACCAAACACATTACCAGTAAGTGCTGAGTAGCTGTCATGCAAGGGAGAGTGTAAAACTGCACACACACTAAATCACTGTATCAAGAATTCTTATTGTAGGCAGCTAAAAATTCTCTCCATCCACAAAGAAGTGAATGTGATGAAAAGTTAGAAGAGCTCACACAGATACCGCAGGGACCACACAGTTCTGCCCACGGAGCCATTCCGTGGCTCTGCCCACGTACCTGTGCATATGGGTTCTGCTGGGGGTAGGCACTTCTGACTGGGTACACAGCAGTCTGGTAGGGGTTCGGTGACGACGAGTACGGCGGCACTGCTCCACTGGTGGGTGAACAGGACACTTTGTACGGGGTGCCTGGCGTGTAACCTGAAACAAAGGGAAATCTGCACTAAGACGTGCAAAACACTCAGCAGCACGCTGCTTTCCAAAGTCAGGCACAGCAACTTTGGATTTCCCAACTCCATAAGCTTCATGTGAGTACTTGGTAAGTTAGTCCCAATATCCAAGCACAAGTTCTATAATTTACCTAATACTGGCAACAGTCTGGAAATCATATCTGACTGTGTCAACTAAGCATGGAAAGTTACCCATACACTTGCACAATTTACAAGTCTACGGATATGGGGCAAAAGTGCATTTTCATAATAACATTAAATACCAGGATTTGGCATATTAGGCAGCATCCCTACACAGGAGGACTTGGCCCACGTAAGTGTCAGTCAATTCTCCACACCCCCCCAAACCGTACTGGCAAAACACAGCAGCAGTCACCTAACCTGCTGTAGGAGATGATACAGCTCAAGAGTAAGAATTTCAAAAGCCAGAATCATCTAAAGACCTCATTATGGATTTTCAGAGAACAGAGACAAAACGTGCAGCCCCTACTTCAACTTACCTTTATTTCTATTTGTTTTCTGGCATTTTCTGAACTGGCTAAACATGAAATGCTGTACCTTTAAAACACAAACACTGCGAAGTTCAGTGCAACTGCAAATTAGACTTGGAAGGCACTCTAAGATCCTTAAATCTTCTTCTTGAGCATATGTAGACATGTCCTTAAACATCACTTAAGAACTGTTTTTATACTTTACAGTAAGACTTCAGATGCCATCAGAAAGCAGTTCGCTTTCCTGTTCCAAGGCCCCCAAAAATCAGTCTGCCTTGTAAAATGTTTGGAACGGTTGAATTTTTATAGGGATAAGTAGCAACTGCTGGCTCAGATCCTGCCCAAAGACATCTCTTCCAAAATTTCTCCAGCCCTCATCAGACAAGGTCTCAGGGTCAGAACAAGGGTTTGAGGAGGCATGTAGGAGATCGTGAGATAGATTATATACATATTTATAATGTTTCTGTGTGCTACACTCCCAAGACTATTCTATGGCCTGAGTGGGAATATGAACACCTCAGCAGCATTATCCAACAGCAGTAACATTTAGGGTAGCAAATAACAGGCATGACCTAGTCTGGAGAAAGCATCAAGGCCCTTGGCTGTGCTGTTTTGAAAACATCTTGGATCCCATGCAGGTCTACCACACTAGGAGACACAACATCCACAGCTACAGTTAGTTGGAATTGAACAAACTAGTACCAGGGCAGTGCAAGGAAGAACAGACACTCGGTAATTACAGAAAAAAATGAGACTTTCAGAGTAGAGATTAGGTAGATTTTAAAAACTGTCTGGATTGGGCTGACTTCAATACAGAGAACAGATCTGAAGTTGTACAGCAGAGAGAATGCTGGCATTTGTGCTGTCAAAAATCAGTCTGTGCAAACAGCATGATGACACATGACCTTCATTCTTCTTGAAGAAGTCTGGGCTTCTTTGCAATTTCATTACACCCTTCAAGCTAAAAGCTGTTTAGCTTACAAAGAAGTAGTTTCACTATTTCTTTCTAATAGACTTTATTACCTTTAAAAAAGCTGCACCACAGCACTTACTCTGAACTCTTGCTTTTAGAGATCCTAAGTATTTCACAGATACAGCATGCTGAGGAAGTAACTTCTATTAGTATGGGGAGCTATTTGTGGTGAAAACCCCAGCTACAAAATGCTGAACATGAAGAATCACTACAACCATGTCCTCAGTGAAGCCCACTCTCATTCTAAAAACCCACTGATACAGCTGCACAGGCAACTTCTCTTTCATTCTTGCAAAGTGGTAAATCTGCACAAGAGGTATTCTGTCTTCCCTTTTTTTTCCTCCCTTATATGGAGCAAAGACCTTAACAGTAAATGACAGGGTAAGTGAAAACCACAGTAATTTAAGACAGTTACCTGTAAAAAAGTACCCTTTTGCCACAGCAGTGGCACAGCACACATTCAAATGCTGCTGCGTAATATGAATTTACAAAAGCTTTGATTCTACAAACAAGTGGTTACATCAGAAAGGTCAAAAAAGTATAAAAAAATTCCCACCTATTAGGACAAAGTACTCCAAGTTGTTATCTGCCTGAATTAGAGGTCTGTACATTTTGAACTTTTGTTCACAGCTGGAAAAGCAGTGAAAAATTAAAGCTATTCTTAGCTCTGAAATAAAAGCTTACTTCCTATTCAACAGCAAGAAAGACTAACAGTACTAGTTTTTAAAGAATTAATGACATTCAGTGACGGTATATGACTTTTATGCCTCTTTATTGCTTTTTCTTAGAAGTGAAAAAATTGTTTTTTTGACTTTGCTATATAGCATGAGATATATTCTAAGATTAATCAATGCAAACTAATATTACAACATGATAAATCTAACAGGTCAAGAATCTTCCCCAGATGTGCCATGATTTGTTAAACTGATTCCATGCAGCTTGGCCTCATCTTCCTGCAGCAGGATTTGCAAACTGCAACCTGTACTAAGACTGGAGCTACCTTTCAGTTACCTGATCCTAGAATCAAAGCCTACAGCTACTCCTCAGCACAGCTGCAGGATATACGCAGGGCAGCACAGAAGGCAGTGAAAATGAACAGCCTGATAGCAATAAAGCCAATAATAAAAGCCCACATGGGGTTCTGGCACCCAAGCTAAGAGTTACACTCTGATGGGAACTGCTCTCCCCTGAACACAGCTCTCGGAATCAGTGCTGAAGCAATCCAGTGCAGATGCAAGCTAGCCCTGATACAATACTGGCACAGTGGCAATACCTAGCCATGGGACAGATTTTTTTTTTTAGTTCCTGGAACTTATAACATTAATCTGTTTCCTTACCTTAAACTCAAGGCCAAAGACAAGACAAAGTGTGAGTCTGCACTTACCCTGCCTCTAAGCAGCAAACTGAACAGTGACACAGGTTGTACCAACCAGAATCCTACAGAGTTCCAAGGAAAGCTACACACTTCTAACAGGTTCTGCAGGCACACATTTTAGATGAGTCTTTTGCCTCAGTAATTGCTGCCACACCCTTAAGAGTCTCCTGGTAGTTAAAGTCCATCCATTACGAACACTGAACTTCAACACCAAGCAAGCTTCCACAACATAAGCCTCCCAGTTTCAAGCAGTATCCCTTCCTATTGCCGTAAATTACACAACGGCTTTCAGGGACAAACTTGGTTATGTTCCACATGTGCCTCTGGAAAACTGGCACAACACATGGAAGTGAAAGAGTTCTGAGGATGCCCAGCTCTACATTAACAAAGCAATGTAAGGAATTCCTTCCCATACCAAATAACCATAGGGGGAATACTGTTGTATCAGGTGCATGTTCCTGCTTTAAGTGGAAATTAAATGCTACCACTTTCTGTTTTGTTTCAAGGATTAGCACATGAAAATCATTGTCTATTTGGGAAAGCAGAACTACACAAAAATAACTTTGGTGAGTACCTTGTTTTTCATGTCTGTTTTTCCACCTCCCTTTTCCTAGGCTCATCCCATTCCCCTTCTTAAATGACACCCATGTAAGTTCAGTTACCCAAGTCCTTCCCCTGTACCCACAACGGTCCATCAGTTTTGTCCAGCAACCAGGCCTTCCAGACCATCAGCTTGTGCAAGACAATTTTAAGAGCAGAGAGAAGCCAGGAAGCTGAACTTGAAAAGACAGGATTTAAGAAAGGGATGAAAAAGAATAATTTGGAGGATAACAGAAGAAAAAACAGGAATCTGGAAATGACCAGTAGGATGCAAAGCAAGCAGAACCATGAAGGAAGCAGTGAAGGGAAATGCAATGCAAACCTCAAGAATCATCCGGAAATACAGAAAGAACAGCTAAAACCTCATCTGTTCCCTTCTTGGAAGGTGCATGCAGTATGATTTGAGATTATAGTAATTTTAATTTATCAGATGATTCCTTATGAGTCATACTCAAGGTAATGTAAAACTTATCCCACAGTACAAGTGTTATTGTAAGCCCCTACAGCTTTTCCTCATTCTTGCTTCTAACCACTTGCGAATGTCAGGTTCCTGCTCTGACACCCCAATTCCACATACCTGTTTGGAAGGTAGGATTTGCTCCAGGATACATATTAGGGGAATAGGCAGGAGCAGCCGCTGCATAGCCCATTGGGAAGCCAGCTAGAAGAAAGAACACACCAAAGTTATTTTCTAGACCGACTTTACTCTCAAAGTTCTCACCGCACATGCTTTGCTTGCCTCTGACTGAGGCAAGCAAACAGACACAATCACACCTCCTCAAACAGAACACTGCAATCCTCTTCTCCCAAGCCCCCTGAAGATGAATGCTAAGTGAAGGGAACAGCTATGGTTTCACAAGTCCATTCTCTCTTACACCCCTCCTTCAGCGATCTCCCTTGGCCAAGTAACTCTTAAGTTACTTGGGAAACAAAGTTTCGTGTAACTGTCCTGCACTCCTCCCCCCCGGTGTGATGTACATACAAGTAGTTATCTGAATGGACTTTTTCACAGAAATAAATCCCTAAAAATTAGAGTGACTCTGACTCTCCAGATGAGAGATATCTCAAGTAGAAAGCACAAAGCAGTAGTAGTCCCAACTGCTTGCTGAATTTGACACATATTTGCTACAACACTTGGTATCAAACAAACTCCCCAGTTTCAGACACACACTGTGACAACAGTAATGAGTGATTCACAGAGGTACTGGCAAAATGAGTGAAACACTTCCACACCAGAGAACACTGTGATATACTCCAGTGTAAGACACAACACAGCATAAGCAAAAGCTAGTTACTTGAAAGACACGAAGCTTGTTGTAGTGGGTCAAACCATGACACTTGTTTAGATTTATTAAGTGAAATTTCTGAATTAGCCATAGCTATTAGTTTTCCCAAGAACCTATTTAGATTATCCAAATCTGTAAACCCAAGTAATGTCTGTATTCAGAAAGATGGAGTTACCACCACATTCTGCTCTCTACATATAAAGATTTCAGCTTCTTCAGATAAAAGGCAATTAATATTTGCATATCCACTGTCAGACTTAGAGCTTAGTTTTAAACTGCTGTTCAAATTTTAAGGGCTTCTATTTCACTGTGAATCCCAGAGTCCTCAGCAATTACTCTCAACAATAAGAATTACTTAGCTCAGGACTATATGTGCTAACCTAGTTTTGTAAAGCACTCTGTAAACATATCAAGTGACATAAACTTGGCACTCCTATTAGGTGGTCAGCATGGATAAGACTAAGAAAAGCATTAGGCTTAAAAATCAAAGTTAAAAATAACATATCCAAGTCGTAACAACTTTTCAGAGTGTAAATAACTCTTCAGTTTTCAAACTCACAAGCTGCTGGTGGAAAGCTTTAGTACAGCTTTACCTTACTCAAACAAACTACACATCTGCAACAGTGTATGTGGAAAACATTTCAGCCCTTTCTTTCTCCACAGCTGTAGCTGCACAGTGGAGCTCTGAGCTACTCAAGAAACAGGTCATTTGTGAAAAATATAACTACATTCAACTACTACAACAAGCAGCAGTTTTAGCCTCTACAAGGAACTGCCATCCATATGAGAACATTTGAATATTGATTTCTTGCTGCTGTAAAACAATCCAACAGCCTAAAATAGGTGTAGTATAATATAAACAGTTATTAAATATGGAACAGCTTTAGAAACACATTGCCTTTTAATAATGCATTCCACCTACTGCTGTGCTCCTCACTTTCTATTACCATGCAACCCATGTAAATGCAATGATTCTGAGTGGAGAATCTGCAGCTTTTACATTAGCAGAAGCAAAGAAGGGGGACTTAGTCATGCAACATTTTTTTAAAAAATCCTAAAACGCAAGTGTACTTTTCATTTTAGAGAATGTGCTTTGTATTTATCCCACAATCTTAAAGCCTGGACCAGGCAGCTCAGCAAACTATCTAATGGTGTAACACATTATTGTACGCTGAATTTAAGGGTCACAGTTGTCTGAACTGACCAACTGACTGCTGTGAGGGAGAATTCTAAGTAACCACATTGTAGCACGACATTTAGGGCACTTCTGTAACCATTCTATTTTAATTCCATATATCTTAGTTATGCAGACTGGCAAATACAAAGTACTTACATAATTTAATATATAGGCTAATATATATAGTAGAATAAAAGACCATAATGTTGTTTAAACTGCTGTTTCTGAATCTACAATAGTATTTTTCCTAAATAAATAAAAGTACAACTTAGTTTAGTACAGACAAGAGCCTCAATGGAATATGTAGATTCTTATAAGTACAAATGAAAACCTGGTTAAAATAAATCTGGGTTTAGAAAATGAACAGAGCTAAAGAGATGAAGCTATATGAAAAAAATCCATAATAATCTTTACCTAAGGCAAAATAAAGGCTGGAAAAAGCAACCTATTGAAAATATAGAAATAACTGTCCCATACATTCTATTAATTGGAAAGCCTCTGCTGCTTGCCTTACAGTAAGATTACTACAGCCTTTATAACTCAGTTACAGAGAGTAAACCCATCCTGAAAGACTTATGGTTACATAGTGTCAGCTTTACAATTTATTACTGCACCATTCCAGTCACTCAATAGACTTAAAAACATTTCAACACACTTTGTGTTTTCCCTTATAAATACCGTAGAAATCAAGAAAGGTACATTAGTTTGAGGAACATGAAAAGCAAAACATGAAATTAAAATGCCTTTGAGAGAATCAAGCCAATAAAGAGAATTCATTTACGGACCACTTTTAAAAGGAGGAACAGAGAAAAACAGAACAGGAAAATAGGAACTCTAGTGCATTACCCAAGGTGAAAAACAGATTTAAGAATGGTAAATACCAGTAGAAAAATATAGTACAGCTACCAGGAATATAAACAGTAACAGCACAGAATAATTTCTGCCTCCCAGCACAGACACCAACTAAACCACAAAACAGCCTCCCTGTAAAAGCTAAAGAAGTTTAACTTCTTATGAAATACAAAGCTGAGCAGAAAAGACCCTCCAGCCTCTCCCAGGATGGAAACTCCCTAATCTCAGAGATAACAGAAAAAAAAGACAGCATCAAGACATGTTGCTTGAAATGTCTCCCAGAGGCACACAGGCTTCTCATCAGCCTCCCTGGAAAGTTCTGTCCAAATCTAATTGTGCCTCATCCAACTTTTAGACTATGGAGACATCAGAAATGAAGCCTCCTCACACATACATTGGGAGATGAGGGGGGAAAAAAAAACTTTGTGAGAAACTTTAAGTCCATGAGAAACATAAAACAAGAAATTAAATGTATTTCCGTTTCAAAAACATTTTTGGCCATTTTCTTGGTCCCACCTTTGATGCCATGCTTTGGGCAGTCAGAGAACAGATATAATGAACAAGAATTAGAGGATAGAAAGGTTAACAGTGCCAGTCAACTGGCAGCAGAAATAGATTGCCTCCTCTTCTTGCAGGGCGTAATTATTAGAGCTCCTAAAATAAGCTGCATTGGAAGAGATACTGAAGTTAGAAATATAACAGAAGAAATAGCATCACTCTCCAAATGTCACTTCTTAAATTTAAAAGCATTTTCATCCCAATCCCAAAACAGATTTATATGAAGGCATTCCTAAGCGACTATTTCTTCTTGATCATAAGCAAAGAGCAGTGTAACAGAAACTCATTAGAAAACAGAGTTGCTTACCTGGATAACCAATTCCTTTGGCATTTGCATAGGGAACCCCAGAAGATCCAGGGCTATACACAGGATTCATGATTTCAGTAACTGAATCAGGAAATAAAGAAAAAGTATTTACTTAAGTATAGGGAAAGCTTGACATCTCAACAACTAATGAACTGGAAACTGAGGAAACATATTGGAAGAAAAAGTAACAAAGGAAAAAGCAGCAATTCCACTACTTCTCAGTATTAAAGCTGTAGCTACAGGCAGGAAAGAATCACTGCAGGAATAGGTTTCAAAGCATCCCAACCCTCAATCAGCTAGAGGATGTCTCAGGAATTAAACATTCCCTGTTGTGGAGCACACACTTTCAAAATATTTCCATTGCCCAGAGCTCCCCATGGCGCGCAGATCCATAACCCACTGCAGGAGTTCTCCTGTGTTGGACTTCTCCCCTCATGCCACCTATCAATCACTCAGCAGCTCTCTACCATCTATCAATCTTGCCTTCTTCCCATTTCTTTCTTGAAGCCTCTAGCCAAGGGATGCAAATACTTATGGTCTATTCCTACTGGCATTTTGAGCCTGGCATTCCAGTCCTTTACCAGCACTAAATTATCATTATTACTACAGAAGCACGTAGCAAAAGACTCTGTGCATTTAGATGGCTAACCTATATTTCTTTATTTCTTTGCTCACTGCCAAGTTCTTCAGAGCCTATGACAAGCTGACAGTCATGTCCAGTCATTTCTGAACAATGCACTCACACAAAAACCAGGCTCCTACAGCCAGCATCACACACAGGAATAAAACCAAATCCTGTTTTAAAAAGAACCTTGTATGTAAACACCAAGGAAAATAAAATTGCATTGAAGATGCTTCACAAGTGCCTCATACAGGAATACTGTTTGCAACTACTGTTCCAGTATTTTAGAAAAAAATCCACATATTTAAAGCTCAGTATCTCCAATCATCGGATTTTCTGCATATATATATCTAGACAGACACACACACAAACACACACACAGATTTACCACTTCACAGGGGAGGTTTACATTGGATATTCGAAAAAGGTTTCCCCAGAAGGTGGCTGGGCATTTAACAGGCTCCCCAGGGCAGTGCTCACAGCACCAGGCCTGACACAGCTCAAGGAGTGTTTGGACAATGCTCTTGGCTCATGGTGGAATTCTCGGGGTGTCCGGTGCAGGGCCAGGAGCTGGACTGATTATCCCTGTGTGCCCCTTCCAACTCAGGACATTCTATGATTCTTCCTGCAAGCACCCAAGACAGAAAGGCACCCTACAAAACCAGACTTTCTTATTAACTGCTAATAGCTGACACTTGAGCTATTTTCTCTTCTACATCTCAAGATGCTGTCTTACTTAAACCAACAGGGTGTTAAGCAGTTTAACATGGTTTAACGAAATTTTGTAAATAAAGTTTATGAAACAAGGAAGTATAATTACACATGCAGTACCTTAGTTACAGAATATGTTATGGCAGGAATCCAAGCAGAGTTTATCAGTATAGCTGCACGGATAAACCTATGCTAAGGGACTCCATAAAGCATGAATAGTTGGCTTTTTAAAGGAACACCAAAACCAGCTCTGTGCCAAGAGAATTAGCTGCACCTAGTACACAACAGATCTAAAACAGCCATTTGTACAAAACTAGGAATCAGTAAGTGCTGTCAGAAAGTTTATGATCAGGTTTCACAAAACACTCCGAGTCTTCAATATAAGAGAATTACACAATTCATCAGTTTCCTGGGCTTCCTCCCCTCACTTTCCAATATTACTAACTTATATAGAATTACCTTTTTCATTCATATTCGTACTTGATTACACATAAAGAAAATAGACTCCACTGAGTTAAAAACCAAACAACCTGCCATTTACATGGCTTAGTATCAATAAAGTTCCCCAGAGCAGCATGTTTTAACCACCTGACCCACATCAAGCACTATTTGAAACAAGTCTCTGTGAAAATGTTCTACAGCAAACTGTACTTCAAGTATAAAGTGCTATATTCCACTGAAGCCCTGTGGAGTTTTAGCAGCATTAACTCTTGTGTGCCACAATCAACAGGTGTATTTTGCTGGACCAGCACTTTCTTTTAGCAAGGCTGCTCTTTTCTCCCATACTTTCTTCAGTGTACCCTTCTCTCTAAACTACAACTCTCACTTACTTGAAAGCTTTCAGTCTGTTCTCTTTATATCTCCCTGCACTTTCTTCTCATGTGCATTTCTGCTCCCCTTTCAATGTTGATTTTGTCACATTTTGTCTCTAAATTTACAAAATCCTCCAGGGCTCAAGCTTCACTTCGGTTTCAGCATTTCCCAGTTATGGGGTAAAAGTCTTAAGGAGATGGATAAACCTTTCCACTCAAATAACAGTGCACTCTCTCACACCCTCATATCCTACTGCTGCTCCTCCTTGCAGTCTCTACAGCAATCAGGAGAAAAGACTCTGGAACCTTCTCACCATTCTGAATGGCAGCGAACAAAAAGAGGACTGTCAGGTGGAAAATCTGCAAGGGTCTTCTGTGAATATTTAGGCAAAATACAAAAAAAACCCCAACTATTAGAAATATTAGTAGACAATGACTGCAAAACCACACATGGACACACTATGGGAGATGACTTAAAGAGAAGCCACACAAAAATGAAGAGGTAGAGAAAATAGATAGAAAATGTCAGACAACTCAGACTTGATCTCAAAGGAAGTACACACTGAGAGAGAGGAACTCCACTTAAGTAAAGGGAAAAAAAAACCTATGACACTGGTAGCCTCAAGCTGTTCACTTCCACTTCAAATGAATCCATGCTTCCAACTTCACAAGTGTACACACACACAAATTAATTCACCTTTGGTGGGACAGGCAGGTACTTTCACCACTCACAGACAAGTCAGAGCCACCAGCCTACACAAAGTGCTTATAGTCTGTAATGCAGACAAAACGCCAGACCACTTCTAATTAAAAATAATTATTTTCAGGTCTTCTCTGAAGGACCCAACATATGTAAGTATAATTACATAGTATTACCCAGTGGTTGCAATCATCCCACTCTTACCATAATTTTACTTGGAAGGGCATCTGTTATACTGAGATGTGGAACCCTGCAGTCCACTTCCCTGGAATGCTACAAGTCCACATCAAACATTAGGGAGGACTGGTATAAAGTGAACCCAAAGAATCCATGTCTTTCAACTGCTTTGCTGGCATTCCCTCCAAAGCATTCTCATGTTAATGGTATGCAAATAAGTGTCTACAGTGCATCATCTGTATATAAATTGCACAGAGCTAACTGTATACGAATTACTCTTTCAGCTGAAATGAAGGCAATCATACTTATTAAAGATGCTCTGATTAAAGACTACACAAGGATGCTGGGAAGTGCAAACCTTCACCTTTCACTCTTGCCAAAGCCAGGCAATCAAACTCAGTTTTCATCAGGCCTGTTACATCTCATCTAACCAGGACAACCATCCTCCTCTTAAACCCGCGTTTTGGGAAGCTGAGCACAAAGGCCAACCACTGCTAATGCTGAAGCTCTAGCACTCCCAGTTGGATCTGTTTTGCACACAGCTTTTCCTGCTACACTCAGAACAAGCATGTTTCTAGGAAACTCTGCTTTTAAAAATCATTTCAGAGATGAATGCAAAACCCACAGATCAATGCAAACACTGTAAGACAAACTGTTCCTTTGCAACACATCTATTTTCTTCCTCCTGATTTTCAAAGTTGTGCAGAAACACTACCAGAGTAAGATCTACTGGATGCTGCTCTGTGCTCATTTTATGACAATTCCATCACAAGAGTTGGGGAATAATCTCCAAATACCTTGACTGAAGCACACTACTGTGGTCCACTTAGGCTTGCCTTCTTGGATCTTAGGCAGACTCACACTAAGTCATTTCAGTGTTTAATATCTATCCATTCCGGAACATTTTCAGAATGTCGTTTGCTATGAAATCGTACAAATGACCCAGTTTCCACTTACTAAGTTACCATCTTAATAATGGTCTACATTTTACCCATTTGACTTCCAGTCAAATCACAATACAAGTAAAATACATAAGTGCCTGGTAGCTCGTAATGTAGAAGAAGTAATTTCCACTGCTAAGTAACTAAGAAAACAGTTCATGACACTTCAGCTCTTCAAATAACTGACAATTAAAAGTCTCAGTTACATTACATTCTGTTAAAACTTCAGCCACCAAACAGGCCATCTGATGCAAATCCAAGGCCACGTAACAGGCACTTTTCTCAGCATTAGTTTAAGAAAGGGAGCTCATATTATGAAGTCCCAGACAAGGCATCCCATGCTGTACTGGTATTGGCAGGTAGTACCTAATTTCTTCCATTCATTCAAGACCTCAAAAAAGGTCACTGAACTTTCCCAGGAAGGAGGTACTCGCTCTGTTCAGGCTAGGGCAGGGGTTTATGGTAGCCCATGACTGCAGGCAGCTGGAATCAATGCTCACACAGAACTGCCATGCAGCTGGCAAGCAATCCCTGCACTGGGACCCCTCACTAGCCTAGATCAGCTACGCTGGTTGCCAGGACTCTGGGGTCTGTTGGAGGATTTTTGGATAAAGGATTGCTAGTTTTCCACCTGTTAGCTTGAGAGAACTGAGACATCCTCAAATGGCCGAGACTAGTTCCAGTGCATGGAAGGGAGCAGGATTGGACAGTGACAGGACAGACTGAGGTTGCAGAACCACAGCCTAGAAAAGGACAGTTAACAACTTTGCTCGAAGTTCACACCTGAAGTAAAATACAAAGCTGGAACTATCATTCCCATGCCAGTCTTCTTCCCCTGCTCGAGTTACAAAATGTTGTCATAGAGGAAGAATAAGACACCTCCAAGCACTCTTCTATGTTTTGTGTGCATGCCTTCATTTTCCCTAATACCAAAAAAGGAACGGAGCAATTCAGACTCTTTAATCCTTTCTAGCGAATACAACTCTCACCTGGAAGCCCGTTCTACCAAGGGTTTGCTAGCGTTTTTTTGCTATGTAAAACACACATACATTGACACCAACACTACTTGTACTCAGTACCCGTAAGGACAAAGACAACATGACTGTATTTATGAAAGACTCAACGGTCCCGTATGTCATTCACAGAAAGAAAACCTACACAAAAAATTTACTACTAAGCTCCTGCTTGTGATCCAACCTCATTTGTACATTGTGGCATTGCTCTAGTCTTCCTAATATCCCAGAACATTATCAAAACCTTTTTTTCTTCCAGAAAACCCTTCTAACTTATGAAAACATTAAACAAACTGCCTAGCATTTCTCAACGTCTACAGTTTCTGTTGTTGCTATGGCACAAGGGGATAGAAGTTGCCAGCTCCAATCCCCACATCTCCTGTATAACTTTGAATTTGTGTATATTCTCATCTCAAACAAGTCCTCAAAGCATCAAGTCCTTCCCGTAAGAATCACAGAAGCCTGTCTATTGCCAAATTTAGGGGAAGCTAATCAACTACAAGAAACAGAGGAAAAAATCAAATTGGAAGAATGTAACTTCACTACATGAAGGAATTGTACTTAGAACCTTTTAGCTAAACCCCAGAGCTCTGCTTCTTCCTAAAATCCTATAAAGCATTTTTTCATTAAATTAATTTTCAATTTATTCCCTATTACTTTCTGAAATAACATGAAACTGTCACAAACCAAAACGAACACAGACTTTCCAAACGCCCCCTAAGTCCTCCTCCTTTTTAAATCTCAGAGTGAAAGTGTGTAATCACCACCCCAAACGCGCAGGGAAAGGGTGCGTTCTATGAGCGTGCAAGTTTTATGACACTGACAATTACACATCTTGCAGCAAAACCAGAGCAGACAAAGTCTGGTCACAGGAGGTAACATGCACACTGCGATTCAACATTCAAGAACAAATCGAGTGCGGCTCTTCTGCCCCTGAGAGCTGGGTGTCTGCCCTCACAGAATCCCTGACTTTTACCTTTCTCAGACCACTGATTTCACCATTTGGCTGGTGTTTATAAGGCTCCAAACGATGTAAAAACAGCACCGCAAGCCCCGTTTGTACCTTTTTCCTTTCTGCCTCACAAGAGAGCACCGCGGACTGCGATTCGATTGCTGCCTGCAGCTCACAAAGGTACCGGCCAGACCGCACACCCGGGCCCCCACGCTGCTTTCGCACGCAGCTGCAGCCACTGATGCTGTTGATTGGGGAATCCAGCCGGCCGAGCCCTCATGACGACACCCTCAATTTTTACCAAGTTCCCACCCGGACGATGCTGCGCTGCCATCAATGACCGGCACTGCCGTGCCCTGAGCACGCCCCGCTCGGCGCGGGGACCCGCGCTCCGGGCACACAGCGAGCGCCGCGGGGGCCGAGGCGCGGGAGG